>OZ021726.1:17464907-17819907 GCA_963978545.1 Linyphia triangularis | reverse complement strand
TGCTCCAAATCATTGAATTATTCTTAATCCACCTATTGTCTTGTATCGAGTAAGTTGATTTGCCATCAGCATTCAACAAGGATACCTCGAAAGTACAGAATCCTGATTTGTTTGTTCTCTGCTGTACTTTGAATTCGTATCCAACATTTTCTCTATACAAGAGATCGATTTCGAAAGATGGTGCTTCAGCCGACATGTTATGCACTTTTGTAGACTTTGTCTCGTATGGATGAGCAAAAAAATTATCCAAAGTCCATAAATAGACAATTCTGTCAAGGCCTATTGTTGTATGAGCGTAGCATCGCACAGATTTCAAGAGATCAGCATCGTTCTCCCACATTCGGCAACGGAGGGTGAGAGTGTCCAATGCGTCTAAGTATAAACCTGTACCTTTTTTACCAAGTTCTCGAACGTCCTCTAAGTATGAAAACCCTTCAAACATTTTGAAGCCTGGTCTGCATATCTTATCTTCATATTTTTTAAACGATCCGTTGTTGACACGGATTGAAAATGCAAAATGAAATGGTATTGTACATTCACTATCGGAAGAAAGAGCACATCTGAACCATTTTAAAAAATCTTCCCTGGCATACAACCATAGGGACCATTTTATACTATTCGCTGCTTCCAACACAAAGCTAGGACTTTCGAGTCCCTTATTAATTATCTGTAACCGCGGGCTGAAATTTTTGATCGTCCATATGAAATAAAAGCCACCAGTTTCATTATCATCTACCAAATCCATCTTGTCGAAAAAGTGAGTGCAGGGCTAATTTCTTTCACCTGGAGTTTCAAACTAAAGGACTAAACATATTTAAATTGTGTAGTATGTACTCTATCAGAAACACAATTCAGAGAAGTGCAACTTTCGTCTTGAGAGTTATTATCGACGTTAAGAAACGAAACTTATCGAAAAACCCAACTGTCGATTTATCTTTGGTTTATCACGAATTGTTCAGAGTCTATCTCAATTGGCAATAATGATTAAATTCCTCACCAGTAACTGATAATTTGAGGGAGAATCTATTCCAAGATAAATCTCACAATCATCGAAAATAATCGGATAGGAACTGTTCGATTATGGGCAATATCATTGATAATAATAATAATAATAATAAATAAAAAGAGAAATAAACTTACTATTGAGGATGACCGAGATAACAACCAGATAATGATAAATTTATTAAAATATTTTAACATTTTGATTATGCTTTTAAAGATATAGGCCTGTAACTTTTCATACAATTTAAGGTTTCGAGTTAAGTTGGCTAGTTTTAGTAGTATATTTGTTAGCGTGAGTGACTAATTTCATGAACAAGATTTAATATAAGATAAGAAGAATATAGTTAATGGCGATACTGTTAGAATTTGCTTTATAGTATTTAGGACTGTGACAGTATATCTTTTGATAAAAAGTATTAGAAGGCCGTGATAAAGATGGTAAGGGTGAAGAAAGGGCGTATTTTTTAATAAAACAGATTGAAAACAGAGAATTGAAGTGAAAAGAAACATTTAGTTTGGCTAATTGAGTTGATTTTTCCGAAAAGGGCTCAACTTTACTATACTTAGTAAAAGTCTTCTTTTTTTTTAGAAAAAATAGTTTTTAAAACATTTTTATTTAAATGATTCCTTTGGTTTTCGAATAAGTTGCGGATTTCACAAATGAAATGAATATCCTGGAGAATTCAAGATAGAAGGAAAAAAAAAAAAAAAGGTAGCTGCCCTACCTTGAAAACTTTCTAACTTTTTGTAAGATGTTTCATGCGAAAGTGCAATTTTCTTAGGTATAGAAAATTTAAGGGCAGATTAAATACATCAACAAATTTCCAAACAAATGAATCGATTAGTTTCGAATTGTGAAAGGATATCTTCTTTGTATATTCCCTGGATATAATTGCATAACGTTCACATAATCTTGAATTTCTCCACTATATTTACTTAATCTTAGTTAAGTCAATTTGTTGCCTGTAAAGCATTACTCAAGTTCCCAAACTCATTCCAATAAACCTTAGAAACGCGCTAACTAATGATCCAATTTAAAACTTCCAGTTTTCAAGTGTTAACAAATAAAAAAATTAATACAATTTAGAATCAATTTATTTTTCGTGGTGCGCAAACGTTTCACCAATTACAGATGTAAATTCTCAAGAGACAAAGAATTCTATTCGCTAATTAAGATCACACAATTTGAGCAGTTTTAAGAATGCATTTGAAACTGTTTCAGCCTTAGAAAAGTTAGATAGAAACTGCTTCCATGTTTTTTGAGTGAATGTTTTTGATGATTAGATAATTGAAAGTATTGTCAAGGTAGGATAATTTTTTTTTCTTCTTTGTATTTGGATTTGATTTGATGATAGAACGTTTCATGGTTATTTGGAAAACCTCCGGTGAGTATTTACTGAACGAAAAGAAAAATTGTGCGTTTTTGCATTTTGAAAATAGGGTGCTGACTTAATTCTAAACACAATAAACTGAAACTAATTTTAAACAGAATGAACTAAAACTAATTTTAAACAGAATAAACTAAAACTAGTTCTTAACAGAACACACTAATTCAATACAGAATAAACTAAAACCAATTCTAAACAGAATGAACTAAAACTAATCCTTAACATAATAAACTAAAACTAATTCTCAACAGAATAAATTAAAACTAATTTTAAACAAATTAAACTAAAACTAATTCTAAACAAATTAAACTAAAACTAATTCTAAACAGAATAAATTAAAATTAATTCCGAATAGAATAACTAAAATTAATACTAAACAAAATAAACTAAAACTAATTCTAAACAGAATAAATTAAAATTAATTCTAAACAGAATAAATTAAAATTAATTCCGAATAGAATAACTAAAATTAATACTAAACAAATTAAACTAAAACTAATTCGAAACAAATTAAACTAAAACTAATTCTAAACAAATTAAACTAAAACTAATTCTAAACAGAATAAATTAAAATTAATTCCGAATAGAATAACTAAAATTAATACTAAACAAAACAAACTAAAACTAATTCTAAACAGAATAAATTAAAATTAATTCCGAATAGAATAACTAAAATTAATACTAAACAAAATAAACTAAAACTTATTGTAAACAGAATAAGTTAAAACTAATTGTATACAGAATAAGCTAAAACTAATTCTATACAATAAAATTCGTAAATGTCGCGATATCAGTTTTGCTTACGGGAATGTATGGAAATAGCGGAACCAGAAAATTTCTGTGGCAGGGGTTCCCAAACAAGCACTAAAAGTTTACTATTGTATTTCTCTGTATTAAAAACGTTTATGCCGAACTTTATCATTCCATAAGAGACATAAAATAATAGTTTTCAGGTTCTTGGTCAGTGCACTAGATATACCAAAATCTTGAAATGCTTTTTGGTTAGCTTTCGAGTTACATAAAATATCCCTTAAGTATATGAAAGTATAGATATTCCATTTTCTAGATTGCAGATTAACTTTAAATTTTTGTTGTTTTGCTTGAATTTAATTCGAATAATATTAAGCAGACTGACAACCCCCTTATTAGCCTAATTTCATTAGATATAATTAATACAAGGACAATGTAGCTCTGAAACACAATTTAACAACATTTAGAAATTGAAAACATGCATATTACTATTCAATTTTTTCTTGAACGATAGATTAAATAAGACCCAAGTAGACCAATAATAATATACAACGATTTTTTTGTTGTTGTTGATATTATGAGACTTACAAATACATTATTTATTTAAATAATTTTGAACCTAAGCAGCTTTAGTGCAATACAAAGTAGTTTGGTCTGTTCGAATCATAGCATATTAGAAACTTATTATATTGAAATGTTTTATAATTACTAAAAGTTTATTATTGATTTACAACAAAATATTGGGATATTTGGGGCTCGAGGAGAAGGAAAAGGGGGGGGGGGGGAGGGGATTATCTGACCTAAAAAACGTTTCCTGTAGGTATGTGCCATACATGGAGAGACACATTTGATCTTAATTAAATTTCACCTTTAAGCCGGATTTACACGCTACCAGTCGGGCCTCCAGTTTAGATCACCAGTTCTGTGACGTCAGCTAAGCGACCGTTGCGCAGTCTATCGGTGATGACGGGAGAGCGCATGTGATTGGTTGATCGGAGTCGCCGGCTCCAATAAATAGAAAATGTTTGGTTTACTGGAACCAGTAGCCTGGTGACGTCACATGACGTCACTGACTGGCGATCTAAACTGGAACCTCGACTGGTAGCGTGTAAATCCGGCTTTAGAATCATCTCGGGCCAGTTCTAAAGACCGTATCGTCTGAAAATAGAAATGGAAAAACGTATTTTCTCGTGTTCTTTTTTCGATAATGGGAAAATGGTTTTAGAAGAAGAGAACAAAAATCCAGTTCGAATTTTTACCACCAAGTGGAAATGACAATTTAATGGCTTAAATGGAATTTAAAGGCTGATAGTATCGGAAAAGTTTTGAAAAGAAAATTTGAAAAAAAAAAATAATAATTAATAAAGTTTTGAATATACAGATCTATAATTAGTTTTTTTAAAAAAGCTGTATTGGTAACTCAACATGAATTTTACTTTTTTTACCTACTTGTTCTTTTCAGAAAACTTTTCTTTAACAGATCGGTGGAATTATGAAGTTTCTCTTGTATCGATTTTAAATTTATTATAAATCGTTTAATAGTAATTCAGGAATTAAATTAGACAAGAGCTTTAATACAAAAATTGAGTGATTAAAAAGAAAAAAATAACTGCTCATTGAAAGGATAATTTTACGATTTGTGGTTAAACGCTGTGGTCCAGGATTTTTTATGCAATATTTCACCAAAATACAAGAGTCATTCGAAAATAATCTAACATCTTTTTAGTTATAGTAACAAACTTAAATTTGAAACAATGATCATATCAAAATTAATTTTTTTTTTTATTATTTGAAAGTATCTGCAAAGAATTTTTTTTAAAATTTAACGTGACCACAAAGGACTGCTCTATGTTGATAGGGTTTTTTATTTAGTGTTCACTATTCAGTGGCCGAAAGATTACTGAATTTCTAAAAGTTCGTTGGAGGTGAGGCGCATGGTAATTTTATACGTTTTAAAAACAAAGAACGACCCAGGTAGCACAGCAGTATTGGCCAATGTCGGAAACCGGAGCTCTGGAAGATTGGCCAATCCTGGGTAATGTCGGAACGGCCAGCACCGAACGGCTAACATTTTTACAATATTGGCCAATTTCGCAGTGCGGTTTTGGCCGATCTCGAGGAGTAGTTTTGGCCAGTATTGATGTGCAATCTTGGGCAATATCGATGAGCATGGTTTAAACCAAATAATTTTTTTTTTTTAAGAATAATTTAAAATTGTATTTTTATTTGTAATTAGATTTTTTAAATTATTTGATGTCGTAAATGACTCCTATTTTTAGCTGAAATACAATATGTTCTAATGTCTAAATAAAATATTAAAATTTAATATGATTTGAATGTCCCCATAAGTAGTAACAATTGTTTATTTACTTAGTTCAAATTATTTTCAAAATGAATATTCATTGTTATTTGAGCATAAATTATTCTTGTCAAATTTTATTTATTAATATATATACATGTAATTAGAAAAGGATAAAAAAAACAATAACCTCGGTTTAAACCAAAAAAACATGGTTTTTTCCAACCCTGGATGAGCAGTTTTAGCCACTACTATGAGCAGTTTTTGGAACAGCTACTGTTTTGTCACTATATCACAGAGCAGTTTAGGGTAGATTTGCCACTTAACATATCTGAACTTTCTTTTTGGTGGAAGGAGTGGTTGCAAATGATAATTCTTATATGCGTTTAGATTCAATTTTGAGCTGTTCAATGTTTAGTATCACATTGTTGCCCAAAAACCCTTAATAATTTGTTAAGTTATACTTAAACATTTGTAAAATAATGTTTTCAACCACTCCAACTAAAAAAACACATTTAGATAACAAAATGTCTGATATTGAAGGATTTAGAAAGATACATGCAATTTTAAACTAGAAAACTGCCAGTAGAATTTAAAGTCCCGACCGGTAAATCAATACTCATTGAACTTTTTATGCTAAGGTTTCATAAAAATAGAAGGTTGAATTTTAAACTAGTGAAGTACATTTTTTATGCACAGATCAATTTCATTTATGAAGTCACTTTTCATTTTTAAAACATCATTTTTCTCCATGCATTAAGAATCAAATAGATAGTAAATAAATCTCATTTTAATGCTTTAGTTCATTCATTCAAATGTAATAGCAATAAAGTGAATTAAAATTGCAGACCCCCCCCCCCCCCCAAACATTGAAAAAGTTTTCATCCAAAAATTATTTGACAAAAACATTATTATTTAAAAAAATCCACAATAATATTTACATGTATACCTCATATAATGACTAATTTGTTATACTTTCATTCCTATTTTAATTGCTTTTTAATGACCGATAATTGAAACCCAATATAATTTAATTGATATTTTATGGCTTAAAAACCATGCACTCTTAAATTGTCACTTTCTGCAGTGCATATATATAATAAAAACATAAATTTAATACAAGCAGTTTATTATAATACATATTTTATTTTACATATTATATCTTCCTTTGAAGTTTCCTCGGCGAAGAAAACGAACCTGAAATATAAAATTGTTCATTTCTGTTTTCATTAAGATTACATTAAAATTTAAAAATCAAATTATTCCATCGAACTTTTTCTAATTTTTAGCTCTTTTTATTTTATTCAAGCTCTTTTTGTAACGGAATTGAAATTTGTTATCAATAAAAGAAATCTTGCAGTGCAGCATTTACTGCCAATAAAAAAATTAAAAAAATTGCAAAATGAAAAACACAATTTTGCACAAAAGCATAAGATTATTAACATTTTGTTAAATTGTTACATCAGAAAACATTTTCTACTAACATTTAAGAAAATCCTTTTAAACTGGTATTTAAATTTCAATCGCATACATTGAGCTTGTATGAATTAAATTTATATAAAGTTCTCTGCAAATACGTTTGCACACAAGCACAAAAAAAAACTATCAATCGCGAAATAAATGCTAGTGCTGGTTTTTTTTTATATACACTCGTTCATTTTTCCATAGCCGTTTAAAATTTTAATAAATAATTTATATGAGAGAAAAATCTTTTTTAAACTGTTAAATTAACCACCAAATAAAATCAAAATGAATAGTAAAAAGTGTTGTTGAAAAGTCTGTGATAAAATATAAAATACACTGTTGCACTTGAAAAGGAACTAATTTAGAACATAGTGTTTTTTTGTTTTTTTTATACTGAACTAATTTCTCAATTATAAGCATATGACATAGGTGATTTGCTCAAAATTGTTTAAAGAATCAGATAATTTTTTTTTATTTGAAAGACCAGATATTCTCCATTGCTTATTATATTTTAAAATATAAATTATTGTAACATCAAATCGAAACTGCTTGGAGCGTTACCTAATTGATTGTCATATATTCTTACCTGGCAGAGGAAGTTTTCACGCTTTTTGGTTCACAAACAAGTTTTTGCTCGTTTCTTGTGGGATTCCAAAGAAGGGGGATCGTCTTTGAAACGGGCTGGAATATTAGTTGGGCCTTTCTTAGTTAATAAATTTTCGTCTTCTGAAGAATCGGTCCCAATGCTAGATATTGAGCGAGCAAGGTCAGCTTTATTTTATGCCTGTTAAAAGGAATCTGAATAGGAAAATTATGGATATATGCTATCTCAAACTAGTTGCAAAACTTCATATACAATTTATTTAAACAATTAAATATCTTATTTAGGGCACTTATAGTATCACTCACTTAAAAACCAATCTTCAGTTTAGGAAATTAAAATAGAATATTATTTAAATCTGTTAATAAATATCTGTTATTCATGTCCACTATTTCAAAAATCTACACTATTGAAACTTGAATTAATAATGTAGATCAATGACTTATGAAACATTATTTGTGATACCTTTAATTATTTGTATACCCTACACAAAAATTGTAATATACTTACTGTATGTACAGTAGATTTTTAAATTAAATGTTTCCCATGCTGTACTTGAGGGCATATATTCTTTAATCATGTTCATTCCTCCCCCCTCCCCTTTTATTTCAAACGGCCAAAGACCACTTTTGTCTGAGATGAACCAAGATGAAGGAATTACTTCTACGGGTTCTCCCTTTCCATCAATGAACCCTACAACAGTATATTTCTTTCTTTTAAACTGAACAAAATAAATTAACTATTGAAGGCCATACTGGCATTTTACTGCCGAGGGAAGGAAGGCTACAACGATTACACTTTTCACCCCAAGACAGAAAATTGCACTATGAATAGCGCTACCAATAATACTTGATTACATATTTGTTTACTTTTCAAATGGAAAGTCTTTTCTTTAAATGAACAAAACATTTTTATTTTATAAAAACAACATCTTTGCATAGTGTGTTTAAATTAACACAAATGAAGTTAAGCATTCAAAATACATTTTTGTAGATATTTCAAAAAATTCCATTCATTGCTCTTTTCTGAGTAATCAATAATTGCACAAGACAGACCTTTTAAATAGGGGAATGTACATACAGTAAAACCCTGTTAATGTAAGTCGATCTGGCCGCTGAAATTGTTCGCTTTAACCGAATTTTGTGTTAAACCAATAAATTAACGTTAAGTTTTAAGTACGGAGTACTGCTTTTCCTTCGTAATAAATGTGATTTTATGTTAAGCGATTTTACGTTAACAGGGTTTGGTGTATTTTTTTAAAAATAGGAGGCATAATTACAATAGTTATACATATTGTTAAAATTGACATTTTTCAGAACAATCATTTACCTTTTATGGCAACGGTTGATTGAGATAATGCACCCTATTCCACACCACCTTTGAGATTGAGTAATTGGAGTGTTTTAATTTAATGTGCCCAATTCACAATATATTCTATTAACAGAGCTAATCACGGAGCTTGGATATTGAATTTTACAAGGAGCAATATAAACTAACGATAACAAATATGATAAATAGGAAGACAAACTAGAATGTAACATGTAGTATAAGTATTTCAATGATGAGCATGATTTGAAACAAGCAGTGGAGGGGTAGGGAGGAATGAGTAAATGCGTATTAGTTTGCATCCGAGTATGAACGAGATAAAAAGCTTGGATTTTCTAAAAGCTCTTAATCTTGTCCAGATGACATAAAAGCCGAAAATCCTGATTATATTTTAAAAGCATTAAATAAATAATTGAAATTAACTTGATTCCTTCTCAAGTTCAATGTGAATACCAATCACCTTTGTCAACATCGCTTTTGTAGATCAAACCATGCCAAGTCGGCAATCAAGTATGGTTGAAATTAACGAAAACCAACTTAAACCAATAATGTAATATGTAGGTAGCGAAACATAACCACATGAAATCGACAAATTATTGTGACAACACTTACCAATATTAAGTTTCTGATCCAATTTTAATGTTACAAATGACCGTCGAGCCGGCGACATAAACAAACTTCCCGAACACACATCCAAGCACTTCAGTTGCCACTCGGTGGCGATTCTTTTTGAGAAATTCTGCGCATCGTTTTCTATCGGATTCGGCCGGTTTTGGCCGTAACTCGAGATCGTTCCAAAATACATGATTTTTTAAAAAATGCTTAAAAACGTGTCAAATACATCACAAAACATATTGATGCAAACCTTCCTTTCGTATACATAAAATATTTCAATTTTAAAACTGTCCATCAACCTTTCAAACTTTTGAGTGTCGTCTATCCAATATTGGGCGAGATTGGGCAATATCGGCATCGAACGGCCGATTTTGCGCCGTTTCACATCGGGATTGGCCAATGTAGGGCTGATATTGGCCAATACTGCTGTGCTACTTGGGGAGTATTCCAATGGTATATTGCAGAACCACCAGCGACTCCTTTACATCGGGCGTTTTTAAGTATTGAATGTCGGAAGGATGAAATCGATATGGATGTATTTGTGGTTTATGATACTGCATTGATAGTTTTTTTCTTTCTTTAAGACTGTTGTTATGTTTGTATGATAAGTATGGAACCTATTTAAGAAATCCTTTTATAATGGAATGAATTCAGATGAAAGTTGGCGAAAGTTTGTCTCTAAAACTCATGTCAAACAATTTTTTTAATATAAATGTGCTTCTATTTAAATCATCTACACACAATAAAAATAGATTGCTACACAAATAATACAAACTAAGGGTGTGGAACATCGCACAACTTTCAATTACACTATAATACTGACGTGGATTTGCGTCATTTACCGTTTGTATATTTTCATCCTTCATTTAGAATAAATGGCCAGTTTGGCGATAATTCTTGTATGGGTCTATTAAAAAACGCCAAAATGGTGATTTTGGCGACATACTTTTCGATAATCCTTATATTATCCTTTATTATAAGCGAAGCTGAGAGGAGAAGAAAAAAAGATCGTTGATGAGGTATGTTCAAGGAAAGAGAATTCAGAGTTGAAGGCATTCATTTTTCAACTTTTTACGCCATTAAAACATTTTTACGGAAATTTCGTAGGTGGGGATGTTTAGAACATCTTACGAGGCATTACCACAGCGATTTTTATCAAAATCGTTCGAGCCGTTTTTTGCAATCATTGAAAAACATGATTTTTTCAAAGGCAGCTACCTTATGCGCATGCGCGATTTTGACGTAAACTTTAATGGTAGGTTCCAGGGCCGCCACTAACCCTTATACCAAATTTTAACATCGAAGGTCAATTTCTTCGGGAGTTATGCTGACCACACACACACATACACATTTTTTCAAGATCAATTTTTTGGAATCAGGATGTTCCAAAACGTGGAGAAATGAAAAAAAAAAAAAACACGATTTTTTTTTTGACCGAATGCTATACTTTCATTACCCTATGTATATATATATACATATGGGTAATTGAAAGTAAAAATAAAATTTCTTATGTATTTACATAGAAAATTGTAACAATGAATTGAATTTTTAATTACTAAGGAGCTGCTGTGACGATTTACCATATTTACCACAGATATCCAACAAGCTTCATAAATGCCATGTATTTTTCCTGAGAGGGTTGAAGAACCCTAAGACTATTAATTTTCTGTGTGAATTGTGTAATAGTCAAAGCAACCTCAGAGTATGGTAATTCAATCTATTGTTAGTTTGTTACAATTCACCAAAAAAATATTGGATAATCAGATCGGATTGGCTAATCTGACCGGTACCCACAACTTAACGTATAATACCCCCTTGGAATATATATGATTAGTTTTAATGTCTGTGAAGAAAATATAAAACTGAGTGGTTACTAAAAATATTGTAAAACCGTTATTTAATCATGTATTAATGCATTAGATATTATAAATTGTATTCTAATTAATGAATTATAGTAGCAACACAGCATTAGTCTTAATATTTCAGACGTATTTCGTGAATAACGTTCATCTACTGGACGATAGAAACTAAATAATACTTAATCATTTATAAAATTATAATATTGTTATGGGAATTATTATTTATAAATAAAATAAATCACAAACAAATAGTGTGTACGCTTTCAAACAAAGGTATGCAATTTTTTTTTTTAAATACAAAAACATTTAATTCCTATTACAAAATTATTTTTTAGAAGTAACCTATACAGTCAATCAGCGATAACTTGAAGTTCAAGGGATTGACCAAATTCTTCGAGTTATCAGAAGTTCGAATTATCGGAAGTTATTTTCTATTCAAGGCATATTCTTGGGACCTAATGAAAAACTTCGAAATAAACGAATATTCGGCTTATGAGACTTCGAGTTATCGCGAGTTGACTGTATCTTTTAAAAAATAATTTCATTAAATGTGATTTCTGTTTAATTAAAAGATTATCCAAAATGCTTAAAATGGTTATACTCATGGAATTACCATTCTATAGAAGAGCAAAAATGTAACCTTATTTTTAAAGTCATTCTGAGACCGTGGTTCTATGATAAAAAGATGAAATAAACTATAAAATCAGATAAGATTTCAATTCTTTCTATTTATTGTCAAAACTGAAGCATCAATTAAAACACTATGCTTTGTTATTTAAACATTCAGATGTATAAGCAGAATGTATCGGAAGTACAAGGTGGGACCGAAAAGTAAGGTGACTGATGTCATAATAATCACTGTATTATATATTTGCAGATAAATACACCACTGTCCTTCAAAGTAGTTCCCGCCGTCTATAATACACTTCTGACAACGTTCATACAAGTTCTTGAAACTTCTGAAAAAGTCCTCCTTTGAGACTGTCTTAAGTTCCTTGGTAACAGCAGCTTGAATGTCTGAGGTGCTTGAAAATCGGTTTCCCTTCAGTGCCAATTTCAGTCGTGGAAAGAGGAAAAAATCCTTATTCACCTAATCTAGCGCCAGCAGATTTTTTTCCTCTTTCCACGACTGAAATTGGCACTGAAGGGAAACCGATTTTCAAGAATCTCGGACATTCAAGCTGCTGTTACCCAGGAACTTAAGACGGTCTCAAAGGAGGACTTTTTATGAAGTTTCAAGAACTTGTATGAACGTTGTCAGAAGTGTATTGCAGAAGGCAGGGAACTACTTTGAAGGACAGTGATGTATTTATTTGCAAATATATAATACAGTGATTATTATGACATCAGACACCTTACTTTTCGGTCTCACTTTGTATACTGTTATTGACATTTCGAGACCTCGTACATGTTTAAAAAGTTCTGCAATATGTTCGCAATAACAATTCGCATTATTTTTAATGCTCCGACCAACTTTTAAGAAAAAATAACACAAGTAAAAGTAATATGTAATGAAATTAATAACTAACAAATAACAATTTCAGATTTTGCTTTTCTTGTGGGATTAATAAGAATATAGTTTACATAATAATCAATCAGCTCAGATTTTCTTGATGTGTACCTTGAGTAGAGATCTCTTGAGGTCTATTTAGTGTAGTGTTCTCATCAGAATCATTTCCGCAAGGAACATACACTCTCTTTCCGTATACTTCGGCAGAACACAAATGGAATTTAGGGTGAATAGCTCTGCAAAAATATGAATTTGTTAACAAGTTAGTAAACAATAGAGTGCTTGCATTACTGTAGACTGACAATCAATAACAGTTTCGCAATAACTCGCAATATGTTCTCGGTTGGTTGTTTTCAGATTATCTGGGGCCGTCAGTAACACGAGGGCTATAATGCGCCGAAGCATTCGTCATTAGACAAGCCAACATACATTTACAAACACCCATGCCTAACACGGGACTCGAACCCGCAACCTCGCGGTGTAGAGACTAGCACGCTAACCACTATACCGTTTGGTCAGCCTATATGTTCTCGGATTGGAAGGGCCAAAAAAAAAAAAAAGTATCCATCTTGGCGCGGTTAGTCTACTTTATTTTATCACCAAGTAATTGGAAAGCTTCATTGTGAAGCAGGCTATGAATCTATGATATGAAATACCAAAATTGATCTTTAACTACATCTTTTGGATAGTGTATGCTTGGTTACTGACTTGAAGCCGAAGCAGACTTAACAACCACCAAATAGATCTATATTAGCAGCTTCCCCCTAAACTAGTTGGAATGGGTTTGTAACCATGAACAACCTATTACGTATCACAAGTGTTGACAAACACTACAAGGTTCACATTACAAGATAAACTGTTTCAAATTTGTAAATTCAATCACAATCAAAAAAATTGAGGACTAGAAATGGAAAACGACCTTAGATCAAAAAAGAAAATTTTTCAGGAGAGTCGAAAAATAATCGCATCTGGTACTTGCAATGGTTAAGTACATACTTCAGATTGAATTTGAACTATTGCTACTGGAGTTCTCATTTTGGGTTGGTTGTATTCAGATTATCTGGTGCCGTAAGCAACACGAGGGCTATAATGCGCCGAAACATTCGTCATTTGACAAGCCAACATACATTTACAAAACACCCATGCCTAACATGGGACTCGAACCCGCAACTCGCGGTGTAGAGACTAGCACGCTAACCACTATACCGTTTGGTCGGCTTCTCACTTTGGGCGTTCTCCACTTGTTTAGCTTGGTCTTTAGGACATTTTTCTGTAAAAAAAAAGAAAAGATTTTCGATTTTTTTGGTACTTGGGTCGTTTTTTAATTTTAGTCCTCAATTGTGATCAAATATTCGTAGACTAATAGTTTAGTGTATCACTATTCGTTCATTGATGTTAAACAAAAATAAAACTTCCATATCACGATACAACCTGGATTAAAATTTGAAGGAAACGCGATCGAAAATTTCAAGTCCTTACTACACTGTATTTGTCCTCACACTACCCCAATCTTACCATAAATGTCCTACATAAAGGCTACATAATCTGAAGCATTTTGGTGCAAAATGCAAAAAAACAACAACAACCGCACACCGAACAATATCAGTCTTCTTCCGAAAGAATGCAGATCAAGCGAAGGCTTTGATCAGATTTCGGATGTCATTGAATTAAAGCCCAAGAAGAAGCGGCATTTTAGTGACAGTTACTGTCACAATTCAACTTGTTTTGGATATATTTAAGACATTTTGGATTATTATATACTCTATTTAGTAAATGAATACCAAATTTCAATTATTACCGGTATGCCTTGCCCAGCTCAGAGTTGACATACGACAAAACAGAGTCCCTTTCTTCGACGCAAATAAAAATATTTATTTTCAATCCATAGCACTCTAATGCAACTGTCGCAAGAGGATCTTCTTCTAACGTATTCTCTCCAGGCTGAAAGAAAAAGCAGCAGGAAAATAATATGTTGCACTTCAATAGATTGAAAAGCCATTTCGGTGTATAGCTTCGAGTTAGTTATGTGTGTGCTTTCAATTGAGAATGTGAAGGGGTAGTGTTTTTTACAAGTCCCTGTTTATTGATCTTATGATATTCGAGTCACTTACTTTAAAGAGACTGTACAAAGAAAATGTACTTTTCATTTACAAATTAATACGAGTTAGACTTTAATAACGATTTTGTCGCACTTCAAGATTCGTTAAATTGGTATATTTGTACTTTCTCATTGTTATTGAATATAATTGTTTAGTGAAATAATAGTAGAATGGCGTTTTTTAAGGAGTGATTAAGAATGAAAAGCACAATATTAGTATGTTTCACTTTAAAGTGTTTCAGATTATCTGGCGCCGTCAGCAACACGAGGGCTATAATGCGCCGAAACATTCGTCATTAGACAAGCCAACATACATTTACAAACACCCATGCCAAACACGGGACTTCGAACCCGCAACTTCGTGGTCTAGAGACTAGCACGCTAACCACTATACCGTTTGGTCGGCTTCACTTTAAAGTGAAAACTATCTTTTCCTTAAACGGAACAGCCCGGTTCAAACTGGTTCAGCCCATTACAAATTATGAGCATCCCTACCCCTTAACTTTTTACCATTGATGTTATAAATCACTTATCAACAAAACATGGGAATATAATTGTGTTCCCGATAATCTGATTTTGTTACGATGCATATATACCAAAAAATAAATTTTTCAGGGGAGCCAAAAAATGAAAAAACACTGGCATCGGTACTTAAGGTTATGACTAAGTATCAGATTGAATTTGAACTATTGCTACTGGAGTTCGCACTTTGGGCTTTCTCCACGTTGTTTAGCTTGGTCTGTAGGATATTTCTCCATAAAATTAAAGATTTTCGATTTTTTTGGTACCTTGGGTCATTTTTCATTTCTAGTCTACAATTGATCCCTGGTATTGAATTCACTGAGGTAGCAATATAACTTTACAGATCTGGAAGTTTAACAAGAAGTAGGTGATACACACCAGGTTGTCTTTTATGTACTCCCATCGATATAAAAATTACAAGACTTAAGATATGGTGACCTCGGAGGCTACTTAAGACGAACAAGATCATGTTGCCCATGCCCACCTCTTCCAATGCATCCCCCTGGAATTGTGTAAATAAGATACTCCCGTATTTCGTTGTAGATTAGATTAGAGAGTGGTGAAGACAAGCGTACTTAGGCCTGATGGCCCCATTGTACATCTCATACTAAGATAAACAGCCTATGGCATGCTAAATAGAGCGCTGGCCTTTCAGTAGGCCAAACTGTATGAAAAGGGGACATTACAAAAGTCGCCAGACTTGATGTCAACATCAAAAGTTTTATGATAGACATTTGATAAAAACGTGCTCTAATGTTTCAACTGCGTTTCCACAACCTCTGAATAGGTTATATATCAGCGACAACTTTTCAGGTGAAAGTTGATTTGATTCCATTGATTTCCATTGATTCCATTGATGGTTCCCAAGACAGTGATCGATTAACAAACCAATCATAATTCTGCAAGACTTCTTGTCCAGTCCCATTATAAATTTGTGGAAGTAAGGTTTGATCGCCGTCATGCATGAAATTGAAATCGTTCATGAAATGAAATCTTGTTGCATTTGTAAAATCAACCAGTATTAGAACATGCAAAAGATACGTAATTCCATCAACAGTGCTCTCGATAAAAAATTCACATTTGGCATATTACAGCATACTAAACTAATTTTCCTGAGGCGTTGCCATTTGTTGTTGAAATAAAACTATGAACTTTACTCTAAACAATTGATACGTCGTATGTGTGTGTCGCTATCTATTGTCTTTCATTGGAAATACATTTTTAAAATCTGCTTCTTCCTTTTGAACAACCCTGTACAATTTTTGAGATACCTCACAGCAAAATTACAAAATGACACTAAAAAACTAATAGAGAAAGGCAAAAAAGTGCAATTAGGAAAATATTCATAAAAATATGACAAAACCACAGGAAAAATTTCAGGAAGTTATCTGTAAAATTGGTAGAGATATTTTTGGTTGAAATTTATGGACTATTCACGACTTGAAAAAGGAGCCGCCCTGAAATTGAAAATCACGTTCTCCGGTTGTTATCAGACACTGGGGAGCACGTTTTTCAATTCAGATTTCAGGACTAGCCCTTTTTCAAGTCACTAATAGCCCATAATTTCAACCACAAACATCTCCGCCAATTTCGCAAATAACTTCATGAAACTTCTTCCTGTGGATTTGTCAAATTATTATGAACATTTTTCTAACTGGATTTTTTGCTACTCTCCTTTAGTTTTTTAATTATTATTATTTTTTTTTTCCTTCTTTTTTTTTTTTCGTAACTTCAATAAATTGTCGGTAGGAGGGCTGTAAGCTGACTCAATGTACTTAGCATAGTCACTTTATTCTAGGTATATGTTACTTCCCTGGTTATAAGAGACATTATTGTCTTGTATAGGAATTTAGTAATCACCTTGTAGATTTTCTTAAGCTTTCATTACGCATCAGTTACAATGAATAAAATATTTATTAACATTTCAGGCACTTAAGATGTTTAATTAACCTTAAAATTCACCATCTTAAACATGCATTTAGAAATTTTCTTACAACCCTTTCACCCTTTTTTTTAAACTGCATTTTTAATTAAGTAAACATAAATATAGTGTTATTAGAAAAACATAGTTACCTTCGGTAAGTTTTTTTCATTAGTTCATACCGTTTGCTGCCCTTTCATGCAAAGTTATTTTAAAACTATATCTTAAAATTCAATTAATGGAAAATAAAAATGAGGGAGAAGCAGTAAAAGGTTATTTTAAATTAAATTTTAGACAAAAAATAATTGAAGAATAAGCGAAAGATGGAAGGATTAATTTCATGAAGTCAGCAAATAGAGCGTCAACAGCGAAAAGAGAAAACTAATTTAATTTTTAACCTTTACTATTTACTCTAGCTGTGTTAGATTGAATTTGGTTTTAGGCATTCGGAAAACTTGGAGGATATAAACTTTGCGCATATTCGTAGCTCAGAAATTAAATATTTTTATAAGAAAATTCTACCTTTTATCGGATTTTAAAAAGCTATATTTGAATTTACTGAGTAGATTTTTTTTTTATTTAGCAATCAAAAGAAAATATTATAACCCATAAAACAGAGTTTAAAAAAAAAATCCTTTATATGCATTGTCAATTTTTATATTCATTAACACAGCGACGATATCAAAAATATTTTTATCAGCAAAATGTGCGGCAAACTACGTTTCAAAATTTATTTATTAAAAGTGAACGTGAATCTCACATCCAAATATCTTTTATTTATTCTGATTGAAGTAATTTTATTATTTATTTATTAAAAAAATTTTGGCAACAGGAAAGAGTTTTAACAATGATCAGTTCAATGCTATTTTAATGCGATTGGATGACGGCAAGTTAGTTTATAAGTATTCCGTAAAAGCGACCTTTTAGTGACCGTAAAACCCCCAAAATTTGATAGAATGCATCGTCATCGACATCTAACCTATCTGCCAAGTTTCAGCCTGATTGGAGGACGTCAAGAGGGGGTTAATTAGGTCTCCGCAGATCCCGCCGCCAACGACAAACAAACAAACACACAAAGAAACACACAAACAAACAAACAAACAAAATCGAAATTAACATAAAGGATTTAAAAATGATAATTTATAAGGTTTTTTTTTTTTGTAAAACGAACAGTGTAGAGTCCATGGCGACACTTTTACCGGGCTAGTGGTTGCTTTTGTCTGATGGTTATGAAAAGGTTTAATTGCAAATCACAAGGCAAAGTCGTTATAATGAGTTTTTTCTGGGAAATCAGAAATCCTTTTAGTTAAATTTTAATAACAGGACATCAGGTTGAAAGACAAAAACAGTTTATTCCATCGCTAAGGCACGAAATTGGCGAGAGTAAGCATTAACCCGCGTCATGAATTTACGTAATATTAGATGACGCATCACTTCCGCCAAATTGATCAGTTGGAAAGGGTTAAATTATTATTGTTATGTAACTTGACGCTTTGTCGTTAAACTTCAATGTGTATGGATATTGTTTCATTGAAAGCTTTGATGTTGGATTTATATCATCAACCGTTCAATGGCTCTTCGACAAAATGCGTATCGATCCCATTTGTTGAAATTGAATAAGGTATTAGTGACTAAAGTTAATTAGTCCCAAATTAAGCTAACAAGGCGAAATCAATCAGAAATTTCGAAATTAACACTTTCGTTAAAATACCTCTTTTAAAATAATTGACTACTTTTGAAAATATACAGAGTATCAAATTTCTTTGGAAATTTATTTGGAAATCCATGTCTTCTAATTTGAAAAAAAAAATTCCATCAGGAACTTTTTCTTTTTATATAACGAGAAGAGTTAAATAAAGGCATAGATTGGCGTAGGTTATCGTTTACGCTTTCATATTTAAAAAATTATCTGTTTAGTGATATTTTTTGTGATAATATCACACTGGGGAAAAAAAAATGCAGATTGGCGACAAATATTATATTCTACTTTTTGTTACGTGAAACAAAGGAACAGTAATTGCAGGGCAATTTCAAAAGAAGATAACTATGTTAAAGACTACGTTCATTTTTCAAATTTTTTGCATATCTGTCAAATTTTTATGAGAATCTCGGAGGTGGGGATGTTAAGCACATCTTAATAATTACCAACCGATTTTGATCTACATTGTTAGAGCTGTTTTTTGGAAATTACTGACACACATTATATATTTTGATGAAAACCGTAATGACAGGTCCTCTAGCTATCTCTAACCTGTATACGAAAATTGAAAACAGTGGGTCAATCCGTTCGTAAGTTATGCTGAACATAGAGGGATACACAGATATTTTTCTATGCCACTTTTTTGAATTCATGACCTTCCAAAACGAGCAAAAATACAAAAATCTTTTTTTTTTACTTTACCGGATGAAATATTTACCCTATATACACTATCTACCAATAAGTATTTGGACACCCATGCCAATAAGGATATCTGCGGTCCTGATATACGTCACCCTTGATCCCAATTCATGGTAGGCTCAACACCGACTCCTAGTCCACTATTCTAGACAACAATGGGCCTCCTACGCTGTGGTAATTTTACGGGTTGGATCATTGTTACTTCCAGGATGACAACGCCACTTGTCATGTTGCGAGGTCCACCATGGATTAGTATGATGACAGCAGGCTGAACCGACTGGACTGGCCTGCTCAGAGTCCAGACGTGAATCCTATGGAACACCTCAGGGACGAGTAGGATCGCCGAATTAAGGGGTGCAGCAACGGTCCAAACTCGATTAAAGAACTTGCATGTCTTCTCTAAGCAGAGTGGAGGAAAATACCACTGTCCATCATCCAAACACTTGTGGAAAGCATGCCCCGGAAGGTTAAATAGGTAATTGCCTCAGGTGGAGGCTCTAATACCTATTAAATATGAATAAATTGTGTTTATTTCTTTTATAACAGGTGTCCAATTACTTATTGGTAGATAGTGTGTAACAAATAGAGTAAGTTATATTATACACTAGCAGCAGCGTGGTCCCGCTTTGCTGTATAGATCTCAAGCCTTTGGTGTTTCGCGAATGGACTCGCAGAAACGTTCATTGCTATGCAAAACCAAACTCACTTCGCTTGCTAAAAGTTTCATTTTAGCAAACACAGCTCGCTTTGATCACTGACAAGTTTCATTGTTACAAAAACACAGATTGCTTCGCTCGCTGAAAAGTTCAGTGACACATAAGCACAGGTTCACATCACTCGTTGAAAGGTTCGTTGCTATGCAAACACAGGTTCGCTTCGCTCGATGGAAGGCTCAATATTTCGTAAGCATAATCTCGCTTCTTTCACTAAAATATAATTGCTAAGTAAACCCTTAATATTAGAACCTACTTTCCTGTCGTTAAACAAAAATTTCCCCCCGTTAATACAATAATACAACACCTCTTTGAGGATCTTGTAACACGTGTTTTTGAAAGTCAAAATTAGAAGACCGAAACTACTTATATTGAAATGTTCAGAGCTCTAGTCCTATTAGAAGTCACTTTTTGAGAAAATATTAATTAAAATAAATTAAATTTTAACAATCTGTTTTTCAAAAGTCAAAATAGAAGACCAAAACTACTTCTGTTGAAAACTTCAGAGCTGTACCCTGTTGGAAATAGTTTTGTAAAATATTTGTTAATCAATAAAAAAACCTAATCAAAATTTTAAAATTCTGTTTTACAAAAGTCCAATTAGAAGGCCAAAACTACTTATGGTGAAAATGTCAGAGCTGTGACCCTATTAGTAATCATTTTGTAAAATATTTGTTAATTAATAATAAAATAACAACTAATCAATATTTTAAAATTGTGTTTGTCAAAGGTACAATTAGAAGCCCTAAAACTACTTATGTTGAAAATTCGAAGCTCTACGTCTATTTTAAGTAGCTTTCTATAGATCTACAGATACACAGACTGCTTGTTTTATTATTATAGATAGGGTAATTAGAAATAAACAGGTAATGTACATTCTGGATGGATTTTGTTGCAGTTTCTTAAATAGTGTTTTCAGTTTAAAATTGTATTAACACAGTAGAACTGCGTTAAGCAAGAAAAAATCCTCCGAAAAATGCTAAAAAAAATTGTGTCAACATTGGATTATTTACTCGTATTAAGAGAATAAATCTGTCTGGAGTTTCAAACTCTTTAAACATGATGACCACCATAAACTACGTCGGCCATGAATGGGAAGGGGCGGAGAGGTAATTTATCCAAGGTTTCCGAAATCAACTCTTGCTTAAATGGGAGAACTGTTTTTTTTTTTTTTTTTTTTTTTTTTTTTTTTATGTCTGTCTTGTTTTCGAAGAAATTTACTTAACTAGTAACTTACAAACATCTTATTCGCAGTTAGTTTTGTAGTTCTTCTGTTTTAATGCATCATTTGCTGTTTTGTAAGTCGTTCTACAAAGTGTTACGTTCCATAAAAAGCCTCGTTATTTAATCGCGTATGTAAGCTAAATTAGAGGCTGCTTCAAATAAACTTTTTGATGGCGAAGGGAGTTTTTCATAAGAGTAGTTAAGTCCTAGATAAATCTACCGTAGACTGAAAAAAATTAAGGGAACATACTTGTAATTTATTTACTTCCAGATTTACCATTTGAAATTTTCAGTTTTCATTCAATAAACAGTTTATGAAACATTTTCTTTACAATGCGACGATGTTTAAATTAAAACGGCAATTCTTGGTGACTATTATGCAGTTCCTCTGGATTGTGAAGAATTAGAATTGAAAGTACTGAAAGCAAAGATAAATAGGTTGGTTGTTTTCAGATTATCTGGCGCCGTCAGCAACACGAGGGCTATAATACGCCCAAACATTCGTCATTAGACAAGCCAACATACATTTACAAACACCCATGCCTAACACGAGACTCGAACTCGCAACCTCGCGGTCTAGAAGCTAGCACGCTAACCACTATACCGTTTGGTCGGCGCAAAGATAAATAGGGTTTTGGATTTTGGAACTACTTTTTAACTGAAAAAGAAAAATAATTCTTCAATAGAATTTTAGAAATATAATTTTCTTTAAAAATGTACACTCTTTGAGTTAATCGGAAAGAATTTTCCAATCGTGTTCGTGAGTGATAAGAGCAATATGAATTCAAACTTTCCATCGGAAATCATAATACCATACTCTACTCGCTTAGAACACTCAGAGGGAAAAGGAACACTGTCATTGGCTGTTAAGCTGAAGTTAACAATGATGTCACGGAATAAACAGGAGGAATTTAAGTCGGTGGCATTTCTGTTGATTTCGCAACCTTCTTTGTGACTTGTTTGCTTATATTCAACATTTCTGAATTGGATACTTTGAAAGTGGAACGTCTTTTTTTCTTTCTTCTTTTTTTTCTTATTCTTTTATATAAAAGAAGGGAATGTGTAATGCATTCAGTTCTCTTATTCCGTACAAGACAAATATGTAAGACGATAGAAGAAAAGAAGGCGAATTTTATTCACATTTTTAAAACATTTGTTACAAAGATATATTGTAAAATATTGCTAAGGGAGAATGAATGGTTCAGACGATTATTTTCGATTTTTTATTCTTTAGACTTCTATTTTCTTTAAATGCATAGATGACAAATAGGTATTGTGTACTATTGGTCTCGTTATAACAAAAATATTTCAACAATACTTTTTTAAGAATTTGAACTTGTACTTCTATTTTCTGAGAAAGGTTAATTAAACCAAATGTAAATATAGGTTTGTCATGTCGCAATTAGCATTATCTGCATTAGTTACTTAGAAAAAGTTATATAGAAAAATGCCCTTTTATCATTAGCGGTATATGCTTATCTATCCTTAAATATTTTATTCGATATCTTAAATTATGTCCACATCTAATATTAAACCTCTATCAAGTGACTGGAAACACAGTAAAATTCAGATATTTAATAATAGGAGCCCAAAACCGACTATCCTCTAAATTTTACACAATTTTTATTTTTTAATTGATTTCAATATTAGAGTCATAATCGTCAATCAATGAACAATTCCCGCATTTTTATTTTATTTTTTTTATTCAATTTCAAAATGTTTCGAAAAGACCATAAACAAAAAAATTTCTGCTCACTGCGCTTTTTTTTTTTTTTTTTAATTTTTAACCTAAGATCGCTTGTTAGATTTGGCGGGGAAACGGCACATTCAGTTCGATGCGAATGTGACATCACTTTGCCTCACCGGAAACCAGTTTTGAAAGTTTCTCGCAAATCGCGCCATCCGGTACGGGATACAGCAATAGACAATTCCCGCATTTTTTTTTTTTTTTTTTAATTTTTAACCTAAGATCGCTTGTTAGATTTGGCGGGGAAACGGCACATTCAGTTCGATGCGAATGTGACATCACTTTGCCTCACCGGAAACCAGTTTTGAAAGTTTCTCGCAAATCGCGCCATCCGGTACGGGATACAGCAATAGACAATTCCCGCATTTTTTTTTTTTTTTTTTAATTTTTAACCTAAGATCGCTTGTTAGATTTGGCGGGGAAACGGCACATTCAGTTCGATGCGAATGTGACATCACTTTGCCTCACCGGAAACCAGTTTTGAAAGTTTCTCGCAAATCGCGCCATCCGGTACGGGATACAGCAATAGACAATTCCCGCATTTTTTTTTTTTTTTTTTTTTTAATTTTTAATGTTTTGAAAAGGCCACAAACAGAAAAAATTCTGCTCAACGCGCTTTTTTTTACAATTTAAAAAAAAAAAAAAAAAATTGCAATCAAAGTTCCCTTGTTAGACGTTGGCGAGAAAACGATTCTTTCGGCTCGAATTGAATGTGGCTTGGTTGGTTGTATTCAGATTATCTGGCTCTGTCAGCAACACGAGGGCTATAATGCTCCGAAACATTCGTCATTAGACAAGCCAACATACATTTACAAACACCCATGCCTTACACGGGACTCGAACCCGCAACCTCGCGGTCTGGAAGCTAGCACGCTAACTACTATACCGTTTGGTCGGCATTGAATGTGGCTTGAAATGCGGCAGCGGAAAGCAGTTTTGCAAGTTTCTCGCAAATCGCGCCATCCGGTACCGGATATAGCAATGGTCTACCAACGCCAACTATTTGGCAGAAACCTCACTATAACCATAGAAATGGAAGGAAGCTTTGACGTTACAGATTTTGTTGTGTGTTTTGATCGGACATGTTTGGCTCAATTTTATGGCATTTTCTTTTTTAATATTTTAATAACTAATTTTTTGAAAGAACTTTTGTTTAAATATTTAAAATCAGAAAGAAATTCTTCATAAGTATAAATTAATTTCATTCGTTTTTAAAAAATGCGGGAATCGTCCATTGCCTATCAAACCAACGCGAACTGTTTGGCAGAAACCTCATGATAACCATAGAAAAGGAAGGATGTTTTGACGTAACAGGTATAGTGGATCGTTTTGATCCGCCTGCGATCGAACGAGGTTTTCGGGCATTTTCTTTTCTTAATATTTAAACAACTAATTTTCTTAAAGAACTTTTGTTTGAATATATAGAATCAGAAAAAAATTCTTCATAAATATAAACTAATTTCACTCGTTTTAAAAAGATATGCTGGAATTGTCCATTCCCTGTGATTAAATTATTAGTGACCATCATCAATAAGATGTATTATTCTACGAGTTACATTGATCACTGACTCACTCACTCACTACTTCATTCTCTAACGTTGCAAGTTAAATTTTGTCCGATCAGTTAAAACTCTTTCCTGTCGCCAAAATTGTTTTAATCAGAAAAAATAAAAGTTATTGAGACGTGAATGTATAAATTAACGTTAATTTTTAATAAATACATTTTGAAGTACACTTTGCCCCACATTTTGGTGTTAGGGATGTTTTTATTATTTAACATTAGATACAAACACCAAGCACACGCTGACAACAGAATCTACACTATGTTAACGAATAATAAGATAATATTTGATTGATGGTCGCTCTCAAATCTATTATAGCAACAATTCTGTTGTCAGTGAAGTTACAAATGATGCAGTCAAATTCCATGTTGAATTCAGGGGCAATGTAGATTTTAAATGGGTTCTTCATTGAAAAAATTGTAATTTTTTTTTTTAACCATTTCATATATATATATCAGAAATAATCTTCATTTGCATTGCATTAAAAGAAAAACTGATTTTTTAATAAATATTTCGTGTGTATTAAATTAAAGTGTTAGTTATATTAATTTTTTTCCAACGGACTTCTTATAACTTTCTAGTACCAATAAGCAGTGGAAATTTCTCAACATCGACACTAGAGCTCTTCCTTTTGTTTTAATTGATACATATAATTAACAGTTATATCAAATAAATTTAGCCACTAAATTTTTATTTTATTTTGTATAGAAACTAATCATTCTAGCGAGAAATAATGTTAGTTGGTATTATTTTCATCAAAAAGTAATTTTGTAAAATATTTTCTTACCAACCGATATTCATGAAGAATGTCCAAGTACTCATTCTCTGCCAACACATAAGTCATGTTTATATCTTTGACTGCTGAGTATGATACAGCTAGATTCAATTCTGTTGTTTTGCTAAAGATATTGCAGTTTTCATACCAACCTAGAGGTGAAGAAAAATATTAAAATTATTTGAAAGTGCCTTACATTACTATTAAATTTCAATTCCATATTTTAGCGTGGAATTTACAGTTATATGAATGTCTCTTATTTCCTCCTATAGTGATTATTTAGGGTTCAAAAAAGTCTACAAAACATTTATGGTTTCTACGCTCAACGACCTATTTTTTGTGCACAATAACGGCTAATCAAGCCGTGACTTACTGCTTAACGTGGATTACGAGCCACAACGAACATCCATGCCTAATCCAGGATTCGAACCCGGCACCTTTGGCGTGCGAGACCAGAGCACTAACTCCACAGTCATCAGATAGACTACGAAACATTTATAAGTGAACGAATAAAGATAGATAATTGGACTAATGAGTAAGCGCCATTGTACGAGAGCCGTTGCTGTGCCTTTAGTAGAAAAGTCACTGATACGATCTCCACAACTATGTGAGATAAAGAAAAACTGTGAATAACAAAAGTGAAACTTAGCATGAAATGATGCCTTAAGAATGATAAAAACTTCGAGATGCCTGAAATGTGAATATTTTGATATCCGACACACAGCTAAAATACGTCATTTTATGTGGCCTTATTAAGTGAAAAGGCACCTTTACTAATAAAAGTACAATTAAGCAAGAAGAATGTAATTGCAGTGTTCTGTCTCAATCCCAAAAACTTACGGTCATGAAAAGCTGGTGCCTTAGGTAACTGAGTGAATGGGTGGTCCTGAAGGACACAGGAAACTGGGCCCCTTAAGTTCAATGAATTAGTTCAAGTATAATAAATTAGTGCTCAATCCCCAAAACTTACGGACATGAAAGACTGGTGCCTTAGCTAACTGAGTGAATGGGTGGTCCTGAAAGACACAGGAAACTGTGCCCTTTAAGTTCAATGAATTAGTTCAAGTATAATAAATTAGTGCTCAATCCCCAAAACTTACGGACATGAAAGACTGGTGCCTTAGCTAACTGAGTGAATGGGTGGTCCTGAAAGACACAGGAAACTGGGCCCCTTAAGTTCAATGAATTAGTTCAAGTATAATAAATTAGTGCTCAATCCCCAAAACTTACGGACATGAAAGACTGGTGCCTTAGCTAACTGAGTGAATGGGTGGTCCTGAAGGACACAGGAAACTGGGCCCCTTAAGTTCAATGAATTAGTTCAAGTATAATAAATTAGTGCTCAATCCCCAAAACTTACGGACATGAAAGACTGGTGCCTTAGCTAACTGAGTGAATGGGTGGTCCTGAAAGACACAGGAAACTGTGCCCTTTAAGTTCAATGAATTAGTTCAAGTATAATAAATTAGTGCTCAATCCCCAAAACTTACGGACATGAAAGACTGGTGCCTTAGGTAACTGAGTGAATGGGTGGTCCTGAAAGACACAGGAAACTGGGCCCCTTAAGTTCAATGAATTAGTTCAAGTATAATAAATTAGTGCTCAATCCCCAAAACTTACGGACATGAAAGACTGGTGCCTTAGCTAACTGAGTGAATGGGTGGTCCTGAAGGACACAGGAAACTGGGCCCCTTAAGTTCAATGAATTAGTTCAAGTATAATAAATTAGTGCTCAATCCCCAAAACTTACGGACATGAAAGACTGGTGCCTTAGCTAACTGAGTGAATGGGTGGTCCTGAAAGACACAGGAAACTGTGCCCTTTAAGTTCAATGAATTAGTTCAAGTATAATAAATTAGTGCTCAATCCCCAAAACTTACGGACATGAAAGACTGGTGCCTTAGCTAACTGAGTGAATGGGTGGTCCTGAAGGACACAGGAAACTGGGCCCCTTAAGTTCAATGAATTAGTTCAAGTATAATAAATTAGTGCTCAATCCCCAAAACTTACGGACATGAAAGACTGGTGCCTTAGCTAACTGAGTGAATGGGTGGTCCTGAAAGACACAGGAAACTGTGCCCTTTAAGTTCAATGAATTAGTTCAAGTATAATAAATTAGTGCTCAATCCCCAAAACTTACGGACATGAAAGACTGGTGCCTTAGGTAACTGAGTGAATGGGTGGTCCTGAAAGACACAGGAAACTGGGCCCCTTAAGTTCAATGAATTAGTTCAAGTATAATAAATTAGTGCTCAATCCCCAAAACTTACGGACATGAAAGACTGGTGCCTTAGCTAACTGAGTGAATGGGTGGTCCTGAAGGACACAGGAAACTGGGCCCCTTAAGTTCAATGAATTAGTTCAAGTATAATAAATTAGTGCTCAATCCCCAAAACTTACGGACATGAAAGACTGGTGCCTTAGCTAACTGAGTGAATGGGTGGTCCTGAAAGACACAGGAAACTGTGCCCTTTAAGTTCAATGAATTAGTTCAAGTATAATAAATTAGTGCTCAATCCCCAAAACTTACGGACATGAAAGACTGGTGCCTTAGCTAACTGAGTGAATGGGTGGTCCTGAAAGACACAGGAAACTGTGCCCTTTAAGTTCAATGAATTAGTTCAAGTATAATAAATTAGTGCTCAATCCCCAAAACTTACGGACATGAAAGACTGGTGCCTTAGCTAACTGAGTGAATGGGTGGTCCTGAAAGACACAGGAAACTGTGCCCTTTAAGTTCAATGAATTAGTTCAAGTATAATAAATTAGTGCTCAATCCCCAAAACTTACGGACATGAAAGACTGGTGCCTTAGCTAACTGAGTGAATGGGTGGTCCTGAAAGACACAGGAAACTGTGCCCTTTAAGTTCAATGAATTAGTTCAAGTATAATAAATTAGTGCTCAATCCCCAAAACTTACGGACATGAAAGACTGGTGCCTTAGCTAACTGAGTGAATGGGTGGTCCTGAAAGACACAGGAAACTGTGCCCTTTAAGTTCAATGAATTAGTTCAAGTACAATAAATTAGTGCTCAATCCCCAAAACTTACGGACATGAAAGACTGGTGCCTTAGCTAACTGAGTGAATGGGTGGTCCTGAAAGACACAGGAAACTGTGCCCTTTAAGTTCAATGAATTAGTTCAAGTATAATAAATTAGTGCTCAATCCCCAAAACTTACGGACATGAAAGACTGGTGCCTTAGCTAACTGAGTGAATGGGTGGTCCTGAAAGACACAGGAAACTGTGCCCTTTAAGTTCAATGAATTAGTTCAAGTATAATAAATTAGTGCTCAATCCCCAAAACTTACGGACATGAAAGACTGGTGCCTTAGCTAACTGAGTGAATGGGTGGTCCTGAAAGACACAGGAAACTGTGCCCTTTAAGTTCAATGAATTAGTTCAAGTATAATAAATTAGTGCTCAATCCCCAAAACTTACGGACATGAAAGACTGGTGCCTTAGCTAACTGAGTGAATGGGTGGTCCTGAAAGACACAGGAAACTGTGCCCTTTAAGTTCAATGAATTAGTTCAAGTATAATAAATTAGTGCTCAATCCCCAAAACTTACGGACATGAAAGACTGGTGCCTTAGCTAACTGAGTGAATGGGTGGTCCTGAAAGACACAGGAAACTGTGCCCTTTAAGTTCAATGAATTAGTTCAAGTATAATAAATTAGTGCTCAATCCCCAAAACTTACGGACATGAAAGACTGGTGCCTTAGCTAACTGAGTGAATGGGTGGTCCTGAAAGACACAGGAAACTGTGCCCTTTAAGTTCAATGAATTAGTTCAAGTATAATAAATTAGTGCTCAATCCCCAAAACTTACGGACATGAAAGACTGGTGCCTTAGCTAACTGAGTGAATGGGTGGTCCTGAAAGACACAGGAAACTGGGCCCCTTAAGTTCAATGAATTAGTTCAAGTATAATATATTAGTGCTCAATCCCCAAAACTTACGGACATAAAAGACTGGTTCCTTAGCTAACTGAGTGAATGGGTGGTCCTGAAAGACACAGGAAACTGCGCCCTATTAGTTCAAAAAATTAGTTCAAGTCTTCTCTAAAGTCTGCTAAAAGTCTACTAAGAAGATTGTTAATAAATCAAGACTGCTAATTGTATTAAATGGCCTAACATACATTCATACGTATCGTTAGAAAAAATTTATAGCATAATCCGATAATCTGTATTAAAGCCAGTTTGTAACTTTCTTGAAGAATGCGCTTTTTGCCAATTTGTACACTATTTACGGTCATTACTTTCTTTAATTGGAAGTATACACAAGAATACAAGTATCAATACGTAAGATGAGTGGATGGTTAAGTCTAGCGAAATAATCTTATTAAAATGTTATGTCCATTAATGTTAAAGCCAGCACTGAATGGTAAAAAGGAACTGGTTACTTCTGTGTAAGTTGGAGGCCTGACAGTCAAATGTCTAATTTAGAAAGAAAATGAAATAAGTGTTTATCAGTGTAGATTAGATTAAAGGGACAGAGTCAAACTTACTTAGGCCGGGTAAGGTCATCTCTCATATAATTCTAAAAATGAGTGTAGCCTACGGCATACCAAACAGTTCACCTTACAAAAGACTAAATTGTTTGATGAGACATCTGTAGGTCATCAGACTTGATGTCTATTATATTGGTTGTTTTCAGATTATCTGGCGCCGTTAGCAAAACGAGGGCTATAATGCGCCGAAACATTCTTCATTTGACAAGCCAGCACACATTTACAAACACCCATGCCTTACACGGGACTCGAACCCGCAACCTTGCGGTCTAGAAGCTAGCACGCTAACCACTACACAGTTTGGTCGGCTGATGTCTATTATAATACATATATTAAACATAGGGTCCGTGAATTCATAGAATTCTCTAAAGACATGCTCCACTTTCTCAGTTAAGTTCAAAAAGCCTCTTTACATATTATCTTTGACAACTTTCATTGTTTTAGGATGGTTCCTGAGACAGTGACCGGTCATCAAAACCAATCATAACTTTACAAGCCTTCCTGTCCTGTTCTAGTAAAAAATTCTGTGCTTGTTTTGAGGTTACCTTTATGAAGTGTGTTTCTCAGTCTAATTTACATACAGGGAAGAAAAAAAAAATTGTTTATAAGGCCTAGTTAGTAAGAGTTAGTAAGATGTATTTGAACTCCATTGCCCGACTAATATTGTAGACACCCGGTATTTAGAGATACTGTAATTATGATAGGGATTGTACGGGAACTTTCCCTACGTATTGAGATATTAAGGGAATATGAGCAAATTGTTAGTATCACAGTAAGTATTCTTAAGAGAGTTGTTTTAATGATGAACAATATGCGGGAACGATTGGTTGGTTGTAATCCGATGCAAGAGCTGTTCGAGGACTAGTATACTGTTTCTGAGTATCATTATTTCAAGATATGGAATACTGAAAGTAATACGTGAAATATTGGAGAAGGCGAATTATTTTTGCAGAGGGACATTTAAGGGAAAACTTCCACATATTTGCATTTCAAAATCCCCACCAAGCAATTCAATAATTGATGCGAGACAATCTGTCACAACCGTCGTTGTACTAGCTTTGAAAAGAAAGACCGCAGAAAGCTAAGCGAGATTCGATCCTTCGACCTCTTGCAAGTAGGACTAGCTTCTGCTTTCCGAATGTGATCCTGGATAGTGGCGTAGTGGGTGTTATCTTCACTATTGAATGAATCATAACTAAAGAACTTAAATAACTCTAACTTTGGAACGACATAAAAAACTTTGGCAAACTTACCTTTAAGGGAATCCATCCACAGCCAGAAATGAATAAAGTGAGGGTTGAGTAGTGTCTTCAACTCTTGCAAGGCAACTCTCACTCTGTTCCGCAGCTGGAGGGGAGTCAGATCAGGATGGACGGCAGTGGATTCACTGGATGCCTCACTTGAGCATTCTCGAAATTTCGAGATGGGCAGTTGGTATAGGAACTGGATCGGGTCGGAAGGAATGGAGATGATCAAATCTTGAGATCTTTCGACTGGCAAGCGAACAGCTGTGAAGCTGCAAAAAAAAAAAAAAAAAAAAAAAAATGTCCTGGAATAAAATGTCAATTGAGCAAAGCAAACATCTCGCCGTTCTGAAAGGATGATGATATTTATCAACAGAGAATTTGGTGAAATTGGTGTCAAGGCTGACAAAGTGTGGTACTTACCACCATACGTTTAAGTCAGCGATTCTCAACCTGTGGGGCGCTCCGCCCTAGGGAGGCGCAAGCACACCAGAGGGGAGGCGCGAGAATATCCAAGAGAAAATATTATTTAAAAAAATTCATTAACTGACTGAGAGGAAAGCAACCATACACATAAAAAACAAAATTATTTCGATATATTTAACAAATAAAATAAAACTTACTAAATCAAAACTTACTTAATCAAAACATACTAAATTAAAAACAAATTTAATAATTATTACTGACTTCCTTGGGCCTGTCTTGCAGAGCAAAGTTTTTCGAAGGAGTCAGAAGGATATTAAAAATAGCCACTCTCAGCTCTGTTTCTATATTTAGCCGAGATCTATATTTTGTCTTCAAAGAAGCCACAGCAGAAAATCCAGTTTTACAAAGGTAGGATGTTGAAAATGGTAATAGAATGCGAAATGCCCTTGTTTTTAGTGCAGAAAAATAATCCTCTACTCCTGCCCAAAATTCAAATAGTGATTTATTACTAAATGGTCTTTTGGTTTCGCCACTTGAAGTGAAGTCTATGAATTTTTCTTCCTCATCAATTGAGAGTCCTTCAGGAGTCTTATGAAATGGGTCTCTAACCTACTCGTAACTTGCTATCAGTTTGTCGTTAGCAAGAAAATACTTTTTAAAATTCTTTGCCAGAGTGGCTGAATGATTTTCAATTGTTACAAAAACGACTTTTACATGTTCTTCCTCAGCCTTGTAAGTTTGAGTACAATCATCCGCATTTGCAAACATTGTTAGGTTATTTGCTTTAAATTTCTGCTCTACAATTTCAATTTTCTACAAAAAGTATTAACTTTATCACTTCTATCCAACAAATGTGTATTTGCTCCTTGCAGTTGAAGATTCAAGTTATTTAATTTCTCGAATATGTCGACCAATTTCATCACAAATAACCATCACGAAAATTCTCGGCTTCCTGTCTGTTTTCCTCTTCTAGGAACATGGCTGTTTTTTCTCTTAATTGAACTCAAAGTTGACTGAATTGAAGATCGACGTGTATGTCCACGTCCTCACCCGGAGAAAGCATTGAAATGGCAACTTCACAAAATTCCCTCTGCACCGAAATGATTTGATGTCCCCCCCCCCCCTTCCCTTTTTTTTTTATTAATCCTTTTTTTTACTGCAACTTGTTCCAGAGAGGTGGTTCTCTCACATATGTACGCGGAGGCAGGTGTTAGTTCACAAAGTCCTTCTTTCCACTCCCGGCCGGGAGTTCAACCAACCAACCAACCATCTTCTCTTAATTCATAAACACATTGCAAAAATTTCCTACATGATAACCATCGTACGCAATAAAATAGTAACGCTGAATGTACTGAACCCATGTCCTTACAAAGTGCGGAAAAGTTCTCGATTTCAGGGGTCTCATTTTTATATAATTTACTTCGGTTACAACCTTAGTTAACACAATATTCATACCAGGACTCATTTCTTTCGAAGTCAAAGCTTCTTTGTGGATCATGCAATGTGCACAGGCGCACTGAGGCGATTTCTGTTTTTCAGGTGCTTGTATGTCTTGGGATCTTCCGGATATTGAACGAGCCCCATCGGTGCATATTTCCATTCTATGTTTGCCTCGTTCATAAAATCATTTAAATTGCAAATAATGCGAGCGCTGTTGTTTGGAGTTCTATTGGTTTGCAGAAAAGTAGTTCTTCTACTACTGACATATTACCACAAAATCGAACATAGGCAATCAAATGAGCATCTTTATTACTATCTGTTGCTCCATCAAGCTGTATTGAAAGCAATTTGTCAAGCAACTTCGTGAAAAACTGACACTGTACATCTTCAGCTATATCACCAATTCGACTAGCAACAATATTATTTGAAAGAGGTATGGACTGCAATTGTTTTGAAAAATTATCTCCAAATATAGTTTCTACAATCTCAATTGCTGTTGGCAAAATAAGCTCTTCACCGATGGTGTGATGATTTTTACTCCTAGCTATTTTATATGAAATTTTGTAAGATGCAATTAAAGCTTTTTTATTCACAGACAAAGTTTCTTTAAAAAATGAGTTTGGCTTTTTATATGATTTTAATTTTAATTCGAAGAATTCTCTGGGTTTGTTGACGTACTCACTATGAAGCGTTTCCAAATGTCGTTTAAGTTTATTAGGTTTCCTGCTATCTGCGACCAATATTATTGAGAAAATGATACACAGGGGTCTTTCTTCTTCATTTACTTCAGTACTGGTAAACCCAAAATTGAAGTATTCTTGAGAATATTTTCATGATTTTATTTTCGGAACCACACTCGTCAGTATACTTGTTGATGCTTGACTATGGTCTAATGTTCGCTTACTTCCGCTTACAAAAATTGCATAAATCTGCTGCCATAAATATTTAACAAAGGGAATTGCAATTAATACGAAAACATATATAACATACACATTCTCGATAGATTCGATAGCGATAGAAGGATCGACTCGAATGAGACTGGCTGGAATTGAAACTTGTGCAATCGGACATTTTCCTTCTTCCTATGAAAAAAATTTGCTCTACACATGCTCGAGACGGCATCAGTCGTGTTCATCGCCCACTTGGCAAAATGCCAGATGTGTGTTTTCTCGCCAACGTTGGCTCGCTTTTACTCTTTTTTAGCAGTTAGTTAAAAATAATTTAAAAACAGAATCCAAAATACTCAATATACATTATTGTTGTAAACATTTTATTGCAAGAGGGGGGCGCGATGAAAATTATGATTGAAATTTGGGCCACAAATACTGAAAGGTTGAGAAACGCTGGTTTAAGTAACCTGTATTAGAATCTAGGTACTATTTTTGTATAAGAGAAACATTCTTCCAATCAAAATATCTCATATGACATGTTTTGGCTTTTTTGCTAACTTTGTCTAAAAAGTTGAAAATGAATTTATAGTTCCGTTTTCGAATACTTCTTTTCAAATTTTAGAATGAACTCACCTGGACAGGACCTTTTTAATTTACACATTTGACGTGACTGTGGAAATTTAAGTTTTATCTGAAAATGTTGATCTCCTTCATCACTACATCACTTGGGGCCTAAAACTTAAACTAGAAATATCGCAAAGGAAACTTTAAGAAAGTTAATAGTTTTTAATTATTGGATTAAAGGTTTACGAGAGGAAAAAAAAAGCTACAGAATTTAAAATTTATTCTATTAAATGAATCCACGAGGTTTTTTAAATATTCATCAGAAACCGGAAATTTCTGTGCTTTCATGTGACTTATATAAATCTTTTAACTATACCAACTCAACAGAGTATAAATAATAATATTTACCTGAAAATATTAGTTTTACAGTTTTAGACGAAGAACCTCGTAATTCCATTAAACAATGCTGTGCTTTTTAACAATTAAAAATGTATGTCCCACACAAGACATATGTTCGTTATATTTTATTAAATTAAATCATTTAAAAAAAACAGTTGCATATTTCATTGACAAGAAACATGCAAAGTATATTTATGGTTAAAAACATTCTCCTACAATATTTTTTCTACTAATATTCTAATATTACCGATAGTTATGCTAACAATGAACTTTTTCTATTAAATTTATCACACAAATGACACCTACAAAAATCTTTATAACTAATACCTTATAAACTTCTCAAGGCTAATTTATACTTTAATTATGCCACAAATTACGTATATTTTATTTTTCATATTAATTTTAAACTGATGAAACATTAGTTTGATAAAGTGGTGCTATTTTTCACAAGAAATGTGCAAATTTAGACACAAAATTCCATTTTTTGGATCCATATGGATCTCACGGTAGCTTACTTCTCATAAGTAGCCTCCTTCACAAACAGCAAACCTTCGAGGTTGACGTCTCGATGTGATAGCCCGGCGTTGCGGAGGAATCCTTGCCTTTCGAGCAACACCACTCCGTGCACTGCTAGACCTAGCCTGGTGAAGAAGAAGTGACCAGTGTCCACCGAGTCCGGGGCACTGAGAATTCTAGAAAGTGTGAAACCAGTTGACAAAGCAGATTCTGCCAAGGTAGAATTCTGGAAGGAAGGAAATAGAGTTGAATTTGTTTATACCGTGGCTCTCACTGCTACGAAATGATAGATTCTACATATACTAAAATTACTCCTTCTAATAAAATTATAAATTTGAATATTCATAAAAATCTGGTTCAGGTACTTAACCACCTTGGAAAGCTAAAAAATACAATATTTTCAATAATTTTTTTTTTCAGTTCCTGTTCAAGATATTACAATGATTATTATTTTTTTTATTTTTATTTTAACTTTTACTTGAAGCTTATAGAACACAAAAATATTTGATTTTTTTTTAATTTAATTTTTTAACAACTATCCAGGAAGCTCCAAAGTCGAGGCCTCAAAAAAAAAAAAAAAAACGGTGTCTCACGGTGGACAGTTATCTCAGGATTGGTAAATCTGAAAAAAAAAAAAAAAAAAAAAAAAAAAAACACGGAATCTTCAAAAGAAAAGTTCATTTCGTGGCAATTTATCGCCATTCTTTTTTTTCAAATAGTTTTTAAAAAACTCAAGTTTTTTCACTTTCAATTTGTTAATCTGCTATCCCTGGACCATAAAACCCTGGAAAGGATTGAGAAAACACCCAAAAAAAAAGACAATAGATTTTTTTTAAATTTATAAGGTGATCAGTACCTTAATTGAGAGATATTAACAGTTCTAAATTGTAATATTTATCAAGTTGATAGATTTAGAATAATTTTCTAACAATCTAAAATCTTGCACCAACCACCCACCTACCCAATCAATCAATCAAACAATCAATCACAAAAGGGCTGTACTACGTCAGAGCATCATTGAAACAGGTTAGTTCTCATGAAACTCTTCTGCCACAGCAGCTACACTAAGGCTATATTGCGATGAAACATCTTATTTAAACAACTGTAAAAAGGGGTAAAAGCCTTCATTGAGGTCTTTCAAGGGAAATAAATCCATCATTTGTGTCGGAGAAAATTATTGACAATATGTCAACAGATAATTCTGTAAAATTTAATTTATTATTAATGTATTTATACTCCTAGTATATTTATACTAGGCAGTAAAGCCGTTAAGCAGTGAACCGTTGAAACATATTAACCTAAGTGAAAGAAAACTAGGGGTGTGGAACATCGCACAACTTTCAATTACACTATATTACTGATGTTGATTTGTGCCATTTACCGTTTTTATATTTCCACCATTCGCTTACAAAAAATGACCAGTTTTTTACGATAATTCTATAATGGGTATTTTTTTTTTTTTAAACTTTGCCAAAATGAGAATTACTTTATTGGCCATATTGGCGATATACTTTTCGATAATTCTTATATTATCCTTTGTTATAAGTGAAACTGATAAGAGGAGAAAAAACGATCGTTGATAAGCTATGTTCAAACAAAGAGAACTCTGTGTTGAAGGCATTCCTTTTTCAACTTTTTACGCCATTAAAGCATTTTTTTTGGAAATTTCGCACACAGCGATTTTCATTAAAATTGTTAGAGCCGTTTTTAAGCAATTACTGAAAAACATGATTTTTTTCAATTGCAGCTATTTTATGCGCATGCGTGATTTTGACGAAAACCTTAATGATAGGTCCCTGGGCCATTATCAACCCGCACACCAAATTTGAACATGGTAGGTAAATTTTTTCGGCAGCTATGCTGACCACGTACACACAAACATTTTTTCTAGACCACTTTTTTGAAATCAGTATATTTCAAAACGTAGAGAAATGCAAACAAAAATATTTTTTTTGGACCGAATACTATACTTTCATTACCCTATGTATACATATGGGTAATTAAAAAAAAAAACCTGTTTTTAATGTTTTGCATAAATACTATTTAAAAATGCAGATATATACCTATGTAGGCGATTAAGGTTGCTGTTGGGATTACTTTGATGTTTTGGAAATTTTAGTGTTGTCGATATATTAGAGGGAGGTTTGGGATGCTCATACTTCGTAAGTTTGTAATCGATTGAACCGATTTGAACCAAATTGCATCGGACAACGCCAAGCCACAGTTATTTGAGCCAAAAGCAATGCATAATTCAGAGTCATAGACAGCAAAAAATGTTTTAGAAACAAATAAAGCATGCATGCATCTCGCTCAACATACAAAGAAAATAACACATTTTCTGGGGTTATTCAGTTACTTAACACTTCAAAGGAATCGCCCACAAACATGGAGCAGTTGTTCCTATTTTCTCAAACCATTTGGAGCAGTCGCTTGTTTGAAGAAAAAATTAAGTACAAGATAGATAAAATATGGCTTTAATCACTTTAATTTTGAAAAAGTAATTGTTTTAAATTTGAGTATTTTTGAGTAGTTGTTTTGAGTGAGCAAAATAGTGTTTTTGGGGATTGTTCATATTTTATCTAGAATCGAAAATAATTTTTTTGCAAAGGTTTGTGAGATTTTTCTTTAGCAATAAACGCCAAAACATTTATAATATTTTTGGTGATATTCTCAATTAACAAAAACCAATTTTGTCTCAACCTAATTTAAAAAAAAAAAAAAAAAAAAAAAAAAAAAAAAAAAAAACATTACTTTTTTTTAATATCTCCATAGAAAATTATAACAATGAATGGATATTTTAATTACTAGATCGCTTAAGAGACCCTATGAGCATTAGAATTGTTAAAACACCTTCAAGCTGGATGAATAGGGTATTTGACAAATTTTCAAAATATGTTTTAAATAAAAGGTATGCACAAAATAAAAGACACGTATTTTTTCTTTCTTCAAAATAATGCCGCAAAACACTAAAAATTGCATTTTAAAATGCAAGTAGAAGCCCCGCCCCTAAAACGTTGCTCAAAAACCCATCTGTCTGTGTGACGTCAATCTTGCATATACAACATCGCAATCGCGAGTGAGTTTCCAGCGCGAAATGTGTTTTTCTTTTGATTTCGTTCCAAGAAATATCTCACCGGTATCGGTATTATGCAGTACCCCACTGTACAAGTACTTCAATTAAAACTCCAGAAAAGTTGTGTACACATGTGCCCAGGAAAGCACACATACAAAAAAAGTGGTTAAATCTTGCAAGAAGAGAATCAACTTAGTTTTCACCACAGACTACGATTCACTTCTGTGAAGATCATTTTGATGCAAGTAAAACTTTAATTCTTTTAACTACACAATATTAAGTTTAAGTACTGATGCACTATTGAAATAATTTTTTTTTTATTATTATTTTTTTTTTTTTTTTTTTTTTTGTAAATTTGAAACCGAAATATTTGTTATGTTTACATGAATTGTTTTGAAAAAAACATTTTTTGTCTGTAATATTAACCTTTAATTACTGTATGCGGTCTGACAGACCGCGAGTCATTTTTTGTAGAATGCTTCCAACCCCCTAAAATATTAATCTTTGACTTTAAATTAACTTTTCCAATTCTTTGTTACTGAAATTTTAAAATGATCTTCACCAAATTTTTTGGAGCAGTATGAAACACGTGTTGCCCTTGCACAAAAAAAGATCAAACCACCCAATCACAGCAGTTAACCCTTTATTTACCAATTTTTTTTATAATTTGTACTAACTCTTTTAAATATTTAATGTTTCCAAAAAGAAACAATCTTGTGCTGTCATTCAATAGGTGAAGAACAAATTTCATAGAAGTGGACTTCAAAGTCCCTATGGGTTTCAAAGCATTTAAATCAGTACAGTACCACGAGAAATGCAGTACAATGACTGGACTACCATCAGTAGATAAAGGATTAAAGGATTTTGTTTATGATAATCTTGTGTTTTTATTCACCTCAATGCATTATTACTCGTCTTTTTCACCTTTTTGTCTTTTTTGAATAATATCAGCTATAAATTATAACGAGTGTTCCGTTTCATCCCTTTCTGCGGGGTGAATCGGAACAACATGAAAAAAATCAAAATCAAGTCACGTTTTTTCCAACATTTTTGGGCTTGAACATTATAGAAGAAGGTAAGACCCATACGTTCCTAAATCAAAAATATATGTTCGTTAACGATATTATTACACTCTATTTTTACCTTGAAAGTTGAAAATTGTTCCTTTTTACTCCGTTTTAACAGTACTCAGCGAATTACATTAATTGCTATTTTTTCTTTTTTTTATCGTAATGTTTTTATGATTATTATAACTGTAAAAGTGTTGTTGTTGCTTTTCTTATTATAAGAACTGATAGAATTGTTGATACTTACTCTAAAGTTTTAACATTTCTAAACTCTGCAGAATAAAATTCTGAGCTTGACTTGAAAAAGAACCCCACCAACAAAACATCTATTTTAGGTAAATTCGCAATGTGTACCTTTAAAAAACCGTCTTCCAATGTTCCAATAACACTTCTTTAAATAAATATTTCCTAAAAGTTACCTTCAATAGTCATAATTTATCATATAGTAGGAAAAGAGATGAACCAAGCTTTAAAATAAACGTATGAAGCTGTTTGCTTACAAATGTGGTCAACATTGACGTCACACTCTGGGAGGAGCTTATCCGAGCGTTTCTGATCACGTGACGAGGCGCTCAGAAAAGTAATTTTTAAAATTTGATTTATAAAAATTTGAGCAATTATTTCGAGTTAAAACTGCTTGCATTATTATTATTTCGTTAAATACTATAAATATGCCGCATTTGGTAATTATTTGTTGATGGTGTCAAATACTCTATTGTACTACTCTTCATACTGGATGAATTGTAGTATGCCTCATATTTGACGAACGATAGTTGCAACTGACAAATTCTATAATAATCTCTTTTAAATTATTCAAAGTTGCAAAACTCGATTTTTATTAAATTTCTTATCTTTAACTTAAAAAGTACATAATTTTCACTAAAGTGGCTTTATTTATCAAAAACAGCAGCTTTACACACTTAGTGAAAATTCTTCAACTCAAAAATAACTTTATTTTTCTTTATAAAAGTATCCACAGTCATTGTGAATAATAAATCCATGTTTTAAAAGCAAAAATAAAAAATAAAAAAACGTACATAATAAGCAAGGCATTTCTATTTTTTGGGATGAACATTTGGTAATATCACTAGACAAACTTGTATCCCTTTGTTGTTAATAATTTTATAAATGTACTCACTTTTCAATGCAAAATCAGGGATGAATCTCACCAACTGGGAACAATTCCCTAGATCACTCCTATTTTTAAGGATTGATTACAGAAAATATAAAACTCACTTAACTAGATCGCAGCGTTTTAAAACAGCCAAGAACCATCTAGAAAAATCATTAAATTGAGATAGACCTACATATTCTAAATCCACCTTTAAAAATAGATTGGATACTCTAAAGCAAATACCACCGTAAAATACCGAGGCAATTCTTCGCAAGAAATTGTAAATCTCGTGGGACAAATTCCAAGAAAAGGGTACAAATTCTAAGAGAAATGTACAGAATCAGTGAGTAAAGAAGATTGGACTGACTTTTAAATGGAGGTTGTTAAAAAGGAACTGTACTATATTGAAGTGTTCTTGGGGGGATTTTTAAGAACGAATAGAAGTTCGAGTTATTCCATACAAAAAAAAAAGGAAGAAATTATGTGGAAGAAGGACTGAGATAAAAACTGGATAAATGTCTCATTTAAATATGATCGAGGTTCAATCGTGTTAAGATATGGAATTTCGCGCGTTGGAGCTTGGAATGTGAAAGAATATATGAATAAGGTTTAGATAAAGGAAGAATTTACTGAATCCTTTGGATCCAATAACAGGTCTTGAATTGTAAAAAGAATGGTACGTGTTGGATCAAAGAACAAATTCGTATTCAAACATGGCAAAACAGTGTTTGGAAAGCAATAATGGGGGAAGTTTGAAACGAATTGTACGGTATCAGTTGATGTATACGAAACTTAAGAGCATTTGTATGGAGTATGAAATGTAGTAAACGAATAAAATAATATTTAGTTTGAGAAAAAATGAAGCTGAATACATTTATAAGTTTCGGCATATCAATTTTTAAAGTTGGATTTTTTGTTTTACGAATTAACTTTTGCACTACGGTCATATTTTTAAGATGTTCTTATCACTGCTTTTATTTGGTAGACAGATGATTCACACTCAAATAAAAAAAACTTTGAAAATTGAAATATTTAAATTTTTTTTCTTCTTCTTGTTGGGGTTTAGTTATATATCTTGACTAACAGTGTATCTTATTTTATTAAAATTGTTCAATCGATTTCCGATTTAACCAAGATATCTTAAATGAATATGTATTCGAGACAGTGCAGCTTAGTTAAATGTATTTTAATAAATGAAGTTATTACGTGCTTTTTATAAATTATGCTTAAAATATATAAGAACCAGCTGAATAAACGGCTACGTAATTTTCCTCGTTTTGAATGTTTAACCTTCTTTGGACCCATGAAAATTGGTTCATCAAAATTGGAATAGAATAATATTTAGAATAAAATATTATTCTTGATTGTATGCTTGCTTTTCTATGATTGACCTTGTTGAAATTTGTACCAAATGCTAGTGTATTGTTTACATTGGAAGTGGATCATTTGAATATTCGTCGCTTCGAACGTTTAACCTCTCTTCGATCCCTTAAAGATGGTTATTTGAAATCGCAGTAACTTGCTTTTTATGTAATATAAGCTCTATCCCCTACGTCAGTCATCAGCAGCGCCACCTGCTGCGATTACAGCGCCTCCAATGTACATATAAACGGCAGCACTGGCAAACTGAAATATACTCCGAATTGTTCTTTGCCATTATGGACCTGTTTGATGCAGAGCTTCAGTACCATCAGCATGTCGTATTGCACGCGAGACCATACTAAAGACTTTACAACTTATCTTTGTAAACCACTTAATATGCATCATTAAAGCAATGCAAAGGCTAAACTGCCTCTTTCTTGACTAAACTCCTTCCCCCTAGACATGTCCATCCAAACCACTTATATGTTTGTTATGTTGAAATTTTTTAACCAAATTTTACAGTTGTGACTACATTAGAAGTAGGACATTGGTTTATTCCTTGTTTAAAACATTTAGATCCCTTTTCGACCTTTGAAATCGGTCAATCGAGATCAGAATAGCTAACTTCTTCTATGCTTTTTTGTTGTTGATATTTTCACCAAAATCCAGAATTGTGGCTTTACCTTTTATGTATAGAGATAAAATTTGAATAAACCATGCCAAAAACCAGTTATTTGATTTCTAAAACTTTGATGGCAACTTTAAAACAAACCAAACAATAAATATTTTGTGATAATTTTGGTAAACAACGGCTGTAATTCGACTTTCATTTGGTTGATTTAAATAAAATTACGATTCTGGTTGATTGAAATTTCACATTAAATATAAATAATTCTTTCTGTAAGAATATTGTAATATAAATATTTATGGGTAATAGTAGACTATGGATTATGAGAATGGAACTCTGAAAATCTTACCTTATCTAAAATGGTGGCATCTTTTTCGAATATTCCAAAGGTCACAACTTTACGAGAACCGTGCAATTTGTTTAAATTGAAACCATTTTTTATCAAGTTTAGTTTGTTTGATGGTGATAGTAGGCAGTAGATCATAGAAGGTTCCAGAAGCACAGGCGTGACATTTAAGGACGTCATAAATTTCCCGAATTCAAGTAGTAAGCTGTAAATAGGACGGGGCATACTTTTGGTGGAGTTCTGTAAAAATAATATAACCCATAAAAACATAGTTTTTAATATAAATCTCTTATATGCATTGCCAGTTTTTATATTCATTAACAAAGCGCCGTTTTTGTTGTCAGCGTGTGCTTGTTTTCAATATTTAAAATTAGTTGCAGACACCATCTCTATCAGTAAAATATGCGGTAAACTACTTTTCAAAATTTATTCCTTAAAAGTGAATGTGAATTTATGCATTCACATATCCCTTATTTATTCTCATTAAAACAATTTTACTATCCATTCATTAAAACAATTTCGGCAATAGGAATGAGTTTCTTCAACGATCGATTAAATGCTGTTTCAGGGCGATTGGATGACAAGTTGGTTTATTAGTATTCCGTAAAAACGACCTTTTAGGCACAGTGGCAGCCCCCAAAATTTTATTGAATGCATTGTCATCGACATCGAATACATTTGCCAAGTTTTAGCTCGATTAGATGACTGGAAAGGGGGAAAATTAGGCCTCCGCAGATTTTCCCACCATCGACAAACATACAACACCAAATAAATATAAAGGATTTAAAAAACGGATTAATATTGCATGCAAACAAAATTTTAGAAATAACTATTCACAAAAGAAATTATTAGTTATAATAGAATTAGGTGGTGTGAGAGGGGGGGGGGGAGGTATACGTTGCAAAATATATGGAATATAAATATTAAAATAAAAACAATATAAATCAAAATATAGAGGAAAGCGTTAGAAAAAATATAAAAATGGAAAAGTATTATACTTAAGAAAATTATGAGGAAAACTTAAGAAGATTATTAAAAAGATAAGTAGATAAGTTAGGAATTATAACCAAGAAACATTAAACTGCATCGTTTTCGATCCACTACAGACAATAATTATGCTTATTTAAAATGAGCTTTACAGTTTTTATCATGCATAAGAAGATACATTAAAAAAATAAATAGTATTTTTTTAAAAAAAACTACTACCTTTCAATTTTTTTTTTTTACTTTACAAATAAATTTTAGAACTGGAAAGCTAAATTAGATTTTTTTTTTAATTTAAGCTTTGTGAAAAACTAATCCTACCAATAGAGATCGTATAATTTAAATTTAACTAATATCTGCATTTTTAAGATAATTAGGCCTTAATTGATAATAATTAAATTATTCTAAGTAACTCTTTTAAGCCTTATCCTAATTAAAAATTCTAAGGTAATCTTTATCCCAGTTCAATCAAGACATCAATTTGGTTTAAATGTATAATACTCTTAAAATAAAGTATTCAGGTATTTCTGAATATTAATTTTAAACAATTCATGCAATTTAACAAATTCATGCAATTTTAAACAAATGTGCGTTTTCGCTTCGAAGTGGATTGGTTTATTTGTTTAAAATTAATTACATGAAGGATTCTGAAAGGTTAAGTATCGATATGATATGTATAAATTTATCACATGAAATTTTGTTTGTGTGCTAAGAAGGAACAAATGTGAATTATTTACCGAGTTTTCTAACAAAATCATAATAATAAAAAAATACTGTTATTACAGTTTCGCCAAGCAAAAGCACTAAATGCTCAGCCAGAAAAAGCCATTCGGCATTTTTCAAACGAACTCGGTGCTGATTGACCGTATTCGTTGAAGAAAGACGATATAAATCTTTATCAAAACTGTCAACATGTTGGAATAGTACTGAAACAGAAGAATTGACTTAAGGTTAAAAAAATGTGTATAAAACCTTCTTTATAACTGTAATTTTCGTAAAAAAAAACCAGCTCCTTTTACAGTCATATGTTTTTAAGTAACATTTATTTGCAAACGCGATGCTGCTGAATTCAGTACCCATAGTTTAAATAATAGTATTTAGTAGGATTATTTAGTTATTTAAAAACTGAATTTCACTTAAAAATAACATCCACCTATTTGTAAACACTATTAAAATTCTTCAGTTTTTTTAACCAAATTATGTTGCTCTAATATTTTGACGAATAAAGTTTATTCGCTCAAAATTATAGTGTTCTATTTAACATGAATGTTTTCTACTGCTGTAGTTGTCCTTTATCTTTAATAATCAGAAATTCTTCAATTTTTTTATTTTTTATTTTTCAAGAAAATTGTCCAAATGTTCGGGATAAATTATGATAAAATGAATCAGTAAAAGGAAATCATTAAATAAACACAATTTTAAAACTAATAAATCAACATATTTCTCAAATAATATAATAATGTAGACTACCCACTCTTTTCTGTCCATATGGACCATTCCTCCCTCCTAAAAAAACTATGCCACAATGGTGAATTTGGCTATATAATTTTCGATAATTCTTACGTTGTCCTTTCTTGTTCGTGGAATTCGTGTTGCTGAAGAAACAATCGCGTTGATAGATGATGCACAAGGGAAGATGACTCTGATGTTTAGATACTTCAAAAAGTATTATTACAGTGATTTTAAACAAAACCGTTAGAGCCGTTTTTAAGTAATTCATGAAAAACATGATTTTTTCAATGCCAGCTACTTTATGCGTAGGCAATGTTAACGAAAATCTTCACTTCCTTAAATCTAGCACGTTCTAAAAAGTGCAGAAATGAAAAAAAAAAAAAAAAAAAATATCGATTTTTTTTTATTGATTGCAGTATTTTCATTTTTCTATGTCAACGTATGGGTAATTGAAAGTAAAAAAAAAATTAGATTAAGTAGAAAATATTTATTAGGTTTATCTTTTTATCTTTGTTTTTAACCAATGTATATCCAGCACATTGAAGCACATTATATGAAGGCCGACCAAACGGTATAGTGGTTAGCGTGCTGACTTCTAGACCGCGAGGTTGCGGGTTCGAGTCCCGTGTTAGGCATGGGTGTTTGTAAATGTATGTTGGCTTGTCTAATGACGAATGTTTCGGCGCATTATAGCCCTCGTGTTGCTGACGGCGCCAGATAATCTGAATACAACCAACCAACCACATTATATGAAGTACATCGGGTTCAGCATCTGTTCCCATTCCGCCAATGGGAATTTTCACAAACTGAACGATACTCAATACAAAAATACCCATAAATGACTTTAATTTTTGTCATATAAATCATTTTCCGCGATTGTGCATGAAACCTTCTGCTTGTTCTGTTTAAAACATAAAAAACTCTAAAACTTTTGGATTTCCCAACAAAATGGATATGAAGCAGACTACCCGTAGCTTTTTAAATCAATTTCGATTTTTAATACGAAATCTCTTTACACACTGAAACGAATACGAATTGGTTGAATTCAGAGTTGAATGAAGAATAATGACTTTTAAACATGGCATGCAAACAGTAATTCCCGGTTGGCTATTGAAGCATAGTAATTTGTCACTATATCATTGATAGCGAAGGACTAAATCGAAATACACTGCATCTGTTTACACAATCTGATTGGATGCGATCTTGTAATGATCCGTTTATAAACCATCTGAACTATTTAAGTTCAGGATTTCAAATCTCTTCTGACATTAATTGAGATTTTATGATTTGAATTTGTTTCTTCAGTTCTAAATAGATGCCGAAGGTCTTTGTTTTTCCAAAAGATTATCTGTTTGCTTAATTTTTTGTATAAACAAATTGTGGATGATAACATAGACCATTGCATAAACAGTGGCTCCCAAAAGTTTTCGTACAGTTAAAAATTTATAGAAAATGTTCTGTTGTTTGGAACTGAATTCGAATATAAATTTTAATATTTTTTTGCGGAATTTCTATTTTATTCCTAATGAAACCTGATATTTTTTAAAAGCAGTATTAGTCTTTTTATTTTTATAAAAATATAAATTTATGGAACCAGAGGGGGAAAAAATGCCACAAAAGTGTTCGTAGCGACATTTAAAAAAATCGATTGCTTGTAATATTTGCTTCCCATATTTATTATTTCAAATTGCTCGAAGCCGTAAAGAAGTAACAAGCAGAATTCTAAAATTGATCACATTCCTTTGTAATAGTAGTAAATACATTCGATGTAATGCTAATATATTAAATTTATTCCATCCAATGGTTTAGTATGTAATAAAACGTATTAAATAAGAAAATAATATACAAAACCAGACAAGAAAAGATTGTCCAACATTGTTATCTGAACGTGAAAAGAGATTTATTGTCAGGAAATTTGAAAAAAAAATCCACGTTTGCGTGCTATAAATGTTTCTTCAGTATGTAGGGAAAACTTTTGACTTCAATTTCATCTGAAACTGTTTGAAGGGTAATCAGCTCAGCGCTGGAATTTTCTGCCCGATGAATTTTTTTCTGCAATTACTAAAAATAGAAAGTTTTGTCTTCCCTTTGCAAAGGTAATTATAAATAAGCCAGAAACGTATTGGCATTGTGTTTTATTTGAAAATGAAAGAAAATTTAACATTTTTGGCTTCGATGTGCGCATAGTTGTGCAGAGAAGAAAAAATTATTGACTTAATCCCCAAGAACAGTAAAGCATGGCAATGGAGGTGTCATTGTGTGTGGGTGCTTGCCCGTATCAGAACTTGTTAATTTGGTGTTTAATGATGGAATAATAAATCACGAACTCGATTTGAATATTTTGACTGACCCTGCAGTAGCAACACAGCCAACAAGTGATCCAGATTACGTAATGGCCAAGTGTCACAAGCATTTTTGTAACTAGATATGGAGGTCTATGAAGAGGAATTTTGACTTTGAGAAGAAAATCTTACTGATTACAAATTTCCATTGCCCGTAATTTACAACAACGTTAAATTTGGCTCTACTTTAGATCTCAATACTTTTTACGGCCATATGGATTGCATGAAGAACTTTGCGCTTTTTTTTTTTTTTTTACAGAGATGCTTTTGTTTTGATTTCAGTTCTTTTTTTACGGTACTAATTTTAAATTTATTACTTATTTTGTATACCAATAGATAGTTTAAAAAAGTATTATTTCTATATTTTAAAACTTGTAAGATAATTTCCTGGGTTGCAAGTGTTAAATATGCATCTTTTTTAGACGGGTACCAGATAAAAACCGATAAATTTCAGCGATGACTTGTCATAACTAACAACCTTTAAATGATTTATAATTCCTATAGTAAACATTTATTGGGTTGCTATAGCAACCCTATAACTAACCGTAAACATTTAGAGGTGGCGATATATTTAGCATTATTACTCACCCGATGGCTGTGAGGTTAGAGCTTTGACCTCGCATGCCAGAAATGCCAGGTTCGAATTCTGGGTTTGGCATGGATGTTCGTAATGGCTCGGAATCCACGTTAATCTATAGATATGGGCCTGATTAGCCGTTAGTGTGCATAAAAATAGGTCGTTGAGTGTACAAACCAAACAAAAAATTAACTTGTTATGTAAACGTGTAAAGATTTAGGCTTGGCGACAACTCGCTAACTGATACCCGTTTAAAGGAAGAGTACCTTTTTTTTGTCATTTACTTCTTATACAGTCGACTGCTGGCGCACTTTTTGTTACCGGTCAACTACGAGACCTTTAGAATTAGCGAACTATTTTATTGTTCTAATTTAAAATTATAATTTGGTTTTAAGACAGTTTAACCCTAGAACTACAAACTGGGGTAGATATCTACCCCAGGGAACCTTTGAATTACGTTTTTAAGTTAGTCAGTGACATTATCAACTGAAGACCTATACCATAATTTAGTTCAAGGTTCTAACAATAGGGCGAGGTAGCCAGAACCTTCAGTTTCTTGTTTACTGTGACGCAGTGAAGAGGTGAAACTTGTGTGGGGTTGGTATTTACCCCGGTTAGTAGTTCTCGTTAGTGTTTTGTGTAGATACAAGCGACCGACCTGCGAGAGTCATATAGCAATCTACTGCAGCGACTGTGGTGCCTTTGAATAAGTCAAATCGTAACTTTACTTTTGAATATTTTTTTTATGTATCAAATTTCTTTTTTTTTTACAGTTTGTATGACAGAAACTGAAATATATTCTTAAAAACCAATATTTCATCGATTTTCATTTGACTTTTCCATAAATCAGATTGCTAATTTTTTGAATTTTCAAAGTCCCAAATAAATAGACTTTTTTGGCAAAAAATCATGATCCTATTTTTTTTTCTAAAAGCCTCATTTGTCCTCTTTAAAATTTCGGTGAATATTTGAAAATCGATTGTTTAAAAAAATAGTTAAAATTTTTGGTTTGTTAAATAACGGCTTGACCATTTTTCAGCACTTTTAGCTATTCAAATCAATTTTTCATACACTAAACCTTGATAAAATTGAATTTGCTCTTCACCATTCTCTTCAACATGAAAAAACAAAAAAGTTTAAGTACTTAAAAGTCAAATTACTGCTTTCAGAACGGTTTTACGAGCAAAAAACCCGTGGGGTTAAAATTTACTCTGATTTGTAGTTTACAGGTAAAAAAATGGGTTTGTAGCTCTAGGGTTAAAAAAAAAAGAAAAACATTCTCAACTAAGTCCAAGTAGCTGGATTTTTCTAAGAAAGTTTAATTTACCGAACCACACTCCATAAAGTATTTTTGCATTCTTTGTGAATGATGATAATCGCCAATAGTCGATTGTATAAAGCCTAAGTATATTTTATTATTATTATTATTATTCTTTGATTTTAGCAGTGTGTGGTGAGTTTCTCCACTTTTTTTTTTTTTTTTTTTTTTACAAATCTTCAATCTAGCGACAGCTAGACAAATTCCAGGAGGTTAAAAACACGCAAAAAGTCCAAAACTCTCAAGGGCTCCTTGGCCAGATCTTCCCAAGAAAGCTGAAGGCAGTCCAAAATGTGGTCTGGGGAGGCCATTTCTGTAGCACATTTTCCGCAAATTGGAAAAATCTTGAGTTTTCCATGAAAAGTAAGGGTCTTTAGATGTCCGCTGGAGAATCTGGACAAAGCCGTCTGATCCTTTCGGTCACAGGTGAGGCCAAGAGAACCTCCAGGACTCTTTCTACTGTACGAATCATTTGCCGGAGGGATTATCCATTTCAATTTATCCCTGTTTTTCTTGATCGAATAGGCCTCCGGGAAAGTCCAGACTGGGAAGGGTGCTGGGGCTTCGGAGCCTTCCTTTGCTAGGCAATCGGCTACCTCATTGCCATGGACATCTACATGTGAGGGGATCCATTGCAGGTGAATTGTTCGGGATATGGATATCTGTTTCAGCATGTTAAGAATAGAAACACCAGTCCTGTCTCCCACAGTACTCCAGTCACTTAGATGTTGGATTGAGCTCTTACTGTCCGATAGTATCCAGACCTCCCCTGAGCTTCTTTCCGCTATAATAACCCTCAGTCCTGCTTTAATGGCAATCAGTTCGCTTCTGAAGACAGAACAATGGTCTGGATTTCTAATTGCAATCTTTTGCTCTCCATTCGTAGTCCTGATAAATACACCACTTCCGGATTGGTTATTCTCGCCTTTGCTACCATCTGTGTAAATCTTGGTTGCGTCTTGTGGATCCCATTAATAACTTCTAGTGCGAGTTGTTTTAGATGTTCAGGTACACTTGAATTCTTGGACACCGGAGAAAGCATTTCAGTATGAAAATAGACATCTGTTAGTCCCACAGAGGGATCAATTTCCATACTAAGTGAGTGGCTTTCCATGTTTTTATCAATTAATTTCATGGATGTCGCCAGACTTAACGGTCTGTTCTTCTTTAGCCTTTGGTTATTATGCCATTTCAGAATGATTCTCCTCTATTTATATATGCTAATAGCTACTAGTATTTTAAGTTTTATAATTCTAGCCCCAATAGAAATATATAGGAATTGAGATTCAAATTTTTCGAAGATTGCCCCTCTCATGAGATTCCGTGGAGAAAATCTCCATTTTATAAGATTTTTTTTTCTATGTATACATGTTAAACCTTACAAGCATATCAATTTTAATAGTTCTAGGTCTACTAGAAGTACCTTAGTAATTTGATGATCAGTGAGTGAGTGGGTTTCAAAATAATTCGTTTCCTGCCGTTTTCGAATTTGATTATCTCGACAACTAATATAATTGGACACTAAATTTAGGGGTCTTACTAAAGTGGCTAACAGCTACCCGTAAAGAAAATTCAGCTTTCAAATGTGCTGTTATGCACAGATATGGGAGGTCAAAATACTGCTGAGTTGCTTCCAGTAAAAGATATCTGGCAGTGAACTTGGCGGGTGCACTGCCGTGCTCCTAGATACGACGAAAGTGTTTTGAAACCGGAAAGTAGACCACGATTACCAAAATATATTATAAAATAATCAAAAGCTTCTGGTAGAAGCAGCAGTGATCACCATTTGGGAAGAAAATGTCACTTTTAATATTTTATTTTGAGATTTATGATTTTTTTTAAAAATGTGCAATGAAGGTTTAGTTATTTTTTTGCTTTTATAAATGTTTAATTTTAATTTTGTGATAATTTGTTCCCAAATTAAAAAAAATAAAATTTTGCACAAAAAAAAAAAAAGTACCAATGCTCAGTGACATTAAATTGCAACAGCACCAGTGATTGGTATAAAAATTAGTCCAGCATTCCTTTTGTAAATATAAATTAAGTTTTGCAAAAAGGATGAATCAATTTTGTAGATGCGTAAATATTAATGAGTATTTTTAAAATGAATACTTAAAGAGAGAATTGCTGCATTTTTATGATTTGAATATATATTTAAAAAAAACCCAAATGTTTTTATGTAAGAAATTATTCATAACACAAATAAGGACACTTTTGCATTAAACATATACTTAGTTAAACATTTAATAGTCTTATAAATTATAATGGGCATTCAGTGAATAGTGAAAAGAAACATCAAAGCTCTCATATTAACAAATATTTCTAGCTTAGCATAAATAATGAAATTTAAAGTAAAGTATTATGAAATTCTCTTTATAGTTTTTTTTTTTTTTAACTACAATGTATCTTAATAGTATCACTTTTACATTTGTATGATTTAAATTTGTTCTGTGTCTATTTGTAATAAAATACGTATAATTGGCTTTGTAAATACTTATAGAGTAATTTATAATTCTTTTTCTATTTTCTTAACTTTTGGGTGCGCATTTTATAGCAACTAAGCTTCATGACATGGAGGTAATATACATCTAATATTTAGACCATATCTGTTTAGTGTCAAGTTTTGGGAGTGGTCACTGTTACTACAAAAAGTCTACTTTTACACAAGCTTCTACTATCATTTGGGAATACTAATAAACCCACTTTTCGTCGTCCAATAGAGAGACACGTTAGTAGATTATGAATTTACCAGTCTGCCGGAGCAGAAATGGCCGAAACTATTCAAAAATCGACTTTGAGTTGAACTAACCTGTCAAATATGTCAGAACATGCCAAATAATGAGCATTCTTTTTTGTGTGGTACCCACGTTTCTTTAATTTTCAATGGGGAAGAGCGTAGACGATATTTATTCTCTGGGGAGCAATGCTTCCATCTTATAAAAGTGAGCCAATTAGCTCTAAATATTACGTCATGGCGTAATACTTATTTCCAACTTGGTTGATTTTTAAAAGATGAAAGATATTGGCTCCAAGAAAGACGAATCGTCTGCAACCTTTTTAATTGAAAATTAAAGAGTGATGGGTTGCCAGAAAAAAAAGGATGTTCATTGTTCGGCAAGTTATGGCACATTTGGGAATCGAATTTAGTTCAATTCATTAAAAGTCGGTTTTTAAATAGTTTCGCCCATTTTTAACCCGGCAGACCAGTGGATTCATGATCTACTAACATTTCTCTAGGTTGTACAAAAATTCAGATTGATGTTCGATCAAGTACATAAGTTTGCTGTCACTTCTCAGTCTAAAAAGGGTGAAAAAGGTAGACGGGGAGGATTTTTCTAAATTTCACGTATTGACTTTTTTCTTGTTTCAAAGAACATAAGACAATCGGGAAAAAAAACATTAACTTCCTTTAAAAAATATACCCATACATAAAAAAACTCTTCTTTATGTATATTAGACACTGGAGTCCATTTGAAGTAACTGCTATACTAAACTTCAACTTAACTTGACATCACTAGACGGTAGATCGTCACAGTGCTCATAGGTATTGAATCCATTTTGGCGGTGTGAAAGCATAATGTTCGCCAAACCACAACCCTGTAGAGAACAAAAGGCTATAAGGTTTGGCTAGAATTATGTCTTCACTTCTCTAAAATGGATTAATTGCCTATGAGCACGGGGAAGATCTATCGTCTAGTGATGTCAAGTTAAGTTGGAGTTAAGTATAGCCAATTTCCGGTTGAACTCGTCCAATCCGTTCCTCTTTAACGTTTTTTAGGAAGGATAAATATTGGACTATTTTATACGTTTTCCGATTTAGACTATTAGAGTTCGGAACATTAAGATAAAAATAATGAGTCATTTCGCAAAAGGCAGTAAAATGTGTCCATCCTTTCACGGGGGGGAAAAAAATCCATCTGGCAGAAATTATATTCCAGTACCTTATCCCACAGAGGAATAACAGAACTCAAATAATCCATGATAAACAAAAAAGGGAAATACTATTCTAATGCTGTATTAGAAAGCTATAACACAAAAACATGTGCAAGAGCTGTGCAAATAAACTGCCCTCAAACTTTTCTACATTATGTTTAAGAATTTCCTGGAGATGAGATCTTTAAGGTGTAACTACTAGAAGTCGGGGATATATCGATACAACGATATTTTTATTGATATTTCTAAAAAAATATCGATATTAAAAATATCGATAAAAGTCACCGATATATCGATATTTTCAAACATTTTTAGTTTTTTGATGATCGTTTTGTAGTTCCATGTGCTTTTTCGATTTTCTTTATTCCTTTTCAAAAACTTCAAAACTAAAGTTTGAACTTGGCTGAGAGACAGTTAAAATGTCACCAATATTCAATATTTTGCCATACACTTGAAAACTATTGAAAATTATCTAAATTTTTCTTAAAATCACTGCACCAACTAAGCGAAAATATAACTTTTTTTTTATTGTAATACATCCATTTCAGTTGAAAAAGTAGTCATCTTACAAAAAAACAATCATGAAAAGCAAAAATTTGCCTCAAAAAACTTTGTTTCTGGCAAAATTGAAAAAATTCATGTATCGATATATTGATATTTTATCGATATTTTTTCTTATGCAACGATATAGTATCGATATTTATTTTGATCGATATTTTCGACCTCTAATAACTACTCCGAATTTGTACCTTAAACGGGGGAAAAAAATCGCAAAACCCTCTCCAGAAAGAGGGATAACTTACATTGGTGGGTGGTCCGGAAGTATCCCTAATCTCCCTGTCCGGATCCTTGCTTCTGAGCAGTCTCTGTCTCTTTTTGTCAGAGAGCAGGCAGAAGGACTTGGACGGATTTGTAAGACACCTTTCGAAGTTCCTGTTAAGCAATGACTGGGCATTCTCAGTCGGAAAAGAGTTGGGTTGGTTGTAGACCAGACTGTCAGCGAACTCGGACACCTGAAGAAAAGCATAATACAGAGCATTAATTTACGTATGCATACAATTTCGGCTTTATTTTCAGGGTTGGAGGTCCTGGAACATGAAAAGTTTTGCAGATTAATTATTTCGAGTTTATTGATGTCTATTAAAATTTAAATTCTTTTCTTTAAAATGATACTATCATTTGTAATTATATCTTGTTTTGAAGTATTTTTAATTAATTTTTGAAGTGAACAAAATGTAGGTATTTAATGCATGTTTTCTTTGTTTAACCTCAAAGCCGAATTTTTCAAAGTGCCGTTTTTTCATATTTGGTGTACTTAGCTGAAAATCTACTTGACATAAGTGCTTGAAATTTTGTATACATGTTTCTCTAATGTATTTAAGTACTTCAACTCGAGGAATAAATAGTAAATAGCATACATTAAAAAAAAAATTAGTCTAAAATTTAAAAATAAATTAAACATATTTTTAGAAAGTCATAATTATTTAAATTTTCAAAAAATAATAAAAACCTTGAGTTAAAGTATTCAAAAGTATTCAAATATCCTACTGTGAAAATTTCATAATGATTGATGGATCGTTTATTAAATGAGATGCCGCCCAAAGTTGTTGAATTTAACATGGGCTCCCTATGGAGATGCCGGATTCCCTTACAAGTATGAAGGTGCATTAGCAATATTTATAAGCATTTTTATTTGTTCCAAATGTCTTGAAACTAGAATAAAAATTCGTTACAAGACAAATATATATATATATATATATATATATATTTTAAATATACTTGCTAACTGGAATAGGCTGCAAAGTTTTATTTTCTTGGAAGACTTTTCATCTGATGAACAGACATGGGATTATGACGAACTAGGGGTGTGGAGCATCGCACGAGTTTCAATTATGCTATTATACTGGCGTGGATTGGTGTTATTTACCTTTTATATATTTTCATTGTACATTTGGAAAAAATGGCAAGTTTGGCGATATTTTGGGCGATAATTCATAGATGGGAAGAAAGAAAAAAAAAAAAAAAAAAAAAAAAATGCCAAAATGGTGATTGGTGATATATTTTTCGATAATTTTTACACGTCTTTTCTTTTTGTAAGTTAAAGAGAAAACAAGAAATAAACGGTTGTTGATGAATGATGCTTTATGGAAAAGAACTCTGTTGAATACGTTCATTTTAAAGCATTTCATGACATTGTAGCATTTTTACTGGAACTTCGGAAGTGGGGATATTTAGAACACATTAAGAAGCATTATCATAGCGATTTTGATCAAAATCCTAACGGCCGTTTTTCAGCAATTAATGAAAAACATGATTTTTTCAATGGCAGTTACCTTATGCGCAAGCGCAATTTTGACGAAAACCTTAATGGTAGGTCCCATGACCACCTCTAACCCGTACACTAAATTTGAACATCGTAGGTCAGTTTGTTCGAGAGTTATGCTAACCACGTACGCACAGACATACATTTTTTCTAAGCCACTGTTTTTAAAGTCAGATTATTCCAAAACGTGAAGAAATGTAAAAATAAAAATCGATTTTTTTATTTACTTATTTTCATTACCCTATATAAACAAATGGGTGATTGAAATTTAAAAGAAAATTCAGCTCTAATCCGTTCTTGGAAACGAGTTTATCCCAATTTTTATTCACAAAGTGCATTATAGAATTCAAAAATAAAATTCGGCTGAATGGTAATGTTAAAATAGTCCATCTACCAATGGATGATGGTGGATATGATGGATGATTGGATGATGGATAATGGTTGATTAGTCCTTGCCCACAATAATATAAAGAATAGAGAATTAATATAAAGAATTAAAAAAGGATCATCAATTGATTGCAAGGAGCTAGGGAGGGTATAATGTGGAATTTTCAAAACAGGCCAACATGCAAATTTATAATTTGAAATAAAAACATTAAGATAATTATTTATCGAATGATAAAATCTGTAACATGTATACACCTAGAATAATATTTCACTTTATTTGGAGCTGTATTCTTATAATAACATACTTTATCTGAATTTCTTTTTATATTGCAACTGCAAGAAAATATCATTTGAGTGACTTTATTGTCTACAAGCCAAAGTAACATTGATTGATTTTTTTTTTTAATTAGTATTAGTCCGAGTGGCAACTTCAAGTTCCGGGACCCCATCAAACATCATTCTGAATTTTTTACAGAATGTGGAGAAAAGTATGTAGAATATGAATCCAGTAGTCTGTGGTGGCAAAAGTGGCCGAAACTGGGCAAAAATCGACTTTGAATGAGTTAAACTAAATTAGATTGCCAAATATGCCATAACTTGCCAAACAATGAGCATTCATTTTTATTTGGTAACCCATGTAGCTCTTTCATTTTCAGTTAAGAAGGTTGCAGACGACTCAGATATCTGACGATAGCTTACTTGCATCTTGTAAAAGTGAGCCAAGTTGGCACTAAATATTACGTCAATGATAACGTAACTGATATCGCCAATTTGGCTTACTTTTAAAATATGCAAGTAAGTCGTCACTAGAGATCAGATATCGTCTGCGTTTTTCTTCATTGAAAATAAAAGTGCGGTGAGTTACCAGACGAAAAAGTGTGATCACTTTTTGGCAAGTTAAGGCTTATTTGGCAATCGAATTTAGTTCAACTCATTCAAAGTCAATTTTGATAGGTTTCGACCATTTTTGCCACGGCAGACCAGTGGATTCTTAATCTACTAACTTTTGGCCACATTCTAGAAAAAATTCAGAATGATGTTCGATGATGTGCCTAAACTTGCTGTCGTCTCTCAGTCTATATGGAGGTTATGCATAATATAAATATAATATAGGAAATAAATAATATATATACATGCACTTTTTTTTTAAAGAAAAAAACGTTGATTTTTTGTCGGGAAAAAGGGCAATGTTTTTAATTTCTTTAGAAACACTCAATTTAACAAAACTAATAAAAAAAATGGTAAACTGTTACTTTATTTATAAACTTTCTAAACAAATTTGCAGGTTACCAACGACTTGCATATACTTTTTGTATTTGGTTTAGACTTAGTTAGCACGAGGAAAAAGAGATAAAAGTGTCTTTACTTTAATAATATTTTATTAGTATATTTTGAAAACGAGGCGTCGCGTCGTCTCATTGGCAGGTCTTAATTAAATTTCTCATTATTTCCCTTTCAATAATAATTTGCAGCGAAACGAATTTGAACTTGTAATATCTCAACTATTGATAAGCAGTTCACACAAAATTCGGAGACAAACATAGAACGGCAAATAAAAAATAGTTTATCGGAAAAATGTTACAAAACATTTAAATGCATAACTACACAAGAATATAATTTTCTATGTAATGGCTAGATGGCATCAAAGTATTTGAAAAAGTAACTCAAAAACATTGATATAATAAACAATTGGATCGAATGTTCCGATGTCAATACAAGGAGAAAAACGCTCTGGTGCCGGTGGTTAATGACGCTGGTGGGATGATTAACCAATCACAGTTCACTTTTACAGTTGGATGGGAATGCGAAAAACCTTGTTAAGTGCTAGAGTAAATATTTGTTTGCACATTGTTACTAATTAAGGTCCATTATTGACATTTCTGCTGTGGCAACCCCCAATTTTGTTGCCAATCCTCGGCAATCCGTCTTTTTTATCCCACCAACGGCATCTGGCAACAGTTTCATTTTCATAGCGTTAAGCAGTCTATCCAGTTGTTTTATCTATATCGATGCTCAAAAATAAGTTTTCTCTACGGCGACATGTCATCTAAATGATATTTCCCTATTTCTGCATCCAAAATAAAACATGGGGTGAGGAACATCGCACAACTTTCAATCACACTAGAGTATTGGCCATTGCATTTAAATGTATGGTGTTACTTACCGTTTTCATATTTTCACAAAAAAAAATTACCAGTTTGGAGATATTTTTGACAATAATCTTTGCATAGGCAAAAGAAACCCCGCCAAGATGGCGAAATAGGCGATAATATTCAAAAGTATTTATATTATCATTTCTTATCCAAAAAAATAGAAAAAAATCAATCGTTGTTGGGCGATGCTTAAGGGCAGAGAGCTCTGTCTTAAAGGCACTCGTTTCTCAACTTTTTACGCTTTTATCGCCTTCTACGAGAATTTTGGTAGGGGGAACTGTTAGTACACCTTGAAAGAGGGATTAGCACAGAGATTATATTCAAAATCATTAGAGCCGTTTTTTAGCAATTGCTGAAAAAAGCGATTTTTTTTCATGATTTCAACCTTATGCGCCTGCACGATTTTGATGAAAATCTTAAGGTAAGGTTTCGTGGCCACAACCAACTCGCACACCAAATTTGAACATCGTAAGTCAATTTGTTCAGGAGTTATGCTGACCACGTACACACAGGCATACAGACACAGAGACAGATATTTTTTCTAGACCACATTTTTGAGATCAGGATGTCCCAAAACGTGGAGAAATGCAAGGAAGAAGGACAAAAAAAAAAAAAAATCGATTTTTTTTTTTTACAGAATGCTATACTTTTATTATACTATGTAAACATATGGGTAATTGAAAGTAAGAAACATTAGTTAAAAATAATTATGAAAGAGAACATTGCATTTTAGATGATTATGAAAAAATATTTTTAAAATATAATTTTAATATATTTAAAGTGTTGTCGACAGCATTTGGCCCGTGAAAAAATTCCACCCATAGATACGACTGTACAACGAAACAAAACTTTTGCTAACCAAAGAGAGATATCCAATTTGGTAGACAGTACAACGAAACAAAGTTTTTGCAAACCCGAAGAAAGATAATATCCAATTTGGAAGGTGCGGTCAGGAACATTCCAGATTTCCCAACCTGTATCCCATGACTCGACGGGATTATTTTAGCTTTTCTGATACTGATTCTCTTCTCTTATTTGGTCGAATGTCCTAGAACGTATTGTTCCAATATTTGTCCTCTCAAAACCCACTTTTCTTCCAAATATTTTTGGATATCCGATAAGTGATTTCCAAATAGACTGAGATTTTCATAGCAATTCTGAGTTCTTCTAAGGGAACCTTCACCATATAAAGTATTTAAATAAGCAAAGTCATGTTTCCAGTGAAAGAAAATTTCTCTAATAAGATATGTGTATATAGATAAATGTAATGCACATATTTTATTATTTCGTGATATTCAGAGAAATAATAAGATATGTGTATAATAATTGGATATATCAACAAGATTGCTGTATTGGCATTCTCATTAAGTAATAAGTTAGAACAAAAATCTATTGATGGCATGGGGTTGATTGTTTTCAGATTATCTGGCGCTGTCAGCAACACGAGGGCTATAATGCGCCGAAACATTCGTCATTTGACAAGCCAACATATATTTACAAATACCCATGCCTTACACGGGACTGGAACCCGCAACCTCGCGGTCTAGAAGCTAGCACGCTAACCACTATACCGTTTGGTCGGCGATGGCGTGGGGTGATTTATTTTCTGCTAGTTTCACTTGAAACTAAAGCTCATTTCATCCAATAGCTATACCCATTATAATAAAAAGTTTAAGTAATTATTAGAACTGAACTAAAGTATTTGTTTTAGAAGATACTTACATGATAGTTTTTCTATATTTTTACTTTCAATTACCCAAATGTATTACATAGGGTAATGAAAGTATAGTATTCGGTAAAAATTGTTTTTTCGATATTTTTGCATTTATGCACGTTTTGGAACATACTGATTTCACAAAAAGTGATTTAGAAAAAATGTCTCTGTGTGTGTCTATGGTCAGCATAACTCCCGAACAAATTGACCAACCATGTTCAAATTTGGTGTGTAGGTTGGTGACGGCACAGGGACCTACCATTAAAGTTTTCGTCAAAATTGCGCATGCGCATAAGGTAGCTGCTATTGAAAAATCAGGTTTTTTAGAAATTACTAAAAACGGCTCTAACGATTTTGTCCAAAATCGCTGGGGTAATGCCTCTTAGGATGTTAAAAACATCCCCACCTCTGAAATTCCAGTAAAAATGCTTTAATGGCGAAAAAAGTTGAAAAACGAATGTCTTTAACACAGAGTTCTATATCCATGAGCATACCTCATCAACGATCATTTTTTCTCCTCTCCTCAGTTTCACTTATAAGAAAGGATAATATAAGAATTAATGAAAAGTATATCGCTAAAATTATTTCTGGGCAAAGATTTTTTTCTCTTTTTTTTTTTTTCTTAAAGACTCGTACAAGAATTATGGTACAAAATATAGCCAAACTGGCAATCTTTTCTAAATGAAAGATAAAGTATAAAAACGGTAAATGGCTCAAACTGACATCAGTATTATAGTGTAATTGAAAGTTGTGCGATGTTCCACAAATTCTACTTTCTTTTTTAAATACTTTTGAAATTGTTGTCACTGAATTAAAGTATAAATACAAAAATGACTACCAATAGATGCACAAGGGCCATAAAAGTTGGTCCAATTTATCTTTTCTGAACAATTCCCCAGTATATATCTAACTATTATTTAAAACTGTTGACACCGGTACAATTTGTGATGTGGTTTGTCTCACTTATCAATCAATCTGTTGTGAAAATAGTACTTCCTATTCTCCAAGTTAATCAGCGATTTAAATAGCTTATGCGCATGATTTATTGTCGGGTTTCCTGTATTGAAAACACGGCACTTTTCCTTTTTCCGGGCGCAAGCGATAAATCGGCAAATAATGTAGAATTTCGCCATCGGAATTTATGTGGAGACGAAGAGTGAACGACCCATTCGAACAAATTCTCAAGGACATCACCGTATTCTGGAAAAACCAATTATTATAAGCATTCTTTTTGGGTAAAACTGGTTTGTTTACAGTTCATTAATATCTGTTTATAGTTAAACTTGTTTTGCACATTTTCCTTCCATTCACTTCGCTTGGCAACTCCTCGCGTTTGGTTGGCGATATTTGCGCCCGGGTATCGGAAGAGTACGAAAACACTATGAAATCATTATTTCATTAGCCTGTCTAAAGTAGAAGAAACAGACGATTTTTAGTGAACGGGGGCGAGTGTTTATTCACTCGAATTTCACAAAAAAGATTACAAAGATATAAAGGAGAAGGAGGGGGGGGGGGGAGGAATAAAAAACAAGGGGGAGAAATTGGAACAACAGAAAACTGAGAATGACAGAAGAAATATGAAGTCTGAACATGAAAAGTAATAAAGGAGTATAAAATAAGAATCAAAAACACAGAGTTGTCCTGATGAGAGTGTGTTTCATAAAAACCTTGATCTGAAGACAGGATCAAATTCCAATTTCGTTTCCGGGAACGATTTCTTCCATGACAAACAAATGTGATTGTATTGTAATTTATTAGAGTTATTTTTATTTACTGGGCTTATGCTTTTTATTATTTTTTTAATAAATTATTTAAATTGAGAAAAGAATTAAAATTTCAAGTTTGGAAATGTTTTTAAAGATTTATTTTCCCGTTTAGTTCAACAAAGAAAAAGTTTTGTTGCGATATATTTTTAATAAGTACCCGTGTAATAATAATATGATTTTTCTGAGAATTGCAATTATTATTCACTTTTACTTCTATATACACTTATTTCAAATTTTAATGCAGGAAAATTATAGGATGTTGTTAATTTATCTCAAAATAAATTAGGACAACCTGAATATAATAACTAAATTATTGACCCAGTTTTAAAGTACGTATACTTGATAATTAAATAAAATAAAATTTCCAAATAAAAATATAATAATTATTTTGAAATATTTTTCCACTATGAAGCAAATGTTACTGTAGAGTCTAGACCGAATAATATGCTTTTTAAAAACAATACTATGGATATGTAAACATTCGTTTACTGCAAAACTGACCCTAAATAGTTTCAAATAAATAATAATTATTTATCTTTTTAAATTTAGATTTCATTTCTTTAGACCCATACGATGGCTGTGTGGCTTTGAATGTAAAAGGTTTTAGGTTCGAATCCTGAGTTAGGTATGTGGTTTAGGATTTACGTTAAGTTGTAGGTAATGGCCTGATTAGCCATTATTGTGTACACAAAAAAAGTATTTAAGAGTATAAATCAAATAATTTCTTTAGTTTTTTTTTTTCAAACATACTGAACAATTTTGGCGTAGTGTACGTCAAATGCAATTATGCAGATTTGTAAGAGTAATATACTTTTATTAAAAATTACCTTTATACTACCAAAATATCATGAACATGCTTCGAAACAATTAAAAAATTCACTTAGCAATTTTATGAAATAGCTTAAATTTAATATTGCTTGTTCAAATGGTCTCATATTATATCTTGGATGCCAAGAGCAATTTGGAAATTTCCTTATTAGATTAAACAAAGAATTAAATTAGTATGTAGATATTAATTCGTCAAATATTTTATTTTAAAACTTTTTAAATTTAAATAGGTAATGTATAATATGTTTAGACAATTCTCTGTTGTACACACAGGACATTTTGACTCTTTTTTTCACTCGTAACCAAATTAGAAATCTAAAATTGTGAAAAATCTAATAGCTATGTTTTTTTTAATTTTTTTATACAACATTAGTTGGCGTTAAAGTTATATTGAAAAATAATTATTTTAAATAGGTAAAATATTCATTTGAAGGAGTGAAAAGCAAAGGAGCCTCAGTGACTTTTCTTAACTTTCGAGAAAATGCACTTCAAAGTTTCTTATTTGTATTTAATTCTATGAAAACTAGCGATATCTTCATTCCGGAGGTTAATATTTGAACAACAAATATTTTCCATACAAAATTAATATAAATAAAAAACTTAAAAGTGTATTTTATTAAAAGTTAAGAAAAGTTACTTGGACCCCTTTGCTTCTCGGGCCCTCATTTATAATCCACCGACGCACGGGACACATCCGCGTCCCACGCGTGGGTTGATTAAAATAACTACTTTCAATATAGTCCGAGAGGCGACTGCAATTTTTGGACCCCATCGAACATCATTCTGAACTTTTAATAGAAATTGGAGAAAAGTGAGTAGATTACGAATCCACTGGTCTGCAGTGGCAAAAATGGCAGAAACTGATCAAAAATCGACTTGGAATGAGTTGAACTAAAATCCGTTTGCCAAATATGTCATAACTTGCCAAAAATAGAGCAAACTTTTTCGTCTGGCAGCCCACTGCATTTTGATTTTCAATGAGAAAAAGCGCAAACGACTTCTGATCTCTGGCTCGGAAAACTTGTATCTTTTAAAAGTAAGCCAAATTGGCGACATCAGTTACGTCATCAGTGAAGTAATGTTTATTACCAATTTGGCTGATTTGTGGAAGATGCAAGCACACATCCGAATCGTCTGTAACCTTCTTAATTAAAAATTAGAGAGTGAGGGTTACCAAAAAAAAAAAAAAAAAAAATGCTCATTATTTTGCAAGTTATGGCGCATTTGGCAATTGGATTTAGTTCAACTTATTAAAAATCGATTTTTGACCAGTTTTTGCTACGGCAGACCAGTGGATTCGTAATCTACTCACTTTTCTCCGATTTCTATAAAAAATTCCGAATGATGTTCGATGGGGTTCAAAAATTGCAGTCGCCTCTCAGTCTAATAGTTAAAATACTTATTTTTCAATATAAATTTGCCACAAGCGAGTATTGTATGAAGGAAAAACATAACTACTAGTCTCTTTATAATTTTAGAATTCTAATTTTCTTACGAGTTGTGAAAAAAAGAGCCAAAATGTCCCCTCCGTCAGCCAGAGAATTTCCCATTTCTGAAGTAATAAACGATTTTATCCTACTACAAAGCGATAGAATTACCGGAGTCTTGTATACTTGATCCCTTAACGCAATTATTTTCTAGTAACTATACGACTACTTTTATTGCCTCGAGAATGCCAGGAATTTATAGCCTAATGTGTTCCGTAAGATCTGATCTATTTCGATTACATTCCGATATACTTTTCTTTGATCCTTTGCTAAGGAAAGAAAAGCCCAAAGAATCTTTATCCCTTGCAAAGAGAGGTTTATTTTTCATCGATTATTTTTTTAATGTAGAATAAAATATGTTGTCTTTAAATGTGTATCAACTTCGTTTCTTATCTCCGAGCTTGCATGATATCTTCAAAGAGGAAATGTTTGATTTATGAAGAAAACAATGTTTTTTATTGGTAATAAAATATTTGTTGGTGGGTGTTTTGGGATTTGATGACACAATGAAAGAGAGATAGTATATCAAATATTTCGCATTCCATGGATAAATATTTTGAAAATGATTGCTTTGGTAAGTTGTTTTTTTAAAAGGCCACAAATGTTTATCTAGTGACCAGAAAGCGTAGGTTTAGCTTTAAGTATCAATTTAAATTTTTCTATTTGTAGTTCTAACTTTTTAATATATTAGGATTTTTTGTTTTGTTTCTAAATGTGAATCTATTTTGATCTTATTTGTATCACTTGAATTAGTTTTTAAACAACATGATCCCATATTTACACTTTCATACAAAAGTAACTTTTTCCAGATTTCGTTAAAGTTAGATAAATTAAATCTGGATGAATGAAACGTTTCTTATTTAGAAAGAATATTCTGCTTAAGAATCGCAATCAGATCTGGAAAACTGGCGTATTAATATTGTAATGGAGGTTTCTCTATACTCATTTAGAGTATCTATAAAGCACAAATTATGAATAAAATATTTAAGAAAAAAAAATCTTATCAATTTTAGGTTAGAGTCCCTAATAGACATTTGAAGTTGAAATCAATTTTCAACGCTAAACTTATGAATATTGTGTTTTAGAACCAACTAGACTCAAATTGAAAAAAGGTTGCAATAGGAGTTTTGCACAACTATATTTAAACGACGTGTGATGGCGTCATTACACAATAGGTTGGTTAGTTTGTACGCCTAATGATACAGTGTGTGTGTGTGTGTATTTACGGCTAATCAGGCTGGGAAGTAGTTTAACTTCATACAGTTTAAAAAAGAAAAAAGTCTTAATTTTGGTTAGATGATTTTACACTAAAAATAATTTTTTTTATAATATAAATCCTAAAAAAGTTATCATTACTGAATAATTAGTAGTATAATGCACACTGCAACATTTTTTGACCCAACTCCCTCCCCCAACATCACCGTTGAATCAGCCTTACAACCCTGTAGTGCAGTTGTCAGCGACTTACGGAATTGGACGCCTAATCGCTGTTCTTGTAAAGTAAATTAAATTACAATTTTATTGTGTGACATTTGTTTGTATTTGTACTTGGACTAATACTGTACTGTGGCTTTGTTAAGAAAAGACACGATTTGTCCTATATTTGGGTCAGGCTGTGATATGCCAACGATTATGCTTCCTACGTGCGAAAACGTAATAAGGTGCGTATATTGGCATTCAAAAAGAGAAGCAAAGAGCAGTGTATTTAAATACACTTTTCTCCGCCTGTAAATAAATTGCAAGTAATTTTAAAGAATATTGTCACCAAATCTTATCCCAAAGCGAGGACTTTAATTGAACATTTATAAAAATTTAACTTAACATGTTGTAGTAGTAGACATTTGTTATAAGTGGGAGTTTTCTATAGCAGGAAATTCCGCAGAGTATTCTGTAAAAGTTGTTTTTTTACTACCACACTTTATACGCAGAGAATGCTAATAACAGTTATTCCGTTAGATGTTGCTTTACAACCATAATACCAAATACACAGAGAAGCCGATTTATATTGATTCTGTAGAAGTTGCTTTACTACTAAGGAAGTTAATATGCTGTTAATATTCATGTTTGTAGCTGTTGATAATATCAACTTGAGTGGAGGCAAAATAGTGGCAAAAATTTAATCTTAGCCCTAAAATTATTGTTAATAGGTAATGCAATAAGCTTCTATTTTAACAGGTTGTAAGTTTTTAAAGCAACCCATTATTTTGCTGATGGTTCACACTAGACTGTAATGAGACATTTTTAAAAAGGACATGAATCTTCAGTTGGTCTGCTTGTAGTGAACAGTTACAGCTAAATTTACGAAAGCTGAAACATGCACTATTATATTAAATTAAAGTTATCAGTGCACCTACCAAAATTAAAATGGAACTTACAGGAAATAGCAATCGAAAATTCATGTAGTGAACAACCTAACCTTTAACCCTTTGCACTCGAGGCCTTTTTCGAGCGGAGGGACCAGCAACTCGAGACATTTTAGGTTCGGTTGGCGCTTATGGATTTGCTTCATGGAAACTAAACACAGTCATTGACCTTGCAACAAATTTCCGCTTCAAACCTAATGGTCCTCTCGTGTTTCGGCATCCAATCGTGTGGCGCCGGATAAGCGCCACTCGAGTGCAAAGGGTTAAATTATACGCAAACACGCACAATAACATAAATTGGGAAAATTTATATAAATATGTAATTCTCAACATTTTAAGTTTCTAAGTGGAGAAAAAAAGTTAAAATTACATATTCTTTCTTTGAAATATACTGTCATAATAAGAATATACGCAATTTACAGGAAAAGCGATTTAAATATTTCAGTTTCCTATTGCAATGTTTACGTTTTAAAACACCTCCTGAATTTAGGCGTAATATCTCTACATAAATAAAGATGAGCATCCTCAGGTCCTAGTAGCAGAAATTTTTCTGCCAGTCTGCGACACTAATTTGGATATTAGAAAATAATCTGCAGCGTAATTATCATTATTTTTAAGTTTGCATAAAATACATAAGCACCTTATTCGTCAATTTAATCAAATATTGCTGTTTTACATAAACATAGAAATTTGGCAAAATAAATTAAATATTAAAACGGAAATATTCAAAATTATTGTATCTTAAATTAAAATTCTAATCATTCTGTATAAATTCAAACCAAACGGTGAAAGCGATCTTCACCCTAATCACGGACATAACGGTCGTTACATCAGCACAAGCCTACGCAAATGACACCAAAACGGCATTACAATTATCGCCGATAACTGCTACTAAAACGGCTTAAACCTAGGTGAAAATTACCACTACTCCAAAGCAAATATCGACCACCTCACCGGCGCAAATCTCGGCAATTACGTGAAAGTAACAATCCGCAAAAACGATCATTATACCAACGTAAATATTGGCGTTAGGTTTTTTTTTTTTTTTTTTTTTTTTTTTTTAAAGTTAGATTTGAAAAATAATCTACAGACTGCTGAAAAATCTGCGACGTCCGTCTCGCGTCTCGTATTTTCTACTACCGGACCTCAGGTGTGGGTAAGTTTGTATTTTACAGAAATCCATACTTGTTTTCCGATTTTGATGGAATTTATCGCACTTGATCTTCGAAACAAGAGAAATGTCATTTTCTACCTTCATTTATATCTTTCTGCACAATGAAAAAAATAACAACGATGCAAACAAATTGTATTCAAAACCATAAAAAGGTAACAAAAAAAAAAGTTCCATAGGCTTCCGTCAAGTTTGTGGACATTTAAGAATGATTAAGAAACATACATAATAAACTATTTAAATAATTACAATTTTAAATAAAAAGTATAGAGAATGTCCATAATGAATCGGAATATTTACATAAAACGTTTAAGGGGGTTCAGCAGTAGAGGTCGGCGATATATCGATACGACGATATATTTATCGATTTCTAAAAAATATTGATATTAAAAATATCGATAAAAGTTACCGATGTATCGATATTTTCAAACATATTTAGTTTTTTGATGATCGTTTTGTAGTTCCATGTATTTTTTCGATTTTATTTATTCTCTTTTCAAAAACTTCATAACTAAAGTTTGAACTTGTCTGAGAGACAGTTAAAACGGCACCAATATTTAATATTTTCCAAACACTTAAAAATTATTGATAATTATTTAAATTTTTCTAAAATCACTGCACCAATTAAGTGAAAATATAACTTTTTTTTATTTGTAATAGATCCATTTCAGTTGAAAAAGTAGTCACCTTACAAAAAAAGCAATCATGAAAAGTAGAAATTTGCCCCGAAAATTTTTTTTTCTTGAAAAATTGAAAATTAAATAAATCAAAATCATCTATCGCTATATCGATATTTTATCAATATTTTTTTCTATGCAACGATATAGTATCGATATTTATTTTGATCGATATTTCCGACCTCGATTCAGCAGGCTTAAAATATCAAAATTTTCGACTTCGTAATTTTTGCACATCTTTAAATTTCAAATTATTCTGCTTCTTTTAAGATATAGTTTTGGTCTATACTCTTTCTAGTTCCGGAGAAAAGATAGTTTTAAATACGTAAACCCACGTTTTCCATGCTACAATTTCGCATAAAAATGCCTTTATCTCAAAATGTCAATTTTCAAACTTCTATGTACCTTTTTGAAAAAATGACTACTAGCATCTTTATGAAATTTTAACCCTATATTTGACATGTGTAAAATTTTAATCTGAAGTGGACTCTTTTAAAAAATGTTGATTTTTAAAAAAAAATTTATTTTGTCTTCAAAAAATGCGATTCTCAGAGATTTTCGGTGTTTTGCCATTTGAGATTGCTTTTTAAAAAGAAACATGTAAACATATTCTCTTAATGTTAACCTCAGATTTAAAAAGAAGGTTGAAACAATAATCAGGAAAAATTTCAAAAGTATCTGTTTGTTAGTTATTTAGAAAAGGTACATAGAAAATGGGCCTTTTAAAATAAATGATATAGGGCCAACTAAACCCCCTTAATCATTATCAGAAAATATAGTGATACAGTTTTTATTCGTACATTTTCCTTTACGTCGAAAATATACATTAAGTTTTACAAAATAAGTTTTATTAATTCAATAATAAAATTTAATCTATTTTCCCTAGGTTAGAGAGACATAGAAGAAGTAAGCGTGACCTAATTAGCTTACTTTACCTGTCAGATCATACGAGACCAACTTTAGGTAAATGAAATTTGGTAAAAGAGTGAGTAATGTAAGAAATTGATTGCAGTCTGTATCTAACGTGAAATAACTCACTTATTGGACCGAGAGTTTTTATTCCCTTTACAGTTTGAGACTGTTTTTTCGATACAAAGTTCAAATCTTAATCATATATTGTAAGACTTTATTCCAATGAAGAAGCATATCAATCTCTATATATAAAAGTTAGTTGTCTGTACGTCTGAACCTTATACAAATCTACAGTTTTGCACCTAAAGGTACGAAATTTGGTATATAGAAGCTTTTGTACATGAATATTGTAGAGAACAACTTTCAAAATCTATTAAAAGTTGCTTTCATTGAAATTTAATGACACGAAATAAATCTTGGAAAGCCAACGATATTTTTTATTACATCAGAATAAAACCAAAAATTATTTTAATGTGTCTCCCCTTATTTTTCTGATTATTTTTATGTATTACAATCATCTGTCCAATAAGCAGTTAAAATTTTATTGTAATATTTCAATATTCAAGACACCGTGAGCTTCAAACTTTTGAGGATAGAGTTTGATTCGGAAGATCTTCAAAGCTAAAACGCTTGCATAAAAGAAATATACTATTGTATGGTTCAATATAATCCGCGAGTAAGTGCACCTGATGTCGCACATGGCTTAAGAATTGATAAAAACATTGAAGACAATTCCCAAGTGACAATTTATGTGCACTGGTTAAGACATTTTGCGTTGAAATTTCAAGATACACGTACCTAGAATTATTTCCTTCTACATAACGTAAATTGCCTACACCAGCAGCTCTCATACACCCCCACACCATAAAGCCTCCTCCATCGTGCTTGACAGTTCCACATAAATTATAAGTTAACATTTGTTGATTTAGTTTTTTCCTGATCATAACTCGATTATCTGACTCTTTGATATTTAATTTTAATTCATCACTAAAAAAGACTTTGTAAAATCGATGCGCTTTTTTCTGTTACAGGCTTACATATAAGGCTTCTTACGGGCTGAGAGTCCATTCAGACCAGCTTTTTTAATAACATTTCTCACCGTTTGAGATGTCACTTCAATGTTTTTGTCAATTTTTAAGCCATGTACGACTTGAGGTGCACTTATTCGCTGATCATCTTGAACATTGCAATAGAATATTTCTTTTATGAAAGCGTTTTAGCTTTGAAGATTTTCTGGATCGATCTCTATACTCAAAAGTTTGAAGCTCACGTTGTCTTTCAATAATATATTGTACTATATACTTACTTCAATATCTTAAAGATTTTGCCAATTTTTTCATAGATAATCCAACATTTCATAACTGAATCAACAATTCAAGAATAGGTTTAGGTACTCCGTTTTAAAACAATCAGCTACAAGTTAAAATTAAAAAATTGCTGCTATCATGTCTTCATGACACTTGCGTACACTTCAGTTTTAAAAATTTACTGCAAGTCTATTGCGGAAGACGTCAGAATTAATTTTCATAGGACGTAAGGAAACTTTTTTGGCATGGCACTTAGCAACATCTCCTAAATATTTCAATTTAAATACTTGCTGCGTTTTGTAAAACCGGACATTTATTATAAACTTATTTTAAATAACCAAATTAAACATATTTCAGTAGTTACTGAAGATATGAAGTAAAAGAATAGAAATTATGCTAATTTATTTGTAACTTTGGCTTTCGTACGGAAACTTTTTTTACCCACTGTAGTTAAACTCTAGTAGTTCACTACAAAACCTTTTGTAGGAATTTTTTAACAAATAATGATTTTTCAAACACTGATTTGAATTTCATAGCATAGCAAATGCGTTGTCCTTGCACTAAAATACACCAACACAGCATTCATCTTGAACTAACAAAGCACAGGTGACAAACACTGTACAATCCGCTATTCCAATGAATTTTTTAACTATACAAATTGGTTAAACACTTTTGCCTTTTTTAAAATTCAAAATAAGAGTAAAAGATTTACCTTTTGATGTTTAACAACGATCACATTGCTGATCAGGAGCCCAGCGCTTGTAACGACCAGCGTAAGAAATCCATACTTGGCCGCTGTTATTACGCTTGGAGAAACGACCATTATGAAGATTCTACTTTTACTGGATTTTAACTAAAAAGATTCGCTCTGAAGATTTTCGCACTCTCAATAAGTTGAACTTAAGTTGTACAACTTTGTAAATAACACAGTGATAAAGTTCCAATCGTTGAATACTAAAAACTGTGATCTATTTACCCCAATAGTAAATTAGCAGTATAATTGACATAGTTTAACTGACGAATTAAAATTATTCAAATTATTTAAAAATTTTAATTAGTTGTTGCATAAATTACGTATTAAGTGACAAAAACGGTATATCCCCTTAATGTGTTGTGTTAGTGAAGATTTGTACACTACAGATTGGTTGATTGATGGAATGTTTCATAAGATATTTTTCTCGTGATTGCACAATGCGATATCGTGGAGTGCCCTTAGACACAAGGCAGGCCTGTTAGTAAATCCCAGCCTGTGAATCAATCAATCAATAACGTAAAAAAGCTGCAGCTATTGGTTGGTTGTATTCAGATTATCTGGCGCCGTCAGCAACACGAGGGCTATAATGCGCCGAAACATTCGTCATTAGACAAGCCAACATACATTTACAAACACCCATGCCAACATGGGACTCGAACCCGCAACCTCGCGGTTCTGCAGCTATTGGATTAGTTGGTTTGTAGGCTCAACGACTTATTTTTATGCCTAATGACGGCTAATCAGGTCGGGACCTATAGTTTAACGTGGATTCCGAACCACAACGAACATCCATGCTTAAACCGGGATTCGGTTTGGTTTTACCGGCGAAAGAGCAACATCTAGGCTATACTGCTCAAAACCAGGATTCGGAACCTGCACCTTTGGTTGGTTGGTTGTTTTCAGATTATCTGGCTCCGTCAACAACACGAGGGCTATAATGCGCCGAAACATTCGTCTTTAGACAAACCAGCATACATTTACAAACACCCATGTCCAACAAGGGACTCGAACCCACAACGTAGCGGTCTAGAAGCTAGCACGCTAACCACTATATCGTTTGGTCGGCCCCTGCACCTTTGGAATGCTAGGACAGAAAACTAACCATACAGCCATCAGGTGGGCCCTGCATTTAATGGAACATTATCTCTGTTATTTACAAAGTTGTGAAATTGTACTTCAGAAAATTCGTTTTGTGGAAATTTAGAGCACATCTTAGTAAAAGTAGAGTTTGATGGTCATTTCTTCAAGTCAAATAATGATGAACAGTTATGATTTCTTAGACTAGTCATTACAAGCGCTGGATTCCTGATCAGAAAAGTGATCGTCGTTGAACATCAAAAGGTAAATCTTTTAATTGTGCCTACTTTCAACTGTGCAAAAATCAAAATAAGTTTAACCTTTCTGTATAATTAAAAATTAAGTTGCATGGCAGACTGTTTTTTGGTTGAACATATTTTGTGTTTCTCACCTGCGTTTTGTGCCCTCACTGTTTGAAAAATCGTTTATAGTTAAAGCCGACCAAACGGTATAGTTGTTAACGTGCTAGCTTCTAGATCGCGAGGTTGCGGGTTCGAGTCCCGTATTTGGCATGTGTGTTTGTAAATGTATGTTGACTTGTCTAATGACGAATGTTTGGGCACATTATAGCCCTCGTGTTGCTGACAGCGCCAGATAATCTGAAAACAACCAACGTTTATAGTTAAACATACCAAAAGTTTGTTTATGTGTACTAATAGTCGAGCAATGTTTATAGCCAGGGAAATGATTTATATAAATATGTTCACTAATGCTCTTTTTTTTTTGTCGTGATCAAAGCTCAGTTTATATTGCCGTCTGTGCTCAAAGTATATTGTGATAGTATAGTTGACACAAATACGTATTTCGAGTATTTCCCATACAATGAGAAAATTTGTGGATACTCAGTTTTACCCCTTTAAATCTTGAAATCAGCACTGTAAACTACTATCCATAGTATTACTGCTTTATTCACACTGATTCAGCCACCTAATGGATGTATGGTTAGCGTTCTGGCTTCGTATGTCAAAGGGGCTGGGTTCACATCCCGAGTTATGCATGGCTGTTCTTTGTGGTTCGGAATCCATGTTAAGATGTAGGACCCGGCCTGATTAGCCTTCATTGTGCATATAAATAGGTCATTGAGCTTATAAACCAACCACTTTGAAGTATTTAATAATTGACACTGAAAGCATTTTGTTTTCTACTCATTCATTATTTAAAATATAAAGAATCATTTCGGTAACGATTATAGTAATAAAAATATATCATTAGATGTATGGGACTTTGAAAGACTATCAAAAATTTATAATGATACAATCGTCAAGCATCGTTAAAACTTCAACGGGTCCCCAGCAGCGCGGGGCCACACAGCTAGTGTTTAACGAAACTAAGTTTTTTTTTTATAATAAAAACCTAAAGTTTTGCTGTAAAGGAAATTACACTGAAGTAAAAGTTTCATACACAAAAATTAAAGTACTCATCAACTCATTTCAAAATAAGTGAAGATGTTTAAAAAACGAGTAATATACAAAAACTCGTCTTAATTCAAAACTTATTTTAAACTCGTATAAAACTTTTAACTTAATTCCTTGTATTGCATTATATACTACAATTTTTTTTTTATCTCTAAAACTAGCTTGAAATTTCTTTTAGCTAAACCGAAGCATCTAAATTGAATGTTTAAATACGATGCAAAAATGTCCCTAAATTTTTATTTTAATGCAATTTGTTTGAAATTTTCTTTTTCTTTAGCTTTTCGCATTGAAAACTCTACAAAACATTTCGTAAAAGAATTTCTCTGATGTTAAAACGCCGACCAAACGGTATAGTGGTTAGCGTGCTAGCTTCTAGACCGCGAGGTTGCGGGTTCGAGTCCCGTGTTGGCATGGATGTTTGTAAATGTATGTTGGCTTGTCTAATGACGAATGTTACGGCGCATTATAGCCCTCGTGTTGCTGACGGCGCCAGATAATCTGAATACAACCAACCTGATGTTAAAACATGAATACCGTAAACTTGTAGTGAACGTTTTTAGTTTATTAGGATGTAGATTTATGGGACTTTAAAAGACTATGAAAAATTTATAATAATACAATCGCCAAGCAAATACCAAGTGTATATAAACAGGTCATTGAGCGTACAAACCAACCACTTTGATTGGTTGGTTGTTTTCAGATTATCTGGCGCCGTCAGCAACACGAGGGCTATAATGCGCAGAAACATTCGTCATTTGACAAGCCAACATACATTTACAAACATCCATGCCTTACACGGGACTCGAACCCGCAACCTCGCGGTCTAGAAGCTCGCACGCTAACCACTTTATCGTTTGGTCGGCACCAACCACTTTGAAGTATTTAACATTTGACATTGAAAGCATTTTGTTTTCTACTCATTCTTTATTTAAAATTTCAAGAATTATTTCGGTAACGATTATAGTAATAAAAATATATCATTAGATGTATGGGACTTTGAAAGACTATAAAAAATTCTTAATAATACAATCGCCAAGCATTTTTAAAAAACGCCAAACTAGCACAAATTCAAAAGGCACGACCTACCCATAATCAAATATAGTCATATGGCATTTCAGTCAATGCATCCACTAAGAGAGTTTAATTACTTTCCTTCGAAGGGGGGGGGGGATGTCTAGTGTCATCTAATAGACCCCCTCGAAGGCCTGGGGATAGTGCAAACCAATTTATCGTCTGCAACAGTTTGGAAAGTGTCACGCGGTTTTGAAAGTGAAGTTTTGAAAGTGTTGACGAAGTGTTGTCTCAAGTCTTGAATATTTTCCACTGAACTTGTAATCACTTCTGGAAAAGTCGGTTGTTGGTTGTCAGGTCTTGTGATGGAGTAGGGATTGGATTGTTTTAAGCGGCCCATTAAACACTCACGGTTGTCGTTTATTGCCCATAAAATGAAGTTCGAGGATTCATTAAGCTTCTACGTGAAATTGTTTGGTTTCAAGTTCGTTTATAAGAGTTTGTTTTGCAAAGAAACCATCAAATTAAGCGTGCAATAGTAGGAAATATCAGTGCGTTGGTTACTCGATAAAGTTTTAATAAATAATATAACGCATAAAAACCGAGTTTTTAAAAAATGCTTTATTTGCATTGTCAATTGAGGACTAAAAATGGAAAACGACCTAAGTACCAAAAAAATCGAAAATCTTTTTTTACAGAAAAATGTCATCAAGACCAAGCTAAACAACGTGGAGAAAGCCCAAAGGGCGAACTCCAGTAGCAATAGTTCAAATTCAATCTGAAGTATGTACTTAAGCATTGCCTTAGGGTACAAGATGCGATAATTTTTCGGCTCTCCTGAAGAATTTTCTTTTTTGGACTTAGGTCGTTTTCCATTTCTAGTCCTCAATTTTTATGTTTCTTAACACAGCGCTGATATCAGAAATATTTCTACCAGAAAATGTGCGGCAAACTTCGTTTCAAAATTTATTTTTTAAAAATGAACGTGAATTGATGTTCCGACATCCAAATCTCATTTATTGATTCTGATAAAAGTAATTTTATTATTTATTTATTTAAAAAAAATTTAGCAACAGGAAAGAGTTTTAACAATCATCGGTTCAGTGATATTTTAAAGCAATTTTATTAGTGTTCCGTAAAAGCGACTTTTTAGTGACAGTAAAAGCCCAAGATTTGATGGAAATGCATTGTCATCAACATCGAATCTGTCAAGTTTCAGCCCGATTGGATGACGAGGGGGTTAATTAGGTGTCCACAGATTTGCCTCCCATCGACACGCACAAAATATAAGTTAATATAAAGGATTTAAAAATAAATTTTGTGTTTTGAAAAATGGAAGTTCGAGATTTGGTTGATACCTTACTGGTATCAATCATACTGAAATGATTGGGTATATCTGGAGAAGCTTCATTAATTAATAGGAATTCTAATTATATAAGAAATATTTTTAATTCTGATTTCATTAAATTTTGGGCTGTAAACTTGTCGATGGCATTTTTAATATCTTAAGTGATTTTTGGTTTAGATTTTCATTCTTTTTGAGAGGTTTATTTTATATTTCATTCCGAACTAAATTTAATGTACGGAAAATTTTCACAATTTTTCAATGGTCCGAATAGATTGAAATACACTGTCATGGGGAATAGAACTTTAGTTCTTACATTCCAGAGACCACTATATTAAACACCTGAGAAGCTGGCATTAGAAAAATGTGCTTAACAACAAAAAAATAAGTTGTTTTTAAAGAGTTTGCTTTTTCGCTCTCTTTCCAACAATTTTTTTAGTTTTTACAAAAAAAAAAAAAACGTTTAAAACTGTATTGTTTAAAACCGTAAATAGAGGTTCGTAGTACCAACGAACTCAATCAAATTTAGTTTATTCCCAAGAGCTTTTCGTGAAGTAGTTCTGCTTGTAGCTTCGGTAATGTTGAAAAAGAAAAAAAGAAGAATTTGCAAAAGATTTATTAAAAAAAAAAAAAAAAACAAGTTAATTTCAACGGATTTTTCTTTTTTTCCTCTCTAAACTTTGGTTAATATTCATGTTGTATATCTATTCAAACTCTACTTTATACTTTACCGGAGGTTTTGGTGAGGTCATGGTACTTGCTGGGGGTGTTTCTGTAAGCTGAGTTACGTCTGTTTCTACCAGTCTGTTACTTGCCTTTAATTTGAAAGAAATATTTCTTAACTTTTAAATTGATTTGATTGTGTTTACCATTTGCTATGTTTTTGTACATTTAGAGGCAAAAGTTACTCATTTACTCAAGTGAGTGTTTACTCATTTATTTACACTTCTGCGGTAGAGAATATAAATTTTAAAATTTATGGTTACTTCAGTTAGGCTAGATTTCCTAATAATATAATGTAGTTGATATTTCTTCGACACTGAAACGACAGTGACATTTTCAGAAGAAATATTGGCTTTAATAAGCAACTTAATAACTGTGAGCGAAAAAAATGTACACATTGAGGTACAATGGACAATTCCCGCATTTTTAATTTTTTTTTTTTTTTATTCAATTCTAAATGTTTAGAAAAAGCTATAAACAGAAAAATGTCTGCTCAATGCGCTTTTTAAAAAAAATAAAAAAATGTGCAATCAAAGTTTCGCTGTTAGACGTCCGAGAAAATGATTCATTCGGCTCGAATTGAATATGACGTCAAAACTTCCCAAACATCTTGGTTTGAAATGAGGCAGCGGAAACCAATTTTGCAAGTTTCTCGCAAATCGAGCCAACCTGCATGGGTTATAGCAATGATCTACCAACTCCAACTATTTGGCAAAAATATCACGATAACCATAGAAACAGAAAGAAGCTTTGACGTCACAGATTTTTTTTTAGTGTTTTGATCAGACTGGTTTTGGCTCGGTTTTGGGGTATTTTCTTTTCTTAATATTTAAATAAATAATTTTTATAAAGAACTTTTGTTTAAATATTTGGAATCAGAAAGAAATTCTTCAGAAATATAAACTAATTTCACTCGTTTTTAACCTTTTCAGTCGCAATTATTTATTTTTCATTTTAAAAATCTGAAATTTATAAAATATACTCATTTGATATCCAGAATAACAGGGTTGAAAGCAATTTTTTTTGTTTAACTTTTTAATTAAAATTAAAAATGATTCCAAATGACATCATTGGGCATTAGGTATAGGACAAGTCTAAAGCTATTTCACTTCGGCATTTCTAAATAAATCAAATAAAATTTGAAATCTTTTATTTAGTCGTAAATATATCTTAACGTAGTGAATACTGCCAGAAAAAAATAGCAATAACGTGGTAATAACAGCTCGAATCTAAAATAAATAATATACCCGGGAAAAGGTGTTGAGTTGTACTTAACTCCCATTGATGCCAAATGGAATCATCACTTTTCAGTCATTGCAAATGTTAAAATTTTGAAATATTTATTCGTTAACAGAACCAGTGCAGCCATATATTGGTGAAAAAGAAAAATATATTTCACCAGAGAATAGTTTGATGATTGTAAAAACGTTGATTCGAATTCACTGAGAGTATCAGGTGAGGAGAAAAAAATTTATAAATGTCGTGATTCCAATTGGCATCACTGGGACTGAAAAGGTTAAAAAAAATGGGGGAATCGTCCATATTCTAAATCAAAAGTAATACCAACTTAAACGGAATTGTTACAAAATTACTAATTTCACCTTACCTTCATCTTATAAATGATATTTCATTTCCTTCTACTTCTAAATAGCCTTATTTCAATTTTGAACAAATATCTTCAAGTTCATAATTCTAGAAAAGCCTCTGTCCCTTTAAGTATATAGTTCCGGATTTAAACTTCTAATGGATATAGTTCACGCCAAGTATGTAAATTGACTTAGGGAATTATCACACTGCGACAAATAATCCACGTAAAAGCATAAGTGGCAGGAAACGAAAGAGTTATGAGACAATTTGGGCATAAAGCACCTTCATTAAGATGAGACGGAACAGATTTGATGGCAGGGGTAAGTTATCGAACCGCCATTCCTCCTTGGAAGATATATTTTACTTATTCCACTGACCTAATTCCAGCATAATAGTGCGACAGAATTCCACGTTATTCATCCTTTCTTTATTATTCCCTGTTTGTCTGTGACGAAGAGCTGGAATATATTTCATGGGGTTTCAGAAAAGGATGGAACTTGCTTTGTTTATTTACCCATGGAAGAGATATAAACAACTAGCTGAATACCCATGCTTCGCAACGAAATGTTACCATGTGCATTTTAGCAATCAAGGCATTCATATATTCCACATTTCCGACGTTTGATCTCGTTTCGATCCCGTAAAATTGATTTATCGAAATAGGCATACCTTTACTTTATCTATGCTTACCTTTGTTGACATTTGTTCTTAAATTTATAATAGTGAATATATTGGAAAGGAGACATTTGAATATCCCTCGTTTAGGACGTTTAATACTCCCTTTTGACCCTTTTTAATTAGTTAATCGAGAATGCAATAGTCTATTGTGTTTATGTTTGCTCTTTCTTCTAATTTTTTAAAGTTGTAACTGAAGTGAAACGTTAAGATATTTTTCTTATAGTTTGAATGTTGCGTTGACTTTTCATCCCTTAAAAATTAATTAATCGATGTTGGAATAACTTATTTTTTCTCTATTTGCCCTTCTTGACATTTCCACGAACCATCAGAGTTTTGACTACATTGGAAGTGGGACATTCGAATATCCCTCGTTTGGAAAGTTTAACTCCTTTTCGACCCGTTAAAGTGTGTCAATTGAGATCGGAATAGCTTACTTTTTCTATGTTTGCCATTGTTGATATTTGTACCAATTTTCAGAGTTGTGATCATATAAGAAGTGGGAGAATTAGTAATAAGTGAGGGCTTTGCCTTATATGTAGAGAGATGTATGTTTACAAATGATGAATAACTAGAAATGTTTCATACAAACTGAGTATATAAGATGATTGTTAAGTCTTATATCGAGAAAAGAAAGTCTCGTGACAAGATAAGAAGGCAACTCTATTGATGATAGAGAAAGGCAACTGAGAGCGAGAATATACTAGATGATGTTCGAGAAACGACGCACACTGGGGTATTTGCATCGAAAAGTTGGCCAAAACTATTTTCGCGCCAGAATAGTGTTTAAATGCGATAATACTTTAATTTATTGAATAAAATAGTAAATTTTTTTCTTTAGATGAAAAAAAAATACTTTATTAAAAATATACGTTTTTTTTTTGTTTTTTTTTTTATTAAATTTTTTTTTATTATTATTTTTATTATTATTTTTATTATTATTATTATTATTATTATTATTATCATACTAATATCATTATCATTGGATAATATTAATGTGAAATTTTATGCTAAACCATTCTGTACTTGACTTATCATTAATTTATGAATTATCGCTATATATGTTCAATGTTAAAAAAAAATATCATTGCATTTTCAAAATGTTCATTGAATTCATTATTAATCCCATAATTATTTGGTATTTTAACATTGCTAGTTTTACACTAAATAGCTTATCTTGGCTCCTCATATGCTGATTTATTCGAAGATTTTATTCAGATTCTAGTCTGGCTTTATTTGGTTTTGGTGGCTAGTGTATTCTTATGAAAGACTTTACTCTTTTTAGGGTATAATACATATCATATTTATTATGAGAGGATCAGAGCTCAACAGTAGTCTATTCCGCACATCTGTATTCCATTATTTTCTTCAAATTTTTTAAAACTATTTTAAGCAATATACCTTAAATGTGTATTCCTTACCTCCACAATTTCTTATTTTAGCCTCCCAATCAGCAATAAGGCATTTTTTACAACTATGAGATCATATAACAGCATTTTATGCAATGTTAGATTCATAGGATGCCGAGGGTATGGCTGTACATAGTGTTTGGCTGTATCCATGGTGTTAGAAAATTTCTTCGTATCAGTTCTACTAGATAATATTTCTAAAATTATCTTCAATTAGGGAATCAAATTGAAATTATATCTCGTGGTTTCAGCAGCCAGACCATATCGTTAGAAAATCTTCTACTTGTATTCATTACTTTTTCCAAATCTGGGTTTTGGTACTTTAATTATGAAAACCAAACTTTCTTCCGAACTCTTGGATTATTTCAGTTTTTTTTTTTTTTTTTTTTCCTTCTTAACTCTATTTTTATTTTCTAGTGTTCGAAGTTGCTACTTTTAACAGCCCAGTTTCGTGTTAAATGAGGTATGCTATATAACAAGCGAATACGCACATGCAAAATAGATCATCTGAATTGAAGGGCCTTTTCATCAATCTCATGTGTTTTTTTATATCGTTTTAGTTTTTGGATGTTGCACTGCATATGTAATACTTTATGGTTGGTTTTGTGTTAGTAACAACATGGAACCAACCATAGCAAAAGATGTTTAACTTCAACATCTCCCTCATCTTTTGTGTTTTTGAGTGAACTAATTTTTGTTTGGATGTGATCTACCTCGCGTTTTGTTACATTTATGGTACTCTTAATGAATTGTAATCTAATTGTTCAAAAATATCAAGGCAATGAGTAGTGAGGTTTTTAAAAATGACTTTTTTCTCATTTTTTCTCTAAAGAAATTGTAAAGGCACCAGAGAACTTTGAAAAATATTGATGTCTGCTCTTTAGAATTTTGAACTGTTTGTTTGTATTTCGTTGATTGGGATCTGTCACAACTACATTTCATTAGTAGTTCAAATGACTTTCTCTCATAAAATTGTTTCTATAACTTTCTGCAAACAATTAAGTATAAAGTTATTCGCGCGATATAATTGACCCTGCATATTTATTCAGTCAAAGCATCTGCAACGGTGTTCTCAGGTTCTCAGAGGAGAAGGGTAAAAATCAATTTTTACCAATATATTTTTTTCTTACTTATCTTTTTAAGAATTCAAACTCTTTATAAGTGAACTTACTTTAAATGTATCATTTGATTCTCATTATGAGCTTAATTTCATTACTATCTTAACTTTCCTTGCAGGCTTTTCAGTGGTAAACAAAAAACTATCTAAAATATTCAGTATATTTAAACTTTTTCATCAAATTAGTTATTTTACGATTTTATATGGTATTATTCAAATAGCATACTTAATTTACATTATGAATTATCATATATAATGATAAATTGGAAACATAAGTGAAGTTTCTGCGAGTACGTCAAAATGACGTCATCTACATCAACGCTTGTAATATCCGCATCCGCAAAAATCCTCAAAATGTTTTCGAGGTATAAGGAACTAGAATATGTGGTCTTTAAAATGGTATAAAAATCACTACTCAATAAGACTCAATCGTATAACAAAAACACTCGTGAAAATAAAATATTGCAAGAAAAATTAGTTGAGTTTTGTGACAGAACAAAATTTAATTTGCTCATTAAATTTAGATAAATTTAAATTTTAAGTGATAAAATCTTTAATTATAGACCTTAAGGAGACGCATATATCGCGTTGAAACTAAAATTGAAACAAAAAGTTTAAAATTTGGCTTGTTAAAATATTGCGCTTGCATTGGTGATAGTAAAGAGAAATACACACTTCGTGCAAACGTTAACTTTAGGTTAATCGGTAAGACATTTGGGATCACAGATTAAAAAAAAATTATACGGGGTAAGGTTCTACATTTAATAAAGTACATATGCGCAAAAATTCAAGTGTCTAGGAGGAATTTTGAAAAATCGACTTTTGGCCAGCTTTTAGAGGCAAATACCCCAGTGTGCAACGGTATTTTGATATGTCTTGGATAAGACTGGATTTTCGCCATGTAAGGAGTCGGTTACGTAGGCTCTCCATTTGTAAATAGTACCTGTTGTAACGCTCTAAATTTTTTCTTATTCTTCATTAAAGTAGTTAAATGTTAATGTTTTTAATTATTTGAAGTCTGAGTTTTAATTTTCCTTCCAGAAATAATTTTTATTCTTATTCACATTTTACACTTCGTTTTACCGAAACAAAGCAGTGAATTGTAACTATAGTGGATAATATACTAGTATGCGAGTATATGTAACAACTAGTAGTTAGCACATTTAAGATTGCTTCAAAAGGAATGAATCTTTTGGAAGTTCATTAGGTGTAAGGTATTCTACTATGGAGATAATTTGGAAAGCAGAACTTGGCACGAAATGGCTTGTGTAGTTGGTCTGGTAATAAATCGTATCCCGTAAATCCATCATGGAGAAGACTGATTAAAAAGGAATTAATTTTCGGAAGCTCATTAGGTAAATGGTATTTTACTACTGAGAGGATTTAGAAAGTAGAACTTTGTACGGCATGGCTTGTGTAGCTGGTCGGTCTGGTGATAAATCGTATCCCGTACATTCGTCATCGATTTTCCAATGGAGGTTTCTTAACATTAAGTCTATTTATTAATAAATAGTGCAGGAATTGCTTAAAGCGGAGACTTCAAGCTTTAGTACACTTATTTGTTGTGATTTGAAGTATGCCGAGTCAAAGCATCCTCTACATAGAGTATGATTTTGACAGTGAAAAAAAAGGCTATCGCAATATGAAAAGTATAGATGTAGAATATGTTAAGGGTATAGATTCGGATGGCGAAAAAACAAGTTTTTTGAGCGGATGTTGAATTTGCCCTTTGAATCCGCAACGTCTCTCATAGTGCTGAAATTAGTAGTCGGAAATATTGACAAAATAAATATCGATACTGTATCGTTGCATAAAAAAAATATCGATAAAATATCGATACATGATTTTTTTTTTATTTAATTTTCAACTTTGCGAGAAACAAAGTTTTTCGGGGCGAATTTCTACTTTTCATGATTGCTTTTTTGTAAGGTGATTTATTTTTCAACTGAAATGGATCTATTAAAAAAAAAAGAAGTTATATTTTCACTTAATTGGTGCAGTGATTTTAATAAAAATTTAGATAATTTTCAATAGCTTTTAAGTGTATGGTAAAATATTGAATATTGGTGCCATTTTAACTGTCTCTCAGCCAAGTTCAAACTTTAGTTTTGAAGTTTTTGAAAAGGGTATAAAGAAAATCGAAAAAACACATGGAACTGCACAACGATCATCAAAAATCTAAAAATGTTTGAAAATATCGATATATCGGTGATTTTTATCGATATTATTAGTAACGATATTTTTATATAAATATCGATATATCGCCGACCTCTAGTTGAAATGCCCTATACTGGGAGTCCCCTTTCAAAGGATGCCCGCTTCATATCTTAGTCTTCTTTCAAAAAGTATCAAAATAATTTATTTTTTTTTAATTTCGATTTTCAAACAAATAACACAATGTGCAATTGTGGCGTTTCGAATACGAAAGGAGAATTAAACAAAAGGTGGTTTCCCGAAAAACTCGTTTGAAAAGTTTTCCCTGTTTATATTTTCCTGTACTTGGTATCATTCTCTGAATATTTTAGGGAAAGAAGGGTGAACTCAACATGAAAAATATAAATGCAGAATCTGTTGAAGGTCTAGATTTGATGGCAAATTTTTTTTTAACCCGATGTTGAGCATCGCCCTTTGTTTCGCATCGCTTCAATTCTAATCAAACCATTTATCAGAAGACGGGTCTTAGACTTTAATTTACTATTTGGGTTTTGTATGAAAGAATATAAAGGAACGGGGGGGGGGGGTCACAAAAAGCATCGTCTAAAAATAATAGCCGACCAAACGGTATAGTGGTTAGCGTGCTAGCTTCTAGACCGCGAGGTTGCGGGTTCGAGTCCCGTCTTAGGCATGGGTGTTTGTAAATGTATGTTGGCATGTCAAATGACGAATGTTTCGGCGCATTATAGCTCTCGTGTTTCTGACGGTGCCAGATAATCTGAAAACAACCTAACAACCAACCAAAAATAATAAATAAGTAACTGGACTAAGAATTGCTTACAAAACATACTTTTATACTTCACGACAATAGAGCATGAAATGTTAGATTCTACAGTGAGACCTTCAGATAGAAAAGCAAACGAAATAACAAACACACAAATATATACAATTACACTTTCCGTTATAGTTCAGATAAATTATAATATGAGTATAATTAAACTCTAAAAAAATTTCGTAAAAGTTTAACGAGCTTTTTTTTAAATCACCCAACGAAGCAAACGTTCATAATTAGACAATGCTTTACTTCGACCATTATATTAAAAAAAAAATAACCTCTTACACTTAAAAAACTGTACCTCTATAATGACAAATTTTATTTCCAAATGCAAAGGTTTCTAAAAATTTATAAAATATCATTCTTTAAAGACACTACTTTCAATCATTGATAGTAGCATTCAGGAGAAATCTGGGGGGGGGGGGGGAAATATTTGCTATAGTTCAACATTTGTATAAAGCTATTTATGTGCGTTTTTATGATCTGATTTTGATGTCTGTTTTTATGAGTTGAAAAATGTATGTGCAACAATACACTATCTACCAGCGCATTTTAGCCCTCGTGTTGCTGACGGCGCCAGATAATCTGAATACAACCAACCACTATCTACCAATAAGTATTTAGACACCCATGCAATTGTGGATGTCAGCAGTCCTGATCTACGTCACCCTTGATTCCAATTCATAGTAGGCTCAACGCTGACTACTACTCCACTAATATAGATAACTATGTGCTTCCTACGCTGTGGCAATTTTACGAGTTGGATCATTGTTACTTCCAATATGACAACGCCACTTGTCATGTTGCGAGGTCCACCATGGATAAGTATGATGACAGCGGGCAGAACCAACTGGACTGGCCTGCTCAGAGTCCAGACGTGAATCCTATGGAACACCTCTGGGACGAGTAGGATCGCCTAATTAAGTAGTGCAGCAACCGTCCAAAATCGGTGGAAGAACGCTCATGTCCACTCCAAGCCGAGTGGAAGAAAATACTACTGTCTATCATCCAAACACTTGTGGAAAGCATGCCCCGGAGTGCTAATACTGCAATTGCCTCAGGTGGAGGCTCAACCACATATTGAATTTGAATAAATTGTGTTTATTGCTTTTATCACAGGTGTCCAATTACTTATTGGTAGATAGTGTACTACGAGATATCCCACCTCCGCTTTCCGCCGACCAAACGGTATAGTGGTTAGCATGCTAGCTTCTAGACCGCGAGGTTGCAGGTTCGAGTCCCGTGTTAGGCATGGGTATTTGTAAATGTTTGTTGGCTTGTCTAATGACGAATGTTTAGGCACATTATAGCCCTCGTGTTGCTGACGGCGCCAGATAATCTGAAAACAACCAACCAACCCACCTCCGCTTTCCAATGCATTAACATGTTTCTGTAAAAGAACATGAGATATCAATTATCTATACGCGTAATCGAAGAACGAATTTTTTTAAAAGTTTGTTGGTTTTATCAATACCCGCTGCATTAAAATAATAGAACATAGAAGAGATGTAAATATAGAAAAAGTAAGAATTTTAGCAGATGACGTGATTTATCTTTTTAATGCATTTAAAAGTGTTCCAATGTTCTATCATAATTTATTGATATTACTTCAAAATTATTTTCTCAAGTGAATTAAAACAGAAGCATTAAATTTAAGCCTTTTCAAATAATATTCCAAAACCTATTTTTAAAGTAATCAGTTCCAAAATTCATAAGGTAAAATAGCGATTTCTAAAAGATTTTCGTATTTTAAATAGACACAGTTTCATAAATTATTTAATATTACAGTTACCTATGTTTTCTGTTTATATGAATGTGTGTAATATATGTATTAAATTAGAACGTTCATAAGCTTTTCAATTATTAAATTTTTAGCAAATGATTCTTAGAACTTTAATTTCGGAGTTAATCATTAAATTTTTACGCTCACTTCCCATTCTATAAGTATATTTATTTGGAACGAAGAATCTAAAAATACTTATTTCTGTGTTTCCATTCACCTTGCATACAGAGTGCTCGTGTAATCTGAATTATTAACTAAATAATTGTCATAGACGCCTACCTTGCGGGTATAATATTTAAATTAGACAAAATAATGTGGTTTGCCGTAATAAGATCCGGTAAATAATGAAATAAATTGCAGAGCTTTCATGTAGAGGCTCAAATTAGATGAAATATGGTGGTTTATCGTGGGCGGTATCTAATTTAGAAGGAGATTTATTTTAATTTGTAGATCGGTAACAAATTGTGTAAACTGTATTATTTTCTTAGGAATAAGATCATATCGTGTACTGATCTTGTTTGAAGTTTACTTAATATTAATGGCTTACTTGTTTGATTTGTATTTTATTTGTTCGTTTATTGCTTTCTGAATTTTTGTGATCATTGGCGGATACAGCGAAGGGCGTTATTTAAAGTTAAATAGAAAAAAAAAAATAAAGACGACAAAGAATATGTTATGGGTTGTTGATTGTATTGTTGCGTGGATGGGTTCGAAAGATTTGAAGCCAAAGCAGATCAAAACTTGCAGAAGTTTATTCCAGTATAACTCTTCACAGATTCCTTTACAATTCCAGAACTTCTCGTTCTAGTAGACTCAATACAGCTCTTTTCACAACAATAGAGCACAACACAGCATTTAAAAACTTGACAACACAACTACTAAATCGCCGCAAAAGACAATGCAATACAGTTCGCTTTAGAACTACTCGGAATATTCACTGAGACTCAGTAATTCCAGTCAACTAACTCAACTCAGTCAACTCGGGCTTATATAGGGGACGCGAAACTTCTTGAAATTTCTAGTGGTAGATATTTGGAGAAATTTCCAGATCGTAGTCGAAAAGTCCTATACATGTACATGGAGACCAAAACCGTCGCCAACTTGGCTCTATTTCGCCAATTTGGCGAGATTGCCATTACCATAATGTTAAATGCTCTGCTCCTTGTAAAACTAGCTTCCCAGCGTTAACTCTGTAAAACTCGTTATCAAGCATTAAGACACACATTGCGGGGAAGCAAACTAAAGATAACAATTGCACTGCCTTATGTGAAATGTACATAAATTTTCCTAATTACAAAATTAACACTAAGAAGTATTTACAAATATACAAAAATTCGTAATAGTATTAAACAAAAGGCTAACACAGGCATCCAAAAGTAACACAATTATTAAATTATTTAATTTTGATAGATAATATGTGAATGAACATGTGAAAAATATGGATTAAAAATGAAATCAATGTACTACATGGGTTTTACTGCTCAAGTTTTTACCCGCGCTTCAGGCTATGGATGTAGTCAATCAAGATTTTACGAATTCGTACTGAGCTTCCTAAAAATTGGAGATGAAAAAGTCGAGGACAAAGCAAGACAAACTAAGTACTCTGCAAAATATATCAGACCAATTTGTTTTAATACTTGATCATGGAATATGGAAGTGCAACATTGTGCGCCTGTAACTTTTAGAGTTAAAATTCATGCAAGATATCATGTCTTTAAAAGGTATAGAATATCGCTAAATAAGAGAAAAAAGTAAAATTGAAACTTTGTAAAATTGAACTAACGTAAAAATTTACTTTGCGCATAAAAGTTTGGCTCGTCAAGAAATATATGAAGTTTGGTATACGTTTTGGAAGAATGTTTTGGTAAAAAAACACACACACAAAAGTCTTAAAATTCTTTTACTATAGACTTTTTGTTTAAAAAGTAGCTTTTTATATAAAAAAAAATAGCAGTTTCATTATAAGTTTGTTCGATTAAATACATTGGAAATTATTGTTTTGGAATCCCACGGTATAGTAGTACAACTTAAAAACAACACATTTTATCTAAACTATTCACAGCCCAAAACTAATTTCTTTTTTCACCCCCTCCGTTATTGTACTCTGGATCCGCTCTTGTATGTGATCCATTTCTAGTTGTCATTGTGGAAAATAATGAAACAGAAATTTGATTGTTTTCAATTTCGCAAGAAAAATACGTTAAGAATGAAATGGAAGCATTCATTGATGCCATTCTTAAAATGTATCTCATCTGAAATTAATTCTACCAACACAACATAAAAACTAATTAGGTTAATTAACCTGGTGCTCCTCGTAATTTCGAAATTTAAAGGAATCCGAAAAAAAAAAAAAAAATTACCTAGAAACTATGAATACTTTCCAAGAAAACTGTTTACATTCATACAAGTAAAACATAATATTATGTATTTAATTTTAAGCCTCTAGTGCATAATTTTTTTAATGAAATAATTTTTTTCGACTTCTCTTTGCCCTTGGATCATTGAAAAAATACACAAGCAAAAATTCTAAGTGCTTGGTTCCTGCGGAGAGGAAACACTAAAAATAACGCCTTATGAATTTAAAAGTAGCAGGACGAAAGTTAAAACGCAACAACAACTTTATTTTCTCTAAAGATCAACTACGTAGACAAATATTTTTTATACCGGCCCGTTCTCACTTGGAAGGGCCAATGAAAACTTCTCTTTTAGAAAATTTACATAAATCATTAAATTGAATCAATTCAGGAAATCATAAATCATTAATAATCAATTCATAAATCATTAAATTGAATCAATACGCTGGAATCCCCCAGACGGCACAAACTAAATCTTATAAACCGAAGGGTTCAAGCAAATTCAAGTTGGCGAAAAGGAGGTCATTTGTTAAGCCATTCCAATTCAACTAAAAACCGTCCAGTGAAATCCAACAGTGCTTATTGAAATAATTTTTTTTATTAAAACCGTTGTGTAGTATATGTGCAATATCATGTATTAATGTAGTTCTTTTGTACTAAGATTCCTCCTCGATAAGTTGTGTAGCATATATGCTACACTATGTACTAGGGGGTTAAAGAATATAAAAAATACGACTAAAGTAAAGCAAAAAAAAAAAAATTTAAAAATCCAATTTTACGTCCGAGATATACAGTGAGCAAACTTTTAAAATGTTGGCTGATAATAATGTTGCGTGGATGGGTTCGAAAGATTTGAAAAAAAAGCAGATCAAAACTTGCAGAAATTTATTCCAATATAACTCTTCACAGATTCTCTTACAACTCAAGAACTTCTCGTTCTAGTAGACTCAATACAGCTGTTTTCACAACAGTAGAGCACAAAACAGCAGTTAAAAACTTGACAACACAACTGCTAAAATCGCTGCAAAAGACAATGCAATACAGTTCGCTTTAGAACTACTCTGAATGCTCACTGAGACTCAGTATCTCAACTCAGTAATTCCAGTCAACTAACGGACTCAGTCAGTAACTTAACTAACAAACGGACTCAACTAACTGACTAACCCAGTCAACTAACTAACTCCCCGCTTACTTGGCCGGTCTGATATAGGGGAGGCGAACTTTCGTGAATCTTCCAGAGATAGACATTTGGAGAGCTTTCCAGATCGTAGTCGAAAAGTCCTATACATGTACATGGGGACCAAAAATGTCGCCAAATAGGCGACAAATTTGGCGACAAAAATTAGTCGCCAAAACCATCGCCAACTTGGCTCTATCTAGCCAATTTGGCGAGATTGCCATTACCAGAATGTTAAATGCCCTGCTCCTTGTAAAACTCGCATCCCAGCGTTACCTCTGTAAAACTCGTTATCAAGCATTGAGACCCATATTGCAGGGAAGCCAACTTAAGACGAACTATTGCACTGCCTTATGCAAAATGTACGTAAATTTTCCTATTTACAAAACTAACACTACGAAATATTTACTAATATACAAAAATTCGTAACAATAATGACAGTTTGGCTTCTGATTGTGGCTTTGTCGTTGTGCAATGAAAAATATGTTGTTTTGCAAACTGCCGACCTTTTTAAAAACTTGAATGCAAAAATAATAAAAGGTTGGTGAGTATGTTTACATATACACCCAGTGTGTGCAATCATACTTGAAAAATTTTATTTTATGTAAGACATCAAGTGAGAAAACAAACACGTCAAGAGGAAGTAAGCGCAAGGAATTCTGAAGTGAAAAGTTTAATATTTCAGTCACTAGAGGTCGGACGTATCGATCAAAATAAATATCGATACTATATCGTTGCATAGGAAAATATATCGATATATCGATACATGAATTTTTTTAATTTGATTTTCAATTTTGCCAGAAACAAAGTTTTTCGGGGCAAATTTTTACTTTTCTTAATTGTTTTTTTGTAAAGTGACTACTTTTTCAACTGAAATGGATCTATTACAAAAAAAAAGTTATATTTTCGTTTAATTGGTGCTGTGATTTTAAGAAAAATTTAGATAATTTTCAATAGCTTTTAAGTGTATGGCAAAATATTGAATATTGGTGACATTTTAACTGTCTCTCAGCCAAGTTCAAACTTTAGTTTTGAAGTTTTTGAAAAGGGAATAAAGAAAATCGAAAAAGCACATGGAACTACAAAACGACCATCAAAAAACTAAAAATGTTTGAAAATATCCATATATCGGTGACTTTTATCGATATTTTTAATATCGATATTTTTTTAGAAATATCGATAAAAATATTGTCGTATCGATATATCGCCGACCTCTATCAGTCACCCTTAAGGTTTTTTTAAATTTATTGCCCATATTACTTTCCATAACTGCTTTACTAATATTAGAAACGTTATTACCTTAGTATTTATTCTGCTAACTTTAGCACTAATATTATTATAATTTTTAAAAAAAACTTTCTTAACTAATATTAATATGCCACTGTTAATTTCTTAATATTACAAACTATCTTATCACGTTCTGTATTATTTCTGGGGGACTTTAGTGATACTGAATAACTTCATTTTCCAATGGAAAATAATTTAATTGATTTTTTTTTACTAATATCTTGGGAATATTCAGATATTTTGGGCGTTTACATAGTCAACATAGTTCGTTGTACCCGATTGGAGTACACAAACACTTAAATCTCTGCAAACAATGTTTCATTGAAGTTTGAGGCAAATTTAAAAATAATTTAGCAATAGAATACCTCACCGTAGCAAATTAGTTCCTTAATTGATTTTAGTGTTTGTTTAAGTAACAGCATCACTTTTTGTTACTTCTTTTGTTACTGCTCTCTACATTAAATTTATTTTCTTCTTTTAATACTCTTGAACTTAAAAATATATTGTGACCCTTGAAAATCTTGTAATTAATTTACTCCGTAACAGCTTTGCTCTGAAGTTAGGTTTGCTAATTTTATTAAATTTTATAAACGACAAGCTGGATACCAGTGCTTTGCTACGAAATTTTACCATGTGCATTTTAACAATCAAAAGGCATTCATGCATTCCACATCTTTTGTTTTGATCCCATTTAATATTAGTTAATTTTGATCGCAATAGCCTAATTATTTTTATTCTGTCCTTATTGACTTTTGTTCATAATATCAGTTGTTGCTATATTGCAAGTTGGACATTTTGAATATTCCACGTATGGAACATTTGACCCCGTTTCGACTCCTTAAAACTGGTTAATCGACATTGGAATAATTTACTTTTTCTATGTTTGCCCTTGTTGGCTTTTGTACCAATTTTCATAGTTATGACTGCACTGGAAGTAGAAAATTTGAATATTCTTTTTTGGAACGTTGTGACTCATTTTCGACCCTTTAAAATTAGTGAATAGATATTGGAATAGCTTACTTTTTCTATGCTTGCTCTTGTTGACATTTTTACCGAAAATCAGAGCTGTGATTACATTGTAAGTGGGACATTCGAATGTCCCTAAATTGGAACGTTTGACCTCTTTTCAACCCCTTAAAATTGGTTAATCAACATCGTAATAGCTTACTTTTTCTAGGTTTGTCTTTTTTTAAAAATATTAGTACCCATTTTCAGAGTTTTAACTACATTGGAAGTGGGACATTCGAATTTCCCTAATTTGGAACGTTTGATCCCTCTTCCACCCCAAATTTTTATGCCAGAAACCTTCGCAGGGTGTATACTGAACAATTTCCCAAAGTTTCATGGTGATCAGATGAATGGTGTAGTAATGCATAAAGGACAAACAGACAAACACACAGACATACATTCGTTTTTATATACATAGATTTATTTCTTGTTTTTTCATATTATGCTTTTAATTACTCATATGTTGGCGTAGGCTAATAAAAGTATGGTTTTCGGGCAAAAATATTTTAACTTTTTTTTACATTTTCCAAGTTTCAGAACATCCTGATTTTAAAAAAGTGGGCTGGAAAAAAAGTCTGTGTGTCAGTGTATATGTCGTCAGCATAACGCCCAAAGGAATTGATTAACGATGTTCAAATTTAATGTAAAGATTAGTGGCGGCCATGGGACCGGTCATGAAGGGTTTCGATAATAATGCGCATGCGCAAAACATGAAAATATGAAGGAAACATGAAAAAAATCATGCTTTTTAGCATGCGATTTTACGCGCATTCCATTTCTTTTTTTCTTTCTTTTTTTCAATTATGTGTTGTATATTTTCTTTATTGAAAGGCTGAGTTATATAACAAATTGTAAAACTCGTTTCAATGGAATGCATTCACGTTCATTATTAAACGTAAATATATAATTTCGGAAATTTGCAAGTAGAACATAAGCTCACACAATGAATTTATTTTCTGAATACAGCACGATATTCTTTTAAATACTGTAGAGCAGCATTCACCTCTAACTTTTAGAGACGAGCGGTATGAGTTATATGTTGAAGTTTTTTGTGGACCGCAGATTTTTACCGAATATGCCAATACATATTACTTTTACTGTGTATGTTCAAGATCACAAATGTAATTATTGGTATAGAATAGATCCAACAATAAAAATATTTTTGAAAAATGGAAAAAATAATGAACTTTTTACTATCTCGAAAAATAGTTATTTATGCAACTATACTTGGGAATATAATACTTTTTCAATCGAGGTAAAATGCTTATTTAACGAGTGCGTTAGCGCAAGTCAAATAATTTAAAGAGTTTGAAAAAGTATATTCCCACGTGTTGCATACACTATTTTTTATAATTACGAGCAAAAAATATTTTTAATACATATATTTGTTAATGCTGGCAACTCCAGTCAATGAATTTCTTCTGAAAATATATTTTTCAATACCCAAACCTATATAATATTTGAGCACTAGGCGTGCGAGAGAGTATTTTTTCACACTAGTGCGAAAAAGTGCTACTTTCGCCACGATTTTTTATTCAAAATTGTTATAAAAAGTTTTATTTTTTGCACGTTGTTATAAAAGTAATTGATATTTGATTTTTTTTTAATAATTAAAAAAATATTTTCGTTATACTATCTTAAATTAAAATCTAAAATATAAGTGAATCTTTTATTAAAACCTTGCTTGTGTGTCTTCATGTGACTTGGCATAACATTGAATAAATATATTTAAATTATACCTTCTTATATTCTGCTGATTTTGTCGATATCATCAGTTATGAGATATCAATTGTAAGTCAATATCAATTTCTCTCAGGCTCTCAAGAGAAAAAAAAATACTATTTGTCAGACTTGCTACTACGGGCAGCGTAGTGGAGAACACTGTTCTTAATAGTTAACACATACCATTTTGGAAAAATTAATATTATGTAAAATAAAGTTCATTTCTCGAAATCTGAAATTAAAGTTCAAAGATTGAAAAAGCAGAGATGGTTCTTTAGTGAGATTATCGAGTGATCAAAATTGAAATAAGCCAAATTAAAAAAAAGAAATCTGCCACTCATTTTGAAAAATGCATTTCTCGAGTTATGCATTAAAAAAATGGTACAATAATACATTTCATTTCTTAAACTAAATTCATTTGCTTGAACTGATCTTGTCATTCATTTGCTGAAAACAAATCATGGAAGTATTTGTTAAAATTTAAGCTGACTTATGATGGATTTTAGTTGATGTAAATTTCCTCAAGTAGCAAATATTCTATATCCAAATGAATATACATGTTTGCAAATAATGTTTCTCATATTCAAGTAAATTTTGCGTTCAGTTTTCATTAGCATCATATGTCCGGAAAACGCTCAAATCTAAATATGTTATTTAAATAAATCTGGCTTGTTTAATTGCATACGAAGTGGGGAAGGGGTTTGTAATAGAAATTCCAGTATCCGTTACATCCAGAATATTTTTAAAAAAGTCAGTAATTCAAGTAATAATTCAGGCAGTCAGTAATACAGAATTCTAAAATCCAGAAGAAATGTACATATATTGTATCGTTTATTGCATTAAATATATATTAGTTTTCGAAATACAATGTAATTTGTTTGTCTGGAATCCATGTAAATCTATTACTTATTCTTATTATAATTATAGTCTAAAATAAAGAAACGTAATTTTATAATCGAAATTACATCTTCCACAGCAACCGGGAAACAGGGGCGTGGAGCATCGCACAACTTTTAATTACACTATAACTAACATGTATTTGTGTTTTATATTTTCTTCATTCGCTTAGAAAAAATGGCCAGATTGGCGATAAATCTTATATGAGTCGTTAAAAAAAAAAAAAAAAACCTTTGCCAAAATAGTGTTTTCGATGATATACTTTTCGATAATTCTTATATTATTCTTTCTTTTAAGAGAAACTGAGGAGAGGAGAAAAACGATCGTTGATGGAGAACTCTGTGTTGAATTTTCCCCCCTTTTTTTCCCTTCCTTCAACTTTTTATGCCATTTAAGCATTTTTACGTGAATTTCGGAGGTGGGGATGTTTAGAACACCTTAAGAGGCATCACCACAGTGATTTTGATTAAAATCGTAAGAGCCGTTTTTTAGAAATCATTGAAAAACCTGAAAACTACCTTATGCGCATGCCGGGTTTGAAGAAAACCTTAATGGTAGGTCCCTTGGCCCCTACCAATCCTCACATCAAATTTGAACATCGTCGGTCAATTTGTTCGGGAGTTATGCTGACCATAAACAAACAGACCAAATTTTTTTTTATATCACATTTTTGAAATCAGGATGTTCCAAAACGTGGAACATCCTGGAAGTCGTTTTTCTGAGTCGTAAGTCATCGAGTTAAACTTAACTCGTTACTGAAATAATAAAAGGAAATAATGTTCGCTTCAAAATCCAGTTAAAGTATTTTAAATGTCAATATGTATTTTTCATTGTTCTCCTAAGTTAATTAACTCTTTTTAGAAATAATAATCGTGCGGTTAAAGTTGTATTATTTTTATATTTATCTACCATTTTCAACATCATTTCCAAATTGGTTGGTGCCTATCTGATGGCTGTGTGGTTTGTTCTCTGGTCACGCATGCCAAAAGGTGCCGTGTTCGAATCCTGGGTTAAGCATGGATGTTCGTTGTGGTTCGTAATCCACGTTAAGCTGTAGGTCCCGGCCTAATTAGCCGTCATTGTGCATAAAAATAGGTCGTTGAGCATATAAAACAACTAACCAGTTGGGTTGCATTTCTTCTATTTGTACCCCCCCCCTCCCCGTTTCCTTTATAGAACAAATTCAAATTGAAAATAAATCATTATTTGCAGTTATTTATTGTTCATTTCGTTAAATTTTAAATGACAAGCGTTAGCCAATAACCACAGAATATCAAAGAAGAATTTTCAATATTATTTGGAAAGTCAGTCCAATTAATAGATAAAAATGGAAAGGAAAAAAGTCGAATCCAATAAATCATGTAAGAAAATAGAAAATCAGATTCAGTCGAGATCGAAGCAAGAGAAAGGCAACTGCGCTTTTCACTCCCCCCCCCCCCCCTCTTCCCCTTCGAAGACCCGACCAGTAAACTGAACAGGTGTACAACATTACTCTCCCTTAGTTCTTTGTTCCGTTCCTCGAATTTTGCAAGCGAGACAAAGAAAGTAGGGAGCGAGTGGGCTGGAGACCAGATACTAAACTGACCTAAAGGGATATCCGAGTTAAAGTGACCCCTTATAACCATTCATCACCCCGAGGGTAAATAAAGATGGTAAGAAACCGCGGGCTGTAAACGAATACTGCATGGTAGGGGGTAATTTAAATTGATCTCGTGTTGCGTCGCCTGCTGGTGTAGACGGAATCTCAAAATAAATTTGTCGCATCTATAATTTTTTGTTTCAGTTTAATAATTTTATTGTTTAGATTGGTCAATGATAGTGCAATCAATTTCAAAAGTGAATGTTTTGCTAAATGTCTAGAATTCCGTAGCGATATGCATTTCATTTCCATGTTCTATACGTTGTTACCAGTAATTTATAAAATCCAACATTCTATAGCAACGGTTCGCAATTTCTTAAGTTGTGCGGACCACCTATTTTGTAAAAAAAACTTTGCGACTCATTAAATAATACAATACGTGCGTACATCAGTAATTAGTAAAATTTTAGAATTAAAGGATTAAAAAATAGTTCTTTTTATAAATTGTAATGCAATTAATGCAGTTTTGGTAATAACTGGATATTTTTACCAAACATTTATCCAAAACGAGATCAATGGTGTCGATAATTCAATTAACGAGTCTTCACTTGAAGATATTTTCTATATTTTAGTTAATCTTCTTGAAACAGAATTCACTCGTTAAACCGTCGAAGAATAGAATCGAATAATTGGATTGTTACTAATCATCGAGTGACTCGATTATTCCTTTCTCTACCCTTGAAGCTTCCGTAATATTTATCTTGGATTATTAGACTCTTGATTAGCTTCCACGGGCCAGTACCACACTACTCGCGGCCCACAATAGGTTGGGAACCGCTGTTTTATAGAACACATAGGCATTTTAAATCATGCCGAAAACGGGTCGATTTAGAAATCGCTTTATCGGACTTTTTTGTTTTTTATATTTTAAAATGCTCAATGCTTTTTTTTTTCTGAAAGGATTTTAAGTTAAGAAAATGATTTAAATTTTTTTATAAATTTCACATTACCGACTGGAAGGATAAAATATAACATACGATTTGCAACTAAAAATTCCATGATGAATTTTTTTAAAGGTTCGGTTTGCGAAGATTTTAATTTTACGTTTCTTTATAGTTTAAAATGTCGCTATAATGAAAATTGGCAAAAAAAAAAACCCCGTCGACTTTAAATTAAACAAAAAATTCAGTTATTCTAATTTCCCAGCATTTCCTGATGATCGGGATTTACTGCAAGAATAATATGTTGAGAAGAAATATTTTATGAAAAATAAAAGTGGTGCTCATTACCTGCCTTTAAAATAGGCTATATGAATGAAAAAAGGGTATATAATATATACACTAACTTAGAAGCGTTGCGAAAATTGCCTAAATCACACAGATGTCGCCAAAATCATTAAGATCACATACTGATCACAATGTGATATCGCCGCGACAAGACTTTCGTTGCGAAAATCGCATTTCATTCTAAAATTATTTTGGGATATCACTGGATGTCGCTGCGATATCACAAAGTAACATCGCAACTTCGTCACAGTGTGATGTCGCAGCGATATCACATGGAAGTCGAAAGTGACGTGAACTTTTGCGACATCGCTGCGATATCCCATGCAAGTCACATTGTGACCGTGATCTTTGCGACGAAAAACTTCGTTGCAGTGACGTAACTGTGACAAAGATGGTTAGTAGGGTTGGCACGAAATGGCTTGTGTAGTTGGTCTGGTAATAAATCGTATCCCGTAAATCCATCAAGGAGAAGAATGATTAAAAAATAATTAATTTTTGGAAGCTCATTAGGTAAATGGTATTCTACTACTGAGAGGATTTGGAAAGTAGAACTTTGTACGGCATGGCTTGTGTAGCTGGTCGGTCTGGTGATGAATCGTATTCCGTACATTCGTCATCGATTTTCCAATGGAGGTTTCTTAACATATAAGTCTATTTAATAATAAATAGTGAAGGGAATTGCTTAAAGCGGCGACTTCAAGCTTTAGTACACTTATTTATTGTAATTTAAAATTAAAAGGGATCATTGCCGAGTCGAGTTAAAGCATCCTCTACATCAGCGTTCGCCACTAACTTTTAGAGGCGGGCCGTATGATTTATGTTGGAGCATTTTGCGGACCAGATTCAGCAAAATATGTATTCATAATTATTATCTTTTTAACAGTATATAGTATTTCTGAGAACTGGAACAAATATTAATATATTTATCTCAATAAAATTATAATTGATATTTGATTTTTTTCCCCCAAATATTTAAAAAAAATAATAATAGTTTTCATTCTTAGTAAATCGAAGTCTAAAAAAGAAGTGAATCTTTTGTTTCAACGTGACCACCCCTTCTTGACCTAACTTTTAATAAAAATAATAAACTGTACTTCTAGATTGCTCCATTTTAGACGATATCCATCGTAAGACGATGGTGTTCGAAATCGTTCAGTTTATTTTGTGATAGAGTAGATAGATATCTTTCGGAGTATTTGTTGCAGACAATCTTAATAAATTATACAAATGAGATTCAGTTTAGTTATTCCTGTATTTATTCTTGAGGAAAACTGCTTCGTCATGCAGTTTCTTAGGGCACGTAGTGAAGTACTCTGTTCTACATAGTTAACGCATATTATTATTTCAAATAAATTACATTCAAGCAAAAAAAAAAAAAAAATCCATACCGTAAAATTTGATTTTTTTTTTCTTCTTCATCTTCTGTGGTGCCTGCTGGCCGCAGAAAAATCTGTCGCGGGCCAAATACGGCCCACGGGCCGCGTTGTGGCTAACGCTGCTCTACATAGAGTATGATTTTGACAGAGAGAAAAGGGCTGAGGCAATCAGGGCCTGATCATGACAAGTTGGGGCCCAAGGCCCGGACACATTCGGGGGCCCTTTTTTTCAAACGTGTTGATTTATTAGAAATGGACTCGAAGCAAAGTCAAATGAATTAACATGAAATATAGAAAAGGTTTATGAATTAATGTTAATATTGTTTTCTAAAAGTTTTTTTTTTATCACAAATAAAGAAATTTCAAGCAATCAAATTTATAAATCAAAAGAGGAAAAACTTTGTTATGTATAACATTGCATTTCACTATAATAATGTGTATATCCGTGACAACAATATCTGCAGCATTATTCACAACTTCAGAGTCGACATTTGCTGATCTCACTATAAATTCGTCTAGACTTCCTTTCAATTCCCCCCTCCCCTATCTTTCAAAAAACCTTGTGTTTCAAGCTTTTAAACGGTTTATTTAAATAAAACACTCTGGGAAACTAAAAACTGTTCAAGATCAATACGAAATGATTTTTCTGTAAAAATTATTTTATACAGGTTATAAAAGATATTCACATAGCTTTTGTGAAACAAAAATGGTTTCCAGCCAATTTCGGGGCCCCCTAAAATCCTGGGCCCAAGGCCCGGGCCTTGTGGGCCTAGGCGATGATCAGGCCCTGGAGGCAATATGGAAAGTATAGATGTAGAATCTGTTATGGGTTTAGATTCGGATGGCGAAAACACAAGTTTTTTTTGACCGGATGTTGAATTTGCCCTTCGAATCCGCAACGTTTCTCATAGAGTGTTGAAATGCCCTCTACTGGGAAACCCCTTTCAAAGGATGTCCGCTTCATATTGTGGCGTGGATGGGTTCGAAAGATTTGAAGCCAAAGCAGATCAAAAGTTGCATACATTTATTCCAATATAACTCTTCTCAGATTTTCTTACAACTCCAGAACTTCTCTTGCCGACCAAACGGTATAGTGGTTAGCGTGCTGGCTTCTAGACCACGTTGGTTGTGGGTTCGAGTCCCGTGTTTGGCATGGGTGTTTGTAAATGTATGTTGGCTTGTCTAATGACGAATGTTTCGGCGCATTATAGCCCTCGTGTTGCTGACGGCGCCAGATAATCTGAATACAACCAACCAGAACTTCTCGTTCTAGTAGACACAATGCAGCTCTTTTCACAACAATAGAGTACAAAACAGCAGTTAAAAACTTGACAACACAACTACTCAAATCGCTGCACAAGACAATGCAATACAGTTCGCTTTAGAACTACTCTGAACGCTCACTGAGACTCAGTATCTCAACTCAGTAATTCCAGTCAACTAATGAACTCAGCTAACAATTAATTCAGTGACTCAAAATCACGGACTCGACTCACGGCCGGCCTTATATAGGAGTCAAACATTCTTGAAATTTCTAGAGGTAGATATTTGGAGAACTTTCCAGATCGTAGTCGAAAAGTCGTACATGGGAACTGAAAATGTCGCCAAATGATTGCCAAGTTTGGCGACATTCGGCGATTTCTTGCCAAATTTGGCGACAAAAATTAGTCGCCAAAACCGTCGCCAACTTGGCGATATTGCCATTACCATAATGTTAAATGCCCTGCTCCTTGTAAAACTCGCTTCCCAGCGTTATCTCTGTAAAACTCGTTATCAAGCGTTAAGACCCATATTGCCGGGAAGCCAACTTAAGACGAACTATTGCACTGCCTTATGCAAAATGTACATAAATTTTCCTATTTACAAAATTAACAATACGAAATATTTACAAATATATAAAAATTCATTAAAATATCTTAGTCTTCTTTCAAATAGTATCAAAATAATTTTTTTTTAATTTCGATTTTCAAACAAATAACACAATGTGCAATTGAGGCGTTGCGAATACGAAAGGAGAATTAAACAAAAGGTGGTTTCCGGCAAAACGCGTTTGAAAAGTTTTCCATGTTTATATTTTCCCATACTTGGTATCATTCTCTGAATATTTTAGGGAAAGAAAGGTGAACTCAACATGAAAAATATAAATGCAGAATCTGTTAAGGGTCTAGATTTGATGGTGAATTTTTTTTTTTTTTTTTTTACCTAATGTTGAGCATCGCCCTTTGTTCCGCATCGCCTCAATTCTAATCAAACCATTAATCAGAAGCCGAGTCTTAGCTTTTAATTTACTATTTGGGTTTTGAATAAAAGAATAAAAAGGAACGTGGGTATAACCAAAAGGTATAGTGGTTAGCGTGCTAGCTTCTAGACCGCGAGGTTGCGGGTTCGAGTCCCGTGTAAGGCATTTGTGTTTGTAAATGTATGTTGGCATGTCAAATGACGAATGTTTCGGCGCATTATAGCTCTCGTGTTTCTGACGGCGCCAGATAATCTGAAAACAACCAAACAACCAACCAAAAATAATAAATAAGTAACTGTACAAAGAATTGCTTACAAAACATACTTTTATATTTCACGACAATAGAGCATGAAATGTTGGATTCTACAGTGAGACCTTCAGATAGAAAAGCAAACGAACCAACAAACACACAAATATATACAATTACACTTTCCGTTATAGTTCAGATAAATTATAATATGAGTATAATCAAACTCTCAAAAAATTTCGTAAAAGTTTAACGACCTTTTTTTTAAATCACCCAACGAAGCAAACGTTCATAATTAGACAATGCTTTACTTCAACCACTATATTAAAAAAAAAAAATCTCTTACACTTAAAAAACTGTACCTCTTTAATGACAAATTTTATTTCCAAATGCAAAGGTTTCTAAAAATATATAAAATATCATTCTTTAAAGACACTACTTTCAATCATTGATAGTAGCATTCAGGAGAAATCTGCGGGAAAATATTTGCTATAGTTCAACATTTGTATAAAGCTATTTATGTGCGTTTTTATGATCTGATTTTGATGTCTGTTTTTATGGGGTTCCGGACAAAATCCCGAAAGCCGAAATCCCGACAAGCCAGAATCCCGACAGTCGAAATCCCGACAAGCCAAAATCCCGAAGGGATCGAAATCCCGAACGACCACAATCCCGAATAGGACGAAATCCCGACAAGCCATAATCCCGAAAGGGACGAAATCCCGACAAGCCATAATCCCGAAAAACGTAAAATCCCTACCTTAAAAAAATCCCTACAAAATCCCTACATGAACTGTTTGTTAAAAAATTGACTTTTGGTAAATTTTCTATTGAAAACGTTCCAATTCATTATGTTTTTCTGACTAGTTATATTTTATATTGTATAGTTTTATTTTCTTCTTTTAATTTTGATTTTGATGCTACAAAAAAAAAAAAAAAAAAAAAAAAATGCTTCAAGAAAAATCCATAATTTTAGTTATACAAAAATTACTGTGCAATTATTAAAACAGAATATCCATTATATCATAACTTTGAAGAAATGAATTCATATTCAACCATATTTTTAAAAAATTAAATTAAAACAACGTGTTTGAAGAATTGATTACAAAGTTATGTAGATTCATGTACAAAAAATATAGATTTTAAAATGTATGCAAAAATTGTAAAACGATTGCATGCACTGCAATAGAGGTTTCCAAACTTTTAAATGATGTTATTGAACCTATTCAGTGCCAGCTTGAGATACAATTTAAAACGAAGGTTGTTTGGTTGTTTTCAGATAATCTGGCACTGTCAGCAACACGAGGGCTATAATGCGCCGAAACATTCGTCATTAGACAAGCCAACATACATTTACAAACACCCATGCCTAACCCGGTACTCGAACCCGCAACTTCGTGGTCTAGAAGCTAGAACGCTAACCACTATACCGTTTGGTCTTAAAACGAAGGAAGACTAAAAATTAAAATTAAATTTTGATTTAAAATAAAATAATAAAATCAATTATAAATTTAGAAGTACTTAATTTTAAATGAATAAATGAAGATCCCCTTAGAGAGATGGGGGGTTTTGATGTAAAAAAATACATTTTCTGTGTTTTTAACCAACAAAATGGCAATCAATAAAAGAATAATTTTTCTGTAAATCAAAATCAGCTGAATTTAGAACCATAAAATTTTACCTTTAAAAAAAAGAAAAAAAAGTAATTTGTCTGAAATTTAAATTTCCAATTGATCATCCAATTGTTCACTAGATTTATAAGTGACGGCTCTCTTAAATGGAAACGCGTAATTTTATTAGCCTGGCATGTTTTCATTTTATAAAATGTCTCATTTTAATAAGAACATTTCTCAATGGTTTCAAAATGTTGAAAACGTATGTCTACAATATCTTTTGGTATGGCTTTCTATACTAATTTTTGACATAACTATTCAAAATTACTGAACCTGAATGTATGATCGAAAGTTTTCTATCGCATTGAATTAAACGAGTATTTATTAACTTTATTTTTCTCAACAAAAAGAAGAAAGAAAGAAAGCACCTAGTAAATACTTTTAAAAGTTTTCACTTACAGTTAAAATCATTTGGTAGGAAACAATAATTAACAGAAACGTAATGTGTTGCAGAACGTCTATGCTCTAGGTAATAGTCAGCAGACCATTCACTTACCTCCGGGAGAGGGGGGGGGGGCGCTTCAGTTCAGTGGGGAGAGTACTAACTATGGGGTACTAGGTATGGGGTGTTTTCTTTTCTTTCTATTTTTTAACACTGGCAATAGTTTGCACGTTTGGAAAGGGAGAGTGGTTTAAAGATGGTAATAAAGATTGATAGTTTTCTTGAGTATAAGGAATGAGGCATTAGTTTAGGTGTGAAATCCAGATAAGAGATTTAAATAACCCGAACATGAAATCCTGACCTCACCTGTTTTGAAATAATTAATTTTAAAATTCAACAGAGTTACCAATTTAATTATTCTCAATACCTTCACATATTTTTCAATATTAAAATATAAACAAATCTCCACATTTGTAAACAAATCGCAGAATATCAGCACTAAAAAGACATCTAAATGAGTATTATAAGTTGGACATTTAAGAGGTCACTGAGCAATTACGCTAATTTCCTTCCAATAGCTATCGCGTCTACTTTTTTTTTTTATGAAATACCAATCCTTGGGTGAATGAAAAGACAAATTTTAAATGGTGGTCCTTTAATTTGGGAAAAAGATTCTATGAAATCAAAATGAAATTCCCGTACACCGGTAGGGAATAAATATTAGATTGAGACAAAATTATAAGGCCAAAACTATAAAGCAAAGCGTTTTCTTAGTTTCCTTTCTCGGAACATTGGACTTTTACGGAGGATTTTACTATTTATTGGACTGGACACTGGACATCATTATTTTACTGAGTTAATTCCTTCCATTACAGTGAAAGAAGTCTTGTGAAGCGAGAATGAATTTTTGTCAACTACAGTATTTTAATGTAAATTAAACTAAAGTAAAAAAAAAGGAAAAGTAAAAAAACTGTTTCATTTTTCGTTCCGTATAGCTAAATGGACTTATAGAAAGGATAATTTTAAAACAATTACAGAACTTTTTTGTAGTTAGAATAGATATTTGATTTACAAGAAATTAATATATATATATATATATATATATATATATATATATATATATATATATATATATATATATATATATATATATATATATATATATATAATTAAATATAGCATTAAATATAGCATTAAACAGTATTTTAGAAAAAATTAATTAGCCCATTAATTTTAAATTACATTTAGCGAGTAGTAAAAATATACGCGACAGATTAAATAATATCACATATTAATTGCAAAAACATCAATAACTAGTATAACAACCATTGTTTAAGCTGGAGTACAAAATTTCTTTAGCAAAAAAAAAATAAAATCACAATTTTATTTTAGCAATTTGTTAAAATGATTACGAGTTCCATCACTTGGGATATGTTTAATTTAACACAATTAAAACACTTTTTTTACTATAAAATCATTATTAACTTTAAATATAATGTTATTTTATACCAAAATCTCAACTGAAAAAATACTTTTCACTTTTGTTTACTTGATCTTTTAGGCTGATGACTAACCTTGAGAAAACAAAAACGGCGATTTTATACATTTAGTGTCAAAATGTTTTAGCAAAAGAGCTAAACAATACTTTCACTTTTTAGCATTTAAGAAAGTTCTTAAGCATTTTGCTAAAAAAGCACCCACAGCGTAATCGCTAATAACAACATTCATTTAGCATTATAAAACATGAAAAATTGTAGGATAGAGCCATTGAATTTATGCATTACAACCAAATTCAAAAACTTCATCCTTAACAATATCGATTAGAAAAAGAAGGAAATCAATTTTACTTTTGTACAATATTTCAGGTCCTTGACTTCTAAGAACTAATTTATTTTTTTTTTCATTCCAATACAAACCAAACATACTTGTAAGTGAAACAGTGAGGAACTGTCGTTGATGGACGACGCTCAAGGGTAGAGAACTCTGTGTTAAAGACGTTCTTTTTTCAACTTTTTATGCCTTTGTCGTATTTCTAAGGAAATTTTAGAACTGGGAATGTTAAATTATCTTAAAGGCAATTTTTGCCGATTTTGATCAAAAGCGTTAGAGCCGTTTTTTGGCAATTGTTGAAAGACATAATTTAATCAGTGGAAGCTACCTTATGTGCATACACAATTTTGACGAAAACTTTAATGACAGGTCCTATGGCCACCACTAACACGTATTCCAAAGTAACCTGTATTCCCAGGACGGAGATATAAAATTTCTACTATAATACTTCTGACATTTCTACTTAAAAATCAGTAGGCATTTCAAATAGAATTTCTCAATTCACGGTTTTTCCCCTTCGATTCAAAAAACCATTCTTGAATGTATTCTCCCTTGAAATTTAGGCCTTTGTAATTATTTAGGTGTTACGAAGTAGCCTTCATTTTGATCATTTTGCCCCATGAAAAAATAAAGAACCAATCGATTTGAATTCGAAACCTAATAAGATTGCAATAAATTTAGCTTCTTGGTAACTGAAAAATTTATGAATATTTCAGGAAAACGCAAAAAACACACATAATCGACAATTATTGAATAAATTACAACCTTTAGAAATTATATCGAATGTCTGCAACGATGGGATTGTTTTTACATAAAACGTTTAAGAAATATCAAAGTATTACGTTTTAAAAGTATGAATTTGTCCCCTTTAAAAAATGTTACATTCATTGCTATGCTACATTGCATTAGAAAATTTACATGAATTAAAAAAAAAAAAAAAGATTTATGAAATATCACTTTTTTACCTTTACGTTTGTAAAACATATAAAACTTGGGATGTGGAACATCGCACAACTTTCAATTATACCATAATAAGGACGTGGTTTTGTGTCATTTACCATTTTCATATTTTAATCGTTCATTTAGAAAAAATTGCCAGTTTTGGCGACATTTTTTGCGATAATTCTTGTATGGGTCTTTAAAAAAAAAATGATTTTGGCGATATACTTTTCAATAATTATTCTTTCTTGTAAGTAAAACTGAGGAGAAAAGAGAAAACGGTCTTTGACGAGGTATGCTCAAGGAAAGAGAACTGTGTTACAGAAATTCGTTTTTCAACTTTTTAAGCAATTAAAGCATTTTTATTGGAATTTTTGAGGGGGGAATGTTTTGAACACCTTAAAAGGCATTACCCCAGCGATTTTGAACAAAATCATTTGAGCCGTTTTTTATTAATTACTGAAAAACATGATTTTTTTCAATGGTCGCTACCTTATGCGCATTCGGGGTTTTGACAAAAACCTTAATGGTAGGTCCCTGTGCCATCACCAACCCGCACACCAAATTTGAACATCGTAGGTCAATTTGTTCTGGAGTTATGCTGACCAAGTACACACACACAGGCATTTTTTCTTGATCACTTTTTTGAAATCAGGATGTTCCAAAACAGGGAGATATGTAAAAAAATCTATAAAAAAAAAAAAAAAAACCTTATACTATACTTTTATTACAAGATACATACATAAGGGTAATTAAAAATAATAAGTGTGATATAATTAAAAAAAGTATTTTATCAATATCAGATGAAACCAGAACCAGGATATCTGTCCCCTGATCGCTGACGCTCGACAACCCCCTAACAATACAGCACCTTTATTCCAGTCAACTTTTGAAATCCTGACAAAATTTATCCGAACACCTTAGTACCACTTGGACGCATTTTTTGTCTGCCCAAAAGGTTGGATTGGAAAATTCCATAATACCATTTCTTTCTAACTTTTCAATTCTCTCTCTATACACAGTGGAATAGTAAGTATAAATAGTGTTTAGCTCTATACAAAGTTTCTAAAAAATGCGCAGATGTACTTAATTGACATCTTCCAACTGAAATAGTAGGATTGTAACTTTTTTTAGTAAAAATCATCATATTTTTGAAATTATACAGATTTATAATACAGCTTCTTTTTAAAAAAAATAAAACTATGTCTCACAGATTTTACTAAACAACACATATCCTAAACAAAAATTAATTGAAATCGATCTAATGAGCAGATATTAACATATCAAAATGCATGGTTTGAAAATTGCAAACAAAACAAATCCTGTTAAAAGCTGTCATTCGGTTTGTCAAATATACTTGTCGTAGTAGAGACATGTTCAATAAAGCAATGTTGAAAAATATTGTAATCAAACCAATTAGTAAAATATTTTTCTTCACATTTTTAGAACTTTCTGGCTCATCTACAGTTTAAGACCTTTTAAAGGACATCTTGATCGTAAAGAAGAGTGACTCTTAATAAAATAAGTCTTGCCCATTAAATATATAGATGTATGAATTTTATATTTGTCAATTTTCGATCTTAATTGGACTGCGTGAGAGGTTGCCCCATTTTCAACTGTGTTTATGAATTATGTTAAAATAAATTCGTTTCTGAATTTTTCATAAAAAATTCCTAAAATCGAAAACTTTAGAAAAAATATTTAAAATAGAAAAACATAAATGTCAACATGCGTAATAATTTATATAAGGTACTCTAAACAAGTACATGCATAAAATATGAATTATGTTTTAAGGATTCAAAATCTCGAACATTGTCATTTTTCATAAAAATGCATAACATATAGAAGGGGAATTGATGGTGACGGTTGGAAACTGCATTTGTAATCAGTGCCTTTGCAAGCTACTAACCTACTAATACTTGCTTCATCTACCTTCAATTGATAATTGGGTAAGTTAACTGGAAAATCTGGATTCTTATCGGAAGATCCATCTTCAAATGGAAGTCTTGAATCAAATTGCACCCGATTTTGAATTTTCTTATTAGCAATTTCATCTCTTTTGAGCTTTCTGGATAATCTTTTCCTCAGAACTTTAGAGGCATTTTTATCAAGTCCTCCAATTACCATACGTCTCTCTGTTCTTTGATCAATTAAAAATTCTTGTTCCTGAACGGGAACTTTTTTTCTCGTGCACATTATTTACAAGCAGTGAAATCTTTACATTGCCATGAACATATGTCAAAAACTCGTTGAAATCCAAATTGGATTACTTCAGCTTTCTTTTTGAATGGGATACATTTTCTTTTCAGCTTTAAGTTTTCGATAAGATTTATTAAAGCATAATTTTTCTGGAAGTGATTGTTATATTTTAAATTTCATAACTAATTCAGAAACTATAAGTAAAAAAAAAAAAAAAATCAGCTGAAGTCAATGAAACTTTATATTTTTGCGTTTTATTATTACAAAAAAATTAAATCTAGCATTTTCAAGTAGATTTAATTTTTTTTTAATTTTCTTACAACGCTAATATTTCGGTTCTAAAATTCATAGAATTAAGCTGTTTGAAACTGAAAACAATGTAATTCAAAGTGTAATACGTTAAAAATCGTTTTATTTGTATCATTTTGGGGTATTTTTATACAGGGCTGTGGTGATGAATTTCATTTCGATCGTTCTAACAATCACAAAATGACCAAATTTTTCGGATAAAAAAATAGGCATAAAAGTATATGATTGTCTTTCTTTACGTTTTGGGTAAGGAACACTACAAAGTTGAAAGGAAAGTTATTTCCTAAAGAGTGAGAAAAAAAATTGACGAGGGCCATTTTCATAAACATAAGAGGAACCATTTTCATTTCATAAGACCCACAAAATTACAGAACATATCGTCATAACGTTAACATATGGAAACATTCAATACAATCGCTGTCTTTCTCTAATCAAAGTAGTGCAGTTTTAAGTGATGAGATATATATAAATGATTAGAATTTTATTAGATTGCTTATCACCAGAAAATATTATAAATTAATAATAAAAATGAGTACGATTAAAATAGAGCTCAGGGATTACTAAGTATCTACAAAGCTAAGGAAACGGTGAATCCTTACCGCAATAACAATTGGCAAATGTTCTTATTTTAAGGTGTGTAATTAGGCCTTCAACACACCATTGAAGTTTGAACGACCAATATGTTTAAACTTCAAACATCTCAGAAAACAATAATGTTAAATAAATGAAAAAAAGTTTACTTTGTTCAACCTTACGCACTAACACGTAGCCTGATAAAAACATAGGAGAGAAAATAAAACCAATATTATTAAAATCAACAAATAATGAAAAAAAGAAATTAAAAATACGCATAATAATTGCGTAACGTAAGCAAGAGCAAAAAAGTATCACTTCAGTGTAAAGGGAAGAAGGTCCTTTCTAGTTTCTTGACTAGATAAAAAAAAACACCTGTATACCTTTAGGGTGAAGCATCAGTAAGGGGTCTTCATGCTTTGTTGACCACCCCACCTTCAATACGCCCCATTGAGACTACAAAAGAAGTGAACCACCACACTTGAAGCTGGTAAAGGGGAGAGGAAATATACCTTGACACTTTTCAAGTAGGAACTGTTGGAAGGCCAATTCATTCTTGAAGCGAGTTTTTGTTAACCCCCAGAAGGTTAAAAGTTTGTAAATAATGATTGTTTTTCTTTTATTTTTCATATTTAAAAATTTTATACACACATTTTTTTACTCTTCAGATGCAATTTTTGCAAGCATCATTCACAATATAAGGGTTAATAAAATTCAATAAATATGAAACTGTAAATACTACTCCAAAATTTAAAAAACCTCACTGATAGAACACGCAATGTCTTGGTAAAAAGTTACATCCTACTGGTAATATTTAGAAAGCATTTTATAGTATTGATCGGATAGGCTTCATATCTAAAGTATTAAATTTTTTTAACAGAAATGCTTCTTAGTAGTAATTTTTTTCGATAATATTCTAAAATATAATACTTTTCGATACTTAAATTTTACTTTAATTTGTTATATTACATCCTAGTTTTATGTATACGTATTACTCATTTCCAATTTTAAATTCCAAATAAGTGCACCAAAATTAAAAAAAAAAAAAAAAACGCCAATCCTTAGGAGCATATTATATTTGTTATTCAAATTGTAGTAAAATAGAAACAACCGGACAATTTAGCATAACAACTCTTATTAAATAAAATGTCTCAATAGTAATAAAATCTGTGACGCAATGCAACTCCTACTAGTAAATCAATACATCCAAAAAGATTCTAACTATACACTCCTTGTATTATATTACATTTCCCCTGCATATGTTTCTATTACATATACATCGCTCATAAGAAAAAGTGTCCATTGTATAAACATTCTTTTGCCCTACTAAAGTATTAGGCTTATGACAATTGAAAACGCAATACATCTATCCATTTCTAAGTATACTATCAGACATGTTAATTTGATTTTCCATGTAAATATGTTGCACACGGAAACCGTATACACAAGTTTAGACAACATAATCTTATTTAGTTGAGTAAGTAAAAACCAGGTGACTTTTCCGAGTTTAATTTGTAACCGAGGGACCGTTTTGTCACCTAATGAAGAGACCTTATAAAGTGCTTTGAAAAACAATCACGCCATATATATATTTTTTTAATTAGATGCAAGAACTTTCTTTTAAAATATAGGCAAATTTCTCCAAATGAACCAATATTATTTTAAACCGAATATTTAAGTGGCTGAAAAATAGGCAGCAAATAGAAATATATATGAACATTGGAAATAAATTACATTTTGATAGGCAAAATGTAATATAAATATGTAAAATTTAAGTTGATTTTTCTTCAAAACTAAAGGAAGAAAATTAATACAATATAAAAATAAAATCGAAGGTAAACTGAAAAATGCAGTGAAATGATTAATTGACAACTTCGACATGTTCCACTTCATAACGAATCAAAATCTATTTTTTATGAATGGCAATCGACCTCATTAATTTTTAAAGTTTATAAAAAAAATATTGTTTTGAAATATCTGTTAACACATTTTTTGGTCTGATGGGATTTTCCCGTTGGTAGGGATTTCTCTTGGTTGATAGGGATTTTGGCCTTTCGGGATTATGGCTTGTCGAGATTTCGTCTTATTCGGGATTATGGCTTGTCGGGATTTCGTCCCATTCGGGATTTTGGCTTGTCGGGATTTCGTCCCATTCGGGATTTTGGCTTGTCGGGATTTCGTCCCATTCGGGATTGTGGCCTGTCGGGATTTCGGCTTTCGGGATTGTGGCTTGTCGGGATTTCGGCTTTCGGGATTTCGTCCTAGACCCGTTTTTATGAGTTGAAAAATGTATGTGCAACAATACACTATCTACCAATAAGTATTTGGACACCCATGCAATTGTGAATGTCAACAGTCCTGATCTACGTCACCCTTGATTCCAATTCATGGTAGGCTCAACGCTGACTACTACTCCACTAATCTAGATAACTATGTACTTCCTACGCTGTGGCAATTTTACGGGTTGGATCATTGTTACTTCCAATATGACAACGCCACTTGTCATGTTGCGAGGTCCACTATGGATTAGTCTAATGACAGCGGGCAGAACCGACTGGACTGGCCAGCTCAGAGTCCAGACTTGAATCCTATGGAACACCTCTGGGACGAATAGGATCGCCTAATTAAGGAGTGCAGCAACCGTCCAAAATCGGTGAAAGAACGCACATGTCCACTCCAAGGCCGAGTGGAAGAAAATACTACTGTCCGTCATCCAAACACTTGTGGAAAGCATGCCCCGGAGTGTTAATACTGCAATTGCCTCAGGTGGAGGCTCAACCACATATTGAATTTGAATAAATTGTGTTTATTGCTTTTATCACAGGTGTCCAATTACTTATTGGTAGATAGTGTACTACGAGATATCCCACCTCCGCTTTCCGCCGACCAAACGGTATAGTGGTTAGCATGCTAGCTTCTAGACCGCGAGGTTGCGGGTTCGAGTCCTGTGTTAGGCATGGGTATTTGTAAATGTTGGCTTGTCTAATGACGAATGTTTCGGCGCATTATAGCCCTCGTGTTGCTGACGGCGCCAGATAATCTGAAAACAACCAACCAACCCACCTCCGCTTTCCAATGTATTAACATGTTTCTGTAAAAGAACATGAGATATCAATTATCTATACGCGTAATCGAAGAACGAATTTTTTAAAAAGTTTGTTGGTTTTATCAATACCCGCTGCATTAAAATAATAGAACATAGAAGAGATGTAAATATAGAAAAAGTAAGAATTTTAGCAGATGACGTGATTTATCTTTTTAATACATTTAAAAGTGTTCCAATGTTCTATCATAATTTATTGATATTACTTCAAAATTATTTTCTCAAGTGAATTAAAACAGAAGCATTAAATTTAAGCCTTTTCAAATAATATTCCAAAACCTAATTTTTAAAGTAATCAGTTCCAAAATTCATAAGGTAAAATAGCGATTTCTAAAAGATTTTCGTATTTTAAATAGACACAGTTTCATAAATTATTTAATATTACAGTTAATTATGTTTTCTGTTTATATGAATGTGTGTAATATATGTATTAAATTAGAACGTTCATAAGCTTTTCAATTATTAAATTTTTAGCAAATGATTCTTAGAACTTTAATTTCGGAGTTAATCATTAAATTTTTACGCTCACTTCCCATTCTATAAGTATATTTATTTGGAACGAAGAATCTAAAAATACTTATTTCTGTGTTTCCATTCACCTTGCATACAGAGTGCTCGTGTAATCTGAATTATTATAATAACTAAATAATTGTCATAGACGCCTACCTTGCGGGTGTAATATTTAAATTAGACAAAATAATGTGGTTTGCCGTAATAAGATCCGGTAAATAATGAAATAAATTGCAGAGCTTTCATGAAGAGGCTCAAATTAGATGAAATATGGTGGTTTATCATGGGCGGTATCTAATTTAGAAGGAGATTTATTTTAATTTGTAGATCGGTAACAAATTGTGTAAACTGTATTATTTTCTTAGGTATAAGATCATATCGTGAACTGATCTTGTTTGAAGTTTACTTAATATTAATGGCTTACTTGTTTGATTTGTATTTTATTTGTTCGTTTATTGCTTTCTGAATTTTTGTGATCATTGGCGGATACAGCGAAGGGCGTTATTTAAAGTTAAATAGAAAAAAAAATAAAAAAGACGACAAAGAATATGTTATGGGTTGTTGATTGCATTGTTGCGTGGATGGGTTCGAAAGATTTGAAGCCAAAGCAGATCAAAACTTGCAGAAGTTTATTCCAGTATAACTCTTCACAGATTCCTTTACAACTCCAGAACTTCTCGTTCTAGTAGACTCAATACAGCTCTTTTCACAACAATAGAGCACAACACAGCATTTAAAAACTTGACAACACAACTACTAAATCGCCGCAAAAGACAATGCAATACAGTTCGCTTTAGAACTACTCGGAATATTCACTGAGACTCAGTAATTCCAGTCAACTAACTCAACTCAGTCAACTCGGGCTTATATAGGGGACGCGAAACTTCTTGCAATTTTTAGTGGTAGATATTTGGAGAACTTTCCAGATCGTAGTCGAAAAGTCCTATACATGTATATGGAGACCAAAACCGTCGCCAACTTGGCTCTATCTCGCCAATTTGGCGAGATTGCCATTACCATAATGTTAAATGTTCTGCTCCTTGTAAAACTAGCTTCCCAGCGTTAACTCTGTAAAACTCGTTATCAAGCATTAAGACACACATTGCGGGGAAGCAAACTAAAGACGAACAATTGCACTGCCTTATGTGAAATGTACATAAATTTTCCTAATTACAAAATTAACACTAAGAAGTATTTACAAATATACAAAAATTCGTAATAGTATTAAACAAAAGGCTAACACAGGCGTCCAAAAGTAACACAATTATTAAATTATTTAATTTTGATAGATAATAAGTGAATGAACATGTGAAAAATATGGATTAAAAATGAAATCAATGTACTACATGGGTTTTACTGCTCAAGTTTTTACCCACGCTTCAGGCTATGGATGTAGTCAATCAAGATTTCACGAATTCGTACTGAGCTTCCTAAAAATTGGAGATGAAAAAGTCGAGGACAAACAAGACAAACTAAGTACTCTGCAAAATATATCAGACCAATTTGTTTTAATACTTGATGATCATGGAATATGGAAGTGCAACATTGTGCGCCTGTAACTTTTAGAGTTAAAATTCATGCAAGATATCATGTCTTTAAAAGGTGTAGAATATCGCTAAATAAGAGAAAAAAGTAAAATTTAAACTTTCTACGGAAGATAATTTTAACATTAACATAAAAATTTACTTTGCGCATAAAAATTTGGCTCGTCAAGAAATATATGTTATCCCCAGTGATGTAGAGGGCGCTGCTAATGTAATCCCCTAGCGGCGACTTCGTCGCCAGAGAGAGAGAGTATGATTGAAGGAGTGGAGGTGAACGGACGTGGAAGTAGCCTCTCCTAGTTTAGGTTTAAGAACCTATTTCTATCTAATGCACGAATAAACCTGCTGTCCATTTAATTGGCCTCTTTCACTTTTACCCCTTCATCATACAACATGGGGGCTCGCCGTGCTTTTTACCCGCGAGAATGCGATGAAAAAAATATTTAAAAAACTGCACTTCCACGCATCCAGAGGTCGAACCAAAATCCTCTTCACGAAAAAAAAAACCTTTACTTCCACGCATACAGAGGTCAAACCAAAATCCTCTTCACGAAAAAAAACCTTTACTTCTACGCATCCAGAGGTCAAACCAAAATCCTCTTCACGAAATAAAAACTGCACTTCTACGCATCCAGAGGTCAAACCAAAATCCTCTTCACGAATTACCGCAGCAGTCAGCGACCACCAGTGGAATCTACAAATAAAAGGAAAACTCATCAACCAGCGTCGTCATTATACAACTGCATAACACTCGCTTCGCCGAACAAGTCCCACTTCAGCCGTCAAGCAGAAGTTCAACGAAGCTAGCATCGTTATTCCACATAGCCAGCAAGAATACAGAATCCTGAGCCAACTCGAACCTGCAACCACAACACTGTCGCTTCGCCGAACAAGTCCCACTTCAGCCGTCAAGCAGAAGTTCAACGAAATCAGCAAAGTTATTCCACATCGACCAACTACTACGAACCAGAAACCAGAAGCAACGAGTACTCTTCGAAAGAGCAACAACATAAAACGGATACAGCTCCAAAAGCGAAGTAAAATCAAGAAACGCAGGTAGGATCCATCTTATTATAATTATGTTTAAAAATATCAAAAAGCAAGATCTCGTATTTGTCGCCGCTGAGTTAGATATCGTTGTACCGGATGGTACCACAATTCTAAAATTAAAAGACTTAATCGAAAAAAGTGAAGTTTTCGTTAAAGATCCAGATTTCGTTCAAGATTTAATAACAGTTGTCGCTGAAAGAAAAACCCAAGAAGAGGATAGAAAAACCCAAGAGGCTAATGAAAAGCAAAAAGAAATCGAAAAAATTAAGAATGAAATCGAAAAAATTAAACTTGCACAGTTAGATGCTAAAATAAAACTAGCTCATTTAAAGAACAAAATCCAAATTCCAGTAACTGCAGAACCCTCTGATATTATTTGTGCTAACTCAATAACACCAACTAATGTAAACGAAAGCATAAAAACACTAGACCCACTTCCGATTGGAAACCAATTCGAAATCCACACGGAAAAAAAATGCTATGTTGCTTTAAAAAAGGAGGAATATATCACTTTTCCTGCTGAAAGAAATAACGAAATTTTAAATACTTCGCAAATCCTTCCGATTCCTGAAACGCAAAATGACACGTGTCAAGGTCATACAAAGGATAACTCAACGGAAAAAATAAGTTCTTCGTTGATGGGGGCGGGGCTTAATGTCCCCATGAGAAAAGATGAACGATCATTGGAAGATCTCGATGAAGTGTGTGTTGTAACAGAAGACTTAGAAAAAAGACAACCAGCAAAAGCACATGGTCCAGAATGTAAACAAATTGAAACACTTGGAGCATGTAAACAAACAGAAGAGAATTTTTTTCTGTTTACAATTGGGGATAGCGTGAGTTTAAGCGAAGCGGATTTCTTGCACATTAACGACGATAATTTACGGAATACTGTTATGAATAAGGTCAAGATTTACAAGCCAAAAAAAATGGAAAGTACAAATTTTCAAATGAAGCTTTTCCTACCAGTTGAAACTCCAATCTTCAAGCCAAAATACATCGATGGAATAATTTCCGAAAGTACTTATGACTTATGCAACTCACCGTCTGCTATTCAAAGATTTATGCAGATTGTTTTTCGTGAACTTTTAGTAGCTAAAATATTAATCTTTATGATGAAGTGCTGGGAAGATACTTAAGTTTCTTCAATTTTCTTCTACAAGAACTTTTTACAGAAGAGACTTTTTTTTTCTTTCTTTTTATGAACTTTTGAATGAAGAGACTTTTTTTTCTTTTTATGAACTTTTGAATGAAGAGACTTTTTTTCTTTTTATGAACTTTTGAATGAAGATACTTTTTTTTCTTTTTATGAACTTTTGAAAGAAGAGACTTTTTTTCCATCATACAAACTTTTTAAAGAAGATACTTTTTTTTTTCTTTTTATGGACTTTTGAAAGAAGATTTTTTTTTCTTTCACACAAACTTTTTAAAGAGAGACTTTTTTTCCCTTTCTACAAACTTTTCATGGTGCAAGAACTTTTTGCACAGACTTTAAATTTTTAAGAACTACACGTTGTGATCTTCAAGACATTAATGTTGTTTAAATTTTATTATTGTGCTGTATTTTTTCAATATCTTTATTTACAGGTTTAGTATATATCAATGAGTCGGTGGTCCTCCTCAATCAGGATGGCGGAGTGTTATCCCCAGTGATGTAGAGGGCGCTGCTAATGTAATCCCCTAGCGGCGACTTCGTCGCTAGAGAGAGAGTATGATTGAAGGAGTGGAGGTGAACGGACGTGGAAGTAGCCTCTCCTAGTTTAGGTTTAAGAACCTATTTCTATCTAATGCACGAATAAACCTGCTGTCCATTTAATTGGCCTCTTTCACTTTTACCCCTTCATCATACAACATATATGAAGTTTGGTATACGTTTTGGAAGAATGTTTTGGTAAAAAAAAAAACACTCAAAAGTCTTAGAATTCTTTTACTATAGACTTTTTGTTTAAAAAGTAGCTTTTTATATAAAAAAAATAGCATCTTCATTATAAGTTTGTTCGATTAAATACATTGGAAATTATTGTTTTGGAATCCCACGGTATAGTAGTACAACTTAAAAACAACACATTTTATCTAAACTATTCACAGCCCAAAACTAATTTCTTTTTTCACCCCCTCCGTTATTGTACTCTGGATCCGCTCTTGTATGTGATCCATTTCTAGTTGTCATTGTGGAAAATAATGAAACAGAAATTTGATTGTTTTCAATTTCGCAAGAAAAATACGTTAAGAATGAAATGGAAGCATTCATTGATGCCATTCTTAAAATGTATCTCATCTGAAATTAATTCTACCAACACAACATAAAAACTAATTAGGTTAATTAACCTGGTGCTCCTCGTAATTTCGAAATTTAAAGGAATCCGAAAAAAAAAATTACCTAGAAACTATGAATACTTTCCAAGAAAACTGTTTACATTCATACAAGTAAAGCATAATATTATGTATTTAATTTTAAGCCTCTAGTGCATAATTTTTTTAATGAAATAATTTTTTTCGACTTCTCTTTGCCCTTGGATCATTGAAAAAATACACAAGCAAAAATTCTAAGTGCTTGGTTCCTGCGGAGAGGAAACACTAAAAATAACGCCTTATGAATTTAAAAGTAGCAGGACGAAAGTTAAAACGCAACAACAACTTTATTTTCTCTAAAGATCAACTACGTAGACAAATATTTTTTATACCGGCCCGTTCTCACTTGGAAGGGCCAATGAAAACTTCTCTTTTAGAAAATTTACATAAATCATTAAATTGAATCAATTCAGGAAATCATAAATCATTAATAATCAATTCATAAATCATTAAATTGAATCAATACGCTGGAATCCCCCAGACGGCACAAACTAAATCTTATAAACCGAAGGGTTCAAGCAAATTCAAGTTGGCGAAAAGGAGGTCATTTGTTAAGCCATTCCAATTCAACTAAAAACCGTCCAGTGAAATCCAACAGTGCTTATTGAAATAATTTTTTTTATTAAAACCGTTGTGTAGTATATGTGCAATATCATGTATTAATGTAGTTCTTTTGTACTAAGATTCCTCCTCGATAAGTTGTGTAGCATATATGCTACACTATGTACTAGGGGATTAAAGAATATAAAAAATACGACTAAAGTAAAGCAAAAAAAAAATATTTAAAAATCCAATTTTACGTCCGAGATATACAGTGAGCAAACTTTTAAAATGTTGGCTGATAATAATGTTGCGTGGATGGGTTCGAAAGATTTGAAACCAAAGCAGATCAAAACTTGCAGAAATTTATTCCAATATAACTCTTCACAGATTCTCTTACAACTCAAGAACTTCTCGTTCTAGTAGACTCAATACAGCTGTTTTCACAACAGTAGAGCACAAAACAGCAGTTAAAAACTTGACAACACAACTGCTAAAATCGCTGCAAAAGACAATGCAATACAGTTCGCTTTAGAACTACTCTGAATGCTCACTGAGACTCAGTATCTCAACTCAGTAATTCCAGTCAACTAACGGACTCAGTCAGTAACTTAACTAACAAACGGACTCAACTAACTGACTAACCCAGTCAACTAACTAACTCCCCGCTTACTTGGCCGGTCTGATATAGGGGAGGCGAACTTTCGTGAATCTTCCAGAGATAGACATTTGGAGAGCTTTCCAGATCGTAGTCGAAAAGTCCTATACATGTACATGAGGACCAAAAATGTCGCCAAATGGTCGCCAAATTTGGCGACAAAAATTAGTCGCCAAAACTTGGCTCTATCTAGCCAATTTGGCGAGATTGCCATTACCAGAATGTTAAATGCCCTGCTCCTTGTAAAACTCGCTTCCCAGCGTTACCTCTGTAAAACTCGTTATCAAGCATTGAGACCCATATTGCAGGGAAGCCAACTTAAGACGAACTATTGCACTGCCTTATGCAAAATGTACGTAAATTTTCCTATTTACAAAACTAACATTACGAAATATTTACTAATATACAAAAATTCGTAACAATAATGACAGTTTGGCTTCTGATTGTGGCTTTGTCGTTGTGCAATGAAAAATATGTTGTTTTGCAAACTGCCGACCTTTTTAAACACTTGAATGCAAAAATAATAAAAGGTTGGTGAGTATGTTTACATATACACCCAGTGTGTGCAATCATACTTGAAGAGTTTTATTTTATGTAAGACATCAAGTGAGAAAACAAACACGTCAAAAGGAAGTAAGCGCCAGGAATTCTGAAGTGAAAAATTTAATATTTCAATCACCCTTGAGATTTTTTTTTAAAGTTATTGCTCATATCATTTTCTGTAATGGTTTTACAATTAGAAACGTTATTACCTTAATATTTAATCTGCTAACTTTAGCACTAATATTATTATAATTTAAAAAAAAAAAACTTTCTTAACTAATATTAATATGCCACTGTTAGTTTCTTAATATTACAAACTATCTTATCACGTTCTGTATTATTTCTGGGGGACTTTAGTGATACTGAATAACTTCATTTTCCAATGGAAAATAATTTAATTGATTTTTTTTTTTACTAATATCTTGGGAATATTCAGATATTTTGGGCGTTTACATAGTCAACATAGTTCGTTGTACCCGATTGGAGTACACAAACACTTAAATCTCTGCAAACAATGTTTCATTGAAGTTTGAGGCAAATTTAAAAATAATTTAGCAATAGAATACCTCACCGTAGCAAATTAGTTCCTTAATTGATTTTAGTGTTTGTTTAAGTAACATCATCACTTTTTGTTACTTCTTTTGTTACTGCTCTCTACATTAAATTTATTTTCTTCTTTTACTACTCTTGAACTTAAAAATGTATTGTGACCCGTGAAAATCTTGTAATTAATTTACTCCGTAACAGCTTTGCTCTGAAGTTAGGTTTGTTATTTTTATTAAATTTTATAAACGACTAGCTGAATACCCGTGCTTCGCTACGAAATTGTACCATGTGCATTTTAACAATCAAAAGGCATTCATGCATTCCACATCTTGGGTTTTGATCCCATTTAATATTAGTTAATTTTGATCGCAATAGCCTAATTTTTTTTATTCTGTCCTTATTGACTTTTGTTCATAATATCAGTTGTTGCTATATTGCAAGTTGGACATTTTGAATATTCCACGTACGGAACATTTGACCCCGTATCGACTCCTTAAAACTGGTTAATCGATATTGGAACAATTCACTTTTTCTATGCTTGCCCTTGTTGACTTTTGTACCAATTTTCAGAGTTATGACTGCACTGGAAGTGGGAAAATTGGAATTTTCCTTTTTGGAACGTTGTGACCCATTTTCGACCCTTTAAAATTAGTGAATAGATATTGGAATAGCTTACTTTTTCTACGCTTGCTCTTGTTGACATTTTTAGAGAATATCAGAGCTGTGATTACATTGTAAGTGGGACATTCGAATGTCCCTAATTTGGAACGTTTGACCTCTTTTCAACCCCTTAAAATTGGTTAATCAACATCGTAATAGCTTACTATTTCTAGGTTTGTCTTTTTTTTTAAATATTAGTACCCATTTTCAGAGTTTTAACTACATTGGAAGTGGGACATTCGAATTTCTGTAATTTGGAACGTTTGATCCCTCTTCCACCCCAAATTTTTATTCCAGAAACCTTCGCAGGTGTGTACTGAACAATTTCCCAAAGTTTCATGGTGATCGGATGAATGGTGTAGTAATGCATAAAGGACAAACAGTTAGTTAATTATGGTGAGGTTAAGAAATAACTTCGAAGGCATCCAAACTACTTTTCGAAATATTTATGAGGATTCTATTATAATAGTATAAAAAATAATTACATTTATTGGCATCCATATACTTTCTTTTGTGATATTTTTGTAGCTAATTCCGCAATAGAATAATTGAATAGTGTTCATTTTTGCCCATAGAATATGGTTGGGATTTTTTTTCTGTGAATATAAAGAAAGACTTTCTTTGAAGTTTAATTACATTCCTATGTACGCTTTCATAATATGTTTGTTTATGGGACATAAGTTGAATTATATTGAAGATAACTTTGTCATTGAAAGATATTTTGTTTATATTTGACGTTGTTGGTAAATACAAGGAAATAAAAATGTATGTTTTCGTATCATTTCTCCAAAACAAATTTGAAATTGATGTAGGTTCAGAATAATTCAGTGACTGTTTTGATAAATATGTTGATATTTATGAATTTTTCAAATATACTTTTAAGGAAACTGTAAAGGGAATGGTACAGAAAAATAAAAAGAGGAGGTTTCATTGGTTGGCTCACTTATTCTAAGTTGCGAAAGCCTTTATTTGAGAATGATAATTTTTTTTATAAATAATAACTGCACTTTTTGAATATTTTATCTTGGATAGAAATCTTCTTGTGGTACAAAAAATGAGACTTTTGAAAATGTGTAAAATTATTCTGAAATATAACACACATTTGAAAATAATAAAAACTCTAAATTAGATTCTAAAAGTTTCTGACCTAAAGCAAACTGATAATTATCGAGATCTGTTTTTTTTTAATATAGCCACAAATACAAACAACAAATACAGATGTAAGAAAATAGAAAAAGCTTAAACAAGTTTAATACTGATGGCTAAAAAGTTAAAAAATGCATGCGTTAACCATTAGCGGATGGGGGGGGGGGGCGGAGATCGGGTCCTCCGTTATTCATGAACCGCTCACGTTTTAACGTGCGCTGCTCTCAGGCTTTGGATGAAATCAATCAAGATTTGACGAATCCGCACTGAACATTTTTAATACAAATGTTCTCTTCCAAAAAAATGTAAATGAAAAAGCCGAAGCAAGTCAACAAAGCAAATAATGGTTTGAAAATGTTCAATGTGTATATGTATTCATAGTTAGATTTCTCTGTTCATCATATTTAAGAATAATTTACCTTGACTAAAATAGTTGTAGACAACTCTAATTTATTGTCGTAAATTCACACGAAGCGAACCATTGCGTCGCAGTTATGTTATTGAGACTTTTTATCTCTTTGTCATATTTTGTATGATCAAAGTTAAATTATCCCATGGTATAGTATTATAACTTAGGAGAAACAAAATTTACCGAATCTATTCAACAGTCACCTCCCCCTCCGTAATAAAACACTGGATCCACCCTTGGCATTAAATTATACAAAAAAATGAGCATGTCTTACAGTTTGGTTTATGCGTATTATTTGAATATTTTCTCACATATCTGCTATAAGCATTCTCTTTACAATTTTCTTTTCATTCACTTTATTACATTTCTCTACTATTCTCTTTACAAATCCCATATTTAAGGGGGTATGGTACCGAAATTTCTTCAAAAATCCCAAATTTTTTTTCTGATTTTATAAATTAGTTCATACATTCCTGAAGAGAATGATGTTTTTATCTTATTCCTCCGGTGATTAGAACGCCACAAAATTACATGTGTTTAAACATCACTAATGGGCGTAACACCTTGAAGCGTCTGCTTAAAGTGCGTTTTTCGAGCACTAGTGTTTTTCACAGATGTTGCATATTCAAATCGATATATCTCCAGAACCATTAACAATTGGCTATTCAAATTTTTGGAGCATTTAATTTATATAGTTTTAAATATTTTGTCTTCACAGAATTTTATTTTTTTAATTCTGTTTTAAAGTATAATTTTTAGCGTAAAAGATAACATAAAAAAAAGCAAAAATTTCAATATTTTAACTTTGAGAATTTTTTTTATTTTTTTAGTCCACCTATCAAAATTCTGTGAAGACAAAATTTTCTTTATATAATTATGTATTACAGAAAGCTTTCACTTTGAAATTTTTTTTTTTTTCTTGACTTATATCAAAATACGCAAACATCAATGATTATGGATTTTTCTACTTTTTAAAAATTTTTTTAAATAACTAAACACAATATTTAAAAAAACATTTTCTCAAAGATATATAAATAGTATCTCATACATAAAATAAATTTTTGACGTAAAAATGTACATAAATAAAGTTTTTTTTTATTTTCGGTACCGCACCCCCTTAAGCTTGAAGTTAATTATTAAAAATTCCAATACAATCCACTAGACATCTGTTTCAAAAGTATATAAATGATTTGAATATTGCGTTAGATAGTTAATTTGTGCAAACATTCTTTACTACTTTAAGATCTGTTGTTAGATTACTTCTGTATTTCAAGATTGAGCATTATTAATCCTTTGTCTTCTTTGGTGGAGCTTATTATTCTACAAAACTCTGGACCACAAAGTATCACAGCTGCTACTAAGCTCAAACTAATGCACTATCCATAATTACATTAGGATCAAATGCGATCTTCTGAGATAAAATATTACTTAGTCTAATTACATGATTCTTCTTAAAACAATCAACAGTTACATATTTCTCGATTATGGATATATTAATTGAAGATAAAAAACGGTTATTAGGAATTATGTCAATGGAATTATCTTTAAGATCTTATGTATTTTCTGTTCATAAACAAGGAAAAGCAATTTTAGTATTCATTATTTGAATAAAATCTTTCGTTTCATTAAAGCAGACAAGGCGTGGAGACGAATGTTTTAATTTTCAACAAAACGGTAAAAGATAAATGGAATTATAAACAGGGGTGTAGTGGAGCGGGAACGCGTGGGAACGGCGATCCTTTACCTTTTTTGAAGGAGGAACGGCGTTCCCTCATCTGAATTTTCTTCTTTTTTTTACATGACACTTAACGGAAAGTCAAGTAAGAAAATTAAAAAGTTCTTTTGTGAGAACTATGCCTTCGTTTTCGATCCACAACTTCAGAGCTGAGCCATCGATATAGATGAGTAGGGCAGGCAAGTTCAAGTACTTGCAAAACACTTGAAAGAGGCACGGCAACCCGCACATGGCCATTCCATGAACAATCCGACTGATGAATTAGACTCCCCCTCTCCCAGTTTTTCAATGTTTTAATGCTACTTCATTAGAAATGAACTGACGAATGTATTTTTCAGTTGCATGTAGTTTGTTTTGAAATTACTAAAGTAGTATTAATAAAGTTATATATTCTTAGTTGTCATTTTTACTCCCCCCCCCCCCCCTTCGCATCCTCACAGAAAAAAAAAAAAACGTTTGTAACGACGCAACGTAGCGTTCCCACACCTTTTTATTTTACACTACACCTCTGATTATAAAGCTTTTTATTAATTTTTGTAAGTTTTAGCTATATTTTAGAAATTATATTGACAAAAAAAATAGTATGTTTCTATCACTAGTGAGATTTGATATATCATTGATACTCTTCAAGATTACCGTAGTGACTCCGAACATAAGAAAATTGAAATTCAATAGAATATTTTTGCTTTTCTTTATCTGCAATAGTGGATTTTGAATGGTTCCAGCTCGTACGAACTTTACCATTAATATAAAAAGAGCCAGAAAGGGTGAAAATTCAAATACGAAAAGGAAAAATTGGCAGAAAAACAGTGAAAAAAAGACACAAAACAGAGAAAAGGAGAAAGCTAACGCATATATTTTTGCTAACTTTTAAAATTCACCAATTGCACTTACAATAAAGTGTTTTTGTAGTATTTTTACAATAATCCAATAATATGTATAAAAAGAATTTAAGACTCATTAGGGAGGGGTATTAAAGAAAACTACACAATTTCTGAAAACAATGTCATATGTATTCATGTATATACTATCGTATGTATTAGCCTATCGTATTAAAAAAATTAATTGAAAGAAAGTAATTACAATTTGGACATTCTTTTTTCAAAAGTCCAATTAGAAGACCAAACTTAATTATGTTGAAAATTTCAGAGCTGTAGTCCTATTAGAAGTCGTTTCGTAAACAAATTTAAAATTAATTGAAAAAATAATTAAACAAATTAATTCAAAAACTAACTTTAAAAAACTATAACATAAGTTTAAATTTTTTTTTTTAAATTTTTTTTAATTTTTTTTTTTAAAGTCAAATTAGAAGGTCGAAACTACTTATTTTAAAAATTTCAGAGCTCTGTGCCTATTATAAGTAGATTTCTTTAGAGGATAACAGACGGACTCTTTGTTTTATTATTATAGATGTATGTACTATTGTATGTATTATTACTAAAGCTAATTTAAGTTCAAGTTCCTATGATCCTGTCATCTTTTAATGGGGATTCCATAGCTATCACAACGAGCTTTCTTCTGTCGTTTACATCCAAAATTGCGTCTGGATTTCAAAACAACTACTTCTACTACTTGAGCCAGACATATTTCTCTTTATTTCAGTATTTGTTTTGAAGCGGTGTCTGCATAGGACAACTCAACTAATATGGTTCAATCTCAATCAACTAATATTGTCATGCTGTTCAAAAACATTATTTTTCATGTAGCACTGTAATACAAATAGAAGTTGATGATGCTGTTGTGTACAGGAGTAGGACAAAAGCAGATTTTGGAAGGTTTAAAAGCTGGAAGAAAAATTGCAAATTTGCTTTCAAAATTAGTTGCTAAATGCGTTGCCAATGCTGAAAAAGTGTGAATACTTTTAAAAAAGAATAAAATTAAATCATGACTTGTATATGTCTTATATACGAACAGGGTTTGATTATATTTTATGACTTTCTATTAAAAAGATTCTAGTACAATTTTCAAACGTGTTTTCTCACGTTAGTGTTTTCACATTTTTACCCTGCTATCGATTCATTTTTATTGAAAACTATTTATGCTATCAAGTTCATTTTTTTTTTTCTATAAATGCATATTTGTACTACTTATGTGTGGAACCTCAAAAATTGCCAATCTCATCCCATGAAATTTGTAAATTATTTATGTCTACGTTATTTTGTAGAATTTTGTAATTTTCTTTTTAAAAATGTACTTATCATCCAGTTTAAATATGCTTAGATTATTGCATAATTGCAATATTTAGAATATATGCCTTAAATTTCAATTCTAAAAAAAGAATGTTTTTACTTATAGAAGATTATTAAAAAAAAAAAAAAGGTATCTAATGTACTTAAAATGTATAGGTAATATATACTTATCATCCAATTTAAATATGCTTACGTTATTGCATAATTGCAACATTTAGAATATATTCCTCAAATTTCAATTCTGAAAACAGAATGTTTTTACTTATAGAAGATTATTAAAAAAAAAAAAAGGTATCTAATGTACTTAAAATGTATAGGTTATAAAAATAATAAAAAAATAAATAAAATATTCTTTTAAAATTATATAAATATTCTTCAAATAAGTATATTGCTTTCGAAATTCTAAAATATGCCTACAAATTCCTTGTATATGTTTACAAAATTGTGATTCTCTTTCAAGTAATGCAATCTGAAATATACTGAAAAATGCATTTCCCTTTAATACCATTTCCTTCCCATTTTTAAAAAACTTGTTGATTTCAAGCCTATCACAATGTCTCGAGACTATTTCTTGGCATTTTTTAGAAATAGCTATTCATGAACCTCATTTTATTCAGTCCTGGATAAAATAGCGGAGTCAAATTTAAAATTTTACAATGACTGAAGCATTACTTTTGCCTTGAAAAACAAAAACTCAACCTCAGCCATTTTTAAAAGAAATACATTTTATTGGTTGAATTCGGATTTAGACAACTTGAACCATCAAGCATATCTTGAACAACCTTATATTTTAAAATAACTTAGATGAGAATTTCTTGGAGACACATTCACCATATTTTATCCTTAGAAGGGGTTAATTATATTCATTTAAGTGTGATGTAAATGAATAGCTTTTTACATCCTGTATGTTAACTTCGATTTTGTTGGCGTGTGTTTTTTGGCAAATCTGCAGGGGGCTAATTAGCATACCTGCCAACATTGGCATTTTCAAATTAGTACAATTTTTACGGAACAAATATTTGCATTCCTATGACTCATGGAAAGTCAAATAGCGACAATATTTATGAATGTAATATAGAAATAATAAAAATTCTATTACAAATGCAAAAAAAAAAAAAAAAAAAATTAAAAAAAAATTGCATAGTATTAAATTGCTCTCAAATATAACAAATTGTTACATTTTAGCACAAAATGGAAATTATAAAATAAAAAACTAACTTGGATTTAAAAATAAATCAAATTTAAACTTTACGATGAAATCTCTGATGAGGTTTATGATTTAGTCTACATTACACCTAAATAAAACATGCTTTATGACACAAAAACTCTAGTGAAACATACAATGAGTTGGTGGTATTCAAAGTGTTTAATCACACGCACAAATATCAATTATGCAGGCTTTCGAATTCGTATTATTACATTTGATGTTGTCACTGTGCTTTTTAGAATTGATATGAACTTCGACATCAGTAAATCCTCCATGAGAAATCTTAATATCAGATGCATAGATAGAGCAGAATGCAAAATTTGTTTCTTTGTTTGAATTTCTGATGATTAGAAGTAAACCGCTTGGTTTGAAGTAAACTCCAAAAGAACTTGATATTTTCTGGAATTTTACACCAGAATTGTTTAACTTGGATATTTTAAAATAAATAATTAAGACTAACAAAGAAGCTGAAAACCGAAAGTGCTTTAATCTCTAAAGTCCGAGAAAACGAAACAGTCGTTCGGTGAGTGCCGCCAAAACAATTGAAAACGGCGGCGTCGCGATTTAGTGCGCAGAGTTGGAGTACGGTCCAAAAGAAGAATAAAAAAAAACTAAAGCACTTTCAGTTTTCTACTTTATTAATCTCTAAAGTTCGAGACAACGAAACAGTTGCTTGGTTCGACAAACCCGTCGGTAACACAGATGAAAACAATGAATTTCCGGCGCCGCGCTTAAGTGCTTTTATTATATACGCGCAACATTATTGTACGGTCCAAACAGAAGGAAGAACCAAAATCTAAAGCATTTTTGGTTTTCAGATTCTTTGTTAATCTCTTAAGTCTGAGGCAAAGCAATAGTTGTTTGGTTCGCCAGGTCCCGTTGGCAACACAAATGAAAACAGTGCATCCCCGGCGCCGTGTTTAGTGCTATTATTTACGCGCAAGTCCAGTACTATTATTTACGTTTTGGAGTCCAGTCCAAAAGAAAGTAGAATTAAGAAACTAAAGCACTTTCGGTTTTCTGCGCCAACGCGCTTTAGTGCTGAACATATGCGCAATCTTGGAGTGTGAATAAATATTTTGACGGACGCGGCAGCTTTGAAAAATCGTTTCGGTTTCGTTGGTGACTTGAAAAAATTTATAAAAAAAAAAAAAAAAACGAAAAGTACTGTGAAATCCGTACGATTTTTTTAGCTGTTCGTACACCCGTACAAAATAGTAAAAATCCGTACATTGTACGGATGATTCGTACAAGTTGGCAGGTATGAATTAACCCACTTACCATCATCCAATCGAGATGGAACCTGATAGATAGACTCGTTGTGGATGACAATGTATTCAATCGAGTATTTTGGGTAAAAAAAAGTTAGTAAATAGTTAGGAATGTTTTTGTTTTTTTTGTAGTAATGGTCAGTACTATAAAAACTTGATCTGAGCTCAAAATAGCTTAAATAATTTGCAATTGCACATAAAAGTTGGCAGTGCACATAAAGGGTTAATTATAAAAACTGTTTCTTAGGGAATTTTTTTTAGCAATCTTACCGGAAGGGAGTGGGGGGGGGGGAGATTCACTGTGTCAATTAAAAGAGTCGTGAACAAATGGTCGTATTTATATAAATACCCAATACATTCAGTGATGAAATTGTATTTTAACTCATAACACTATGAAATTATATAAGACGAATTTTAGAACCTAAATTTAGTTTTTTTTTTTTTTTTTTCTAGCAAAAATAATGTTCTGATATTTTTCATGTATACTGGCATTATTCTTTATACAAATGAAACATAACTCTGATAACATTTAAAGTTGGTTTAAATAAAGAAACACCTAACTGAATATTATAAAACATTCCTAAAAATAATTAAATATCATTAAAATTTTAATCAAAATAAGCAACATTATCTCACAAAACTGAATCAATAGAAAATTAAGTTACTTGTATTTAGTTTATTTATTGCACAAAAACTAACAAACCTTACAAAAGGTTAATTTTTATGAACTTTTCAACGGACAACAGTATTTTTTGGTTGTGTTTGCTAAAAGTTCCACTTCTGCCTCAAGGCAACAAATCTTTGACATGCTTCTACGTTCTGGAAACCAAATGTGAGCGAAGTGTTTGTGTGTTGCCTACCATTTATTTAATCCGAATAGAATTTTATGCGCCCATATTTATTTTGGAACATCCATCCGCTCGGGGGCATCCAAGTACGCTCACTTTAAGAGGATAAGTACTACTCCTGTCTACTCAGCACGCCGCCAAGAGGGTGCACTTGCAACTAGAGGTCGGAAATATCGATCAAAATAAATATCGATATTATATCGTTGCATAGAAAAAAATATCGATAAAATATCGATACATGAATCAAAATAAATATCGATATTATATCGTTGCATAGAAAAAAAATTCGATAAAATATCGATACATGATTTTAAATTTTTTTATTTTTTTTATTTGATTTACAATTTTGCCAGAAACGAAGTTTTTTAGGCAAATTTCTACTTTTCATGAATTCATGGCAAAATTGTTTTAATAAATAAACTATAAAAATTGTTTTTATGAATAAATTATATTATCAATCAGAATAAATAAAATACATTTGGAAGACAATGCGTAAATTCACATTTATTTTTAAAGAAGAAATTTTGAAAAGTAGTTTACCGCATATTTTGCCGATAGATGTTTTTAATATTTAAAATTAGATGCAAATTCCAGGCACACGTTGGTAACAGAAACGGCGTCTTGTTAATGACTACTAATAAATGACCTTATCTTTCCATTACCTTATGTTATCTTTTTGATTAGGGTGCCATTTTAACTGTCTCACAGTCAAGTCCAAACTTTAGATTTGAAGTTTTGGAAAAGGGAATAAAGAAAATCGAGAAAACACAAGGAACTAAAATACGATCATCAAAAAATTTAAAATGTTTGAAAATATCGGTATATCGGTGATTTGTATCGATATTTTTAGTATCTATATATTTTTTAAAATCTCGATAAAAATATCGTCGTATCGATATATCACCGACTTCTACTTGCAACCCTCTGGCTTTTGAAAATTGAAAAAATAAATTAGGAAAAAGGTGCGCATTGCAAGAAAAAAATTTATCATTTTGAAACCATGGTTCAATGTTGTTATGTCTATCTATATATTTATCATTAATCCTGAAACTAGGAAGAAATAAAATGTTACAAGTTTGTATTTTTATGTCTTCTGGCTCCTTTGTTAGAAACACTTTTGAACATTGTGAGAACTACTTGGATGGTAAAATATATAGAAAAACTAAGGGTGTGTGGAACATCGCACAACTTTCAACTACGCTTTATACTGATCACTGCATTTTAATTTGTTATTTTTGTTATCTTATTTTCATACATTTAAAAAAATAGCCAATTTGGCGATATATTTGTGGTATAATCATTTCATTGGGCAACCCCCCCCCCCTTCTCCGCTAAAATGGTGATATTGACGATATCCTTCCTCCTGAGTGAAACAGAAGATAAATAATCGTTAGTGGGCGATGCTCAAAGAAAGAGGACTCTGTATTGCAGACATTAGCCTTTACCGCATTCCTACAGGAATTTTGTAAGTGATTATGTTTAAATCATTTTAAAAGGCATTACTAAAACTATTTTGATCAAAATCTTTGGAGCTGTTTTTTGGCAACTGCTGAACATACATTTTTCACTGGCAGCTACCTTTTGCGTATGTGAAGTTTTGACGATAATGGAAGGTACCATGGCTACCTCTAACCCGTATACAAAGTCGAACATGTAGAACAATCCGTTCGAGAACTAAGCTGTCCACATACATAAACAATATTTTTAGAGCATTTTTTTGAACTCAGCACCTCCCAAAACCCGTAGAATTTTTTTTTTTTAAAAATCGATTTTTTTTTTAACGAACTCTATTCTTTTATTACCCTAAGTTAACATATGGGTATATGGAATTAATAATAAAATCGTTAAAACATTTTTTACCAAATAAAAGCTTTAGAGGAAGAAGCTTTCAAAAATATACAGCAAGATTTTTTAAAAAATATTCTCCTAGAGAAAATATTTCAATTGTTAGCTAACATTTCATTAGAAATAACAATCAACCTGAAAGGTTAACGATTTAAACAAAATTCTAGCAATCTTGCTCCTCCCTGCAAAAAATCCAGATAGCGTTCATGCACGTTCGCTTCTTATCTTGTTTATGAACTGTCTACTAATCGGATGGTTACGTTAAAAAACACCAGTCAATTACGAATATTCGAATACACATAGGCCGAGCGAGCCTACAAATCTGTGCGTGAAGGCCTTTTTTTTTGGCCTTCACGCACATCACAAGCAGTTCATAAACAAGTTGATCGCAGGCTATAGTTTCGAAGCCTATTTTAAGGTAGGTTTCGTTTTCCTGAAATTATTTTGCATTGAAGTATCCAACTAGCAACTCTCGATGATTTTGTTGCGTGAGCACTCGCGTGTGACGTCATCGATATTTTTCTATGTGAACTCGGTAGAAGAAGAAGAAAACCGCTACTTCTGGACTTTTCGCAGAAGATTGACGAACATCTTAGAACTATCGTTTTAATGTTTATATAGTAATGTAGTTCTTATTAATAGTTAATAAATATTATACAGTCATCTTGTAAAAGTTTCGTGTAGAAATCAAATGTTGTGAAATCGTTTTCGACGCCAAGAAGTTATTTCAATCACGGTTAAAGAATCTGAATTGTCTGCATTAGTTAGCGACAGATTTAATACAATACTTGTTTCTCAATATAGCTTTCCAAACATATTTAAAGTTAAAAAAACTAGATAGCGAAAATTTATTCGGATTAAATTGAATGGAATTAAGTTTGGATGATATCAGTGATTTTGGAAAAGTATGAAAAGTGATAAGTGATTTTTGGAAAAAAAAAAAAAAAAAAAAACACTTGAATATCACCAGTAAAGCAGGATTCGAACCCTTTCAGCTAATGAATAAGCAGTTCTATTTGATACAAACTAAGCCAGTAACTTCAAGTGATGGAAGGAGTAATAATTTATTATTTTTAGATCAGTAATCATTTAAGATAAGTTAAAATATTGAACATTTAAATTTATTTGTTAAAATATTTTGATAAACCAAAATAATGTTTATTGATGGCAGTATAAATAAAATGTCAAAAACTTTTAACTTAAATAACAGTTGTAAAAATTATTTTATTACTAGTTTTTGTTTAAGATGCATAACTGAACAATCGATAAATTCGATAAATGTTGAACGTAATATATTAATGATTGATAACTCTTTGCTTAGAAAAAAAAAGTACTTTCGTATGCTTATTAATTAGAACAACATTTAAAAAACATAACTCTTAATTTAAAAATTTAACTTAATAACATTCTAAAGGGACAAAAAAGAACAAAAATGCATATAAAAAACTCCCTCTATGTTATATACTTAACTAGCTGAATACCCGTGCTGCGCTACGAAATTTTACCATTAGCATTTTAGCAATCAAAAGACATTCATGTATTCTACACTTCAGACGTTTGCTCCCTTTTCGATCCCGACAAATTGATTTATCAAAATAGGAACTTTCCTTTGTTGACATTTTAAACGAAATTTATAATTGTGAATAGTAAATTGGAATAGTTTATTGTGTTTATGTTTGCTCTTAGTTCTAAATTTCAAAGTAGTAGCTGTATTGGAATTAAGTTAATTAGACATTAAGTTAATCCTCGTATAGTTTCAATGTTGCGTCGTCTTTTCATCCCTTAAAAATTCGTTAATCGATATTGGAATGACTTATTTTTTTAACATTTGCAAAAAAATATCAGAAAAATGACTACATTGGAAGAGGAACATTCGGATATCCCTCGTTTGGAACATTTAACCCCTTTTCGACCACTTAAAGTGTGTTAATCGAGATCGGAATAGTTTACTTTTTCTATTTTTACCATTGTTGATATTTGTGCCGATTTTCAGAGTTGTGACTATGTGGGAAGTAGGATTTTCGAATGTCCCCCGTTTGGAACGTTTAACCCCTTTTCGACCCCTTAAAGTGGGTTAATCGAGATCGGAATAGTTTACTTTTTCTATTTTTACCATTGTTGATATTTGTGCCGATTTTCAGAGTTGTGACTATGTGGGAAGTAGGATTTTCGAATGTCCCCCGTTTGGAACGTTTGACCCCTTTTCGACCCCTTAAAGTGTGTTAATCGAGATCGGAATAGTTTACTTTTTCTATTTTTACCATTGTTGATATTTGTGCCGATTTTCAGAGTTGTGACTATGTGGGAAGTAGGATTTTCGAATGTCCCCCGTTTGGAACGTTTAACCCCTTTTCGACCCCTTAAAGTGGGTTAATCGAGATCGGAATAGTTTACTTTTTCTATTTTTACCATTGTTGATATTTGTGCCGATTTTCAGAGTTGTGACTATGTGGGAAGTAGGATTTTCGAATGTCCCCCGTTTGGAACGTTTAACCCCTTTTCGACCCCTTATAGTGTGTTAATCGAGATCGGAATAGTTTACTTTTTCTATTTTTACCATTGTTGATATTTGTGCCGATTTTCAGAGTTGTGACTATGTGGGAAGTAGGATTTTCGAATGTCCCCCGTTTGGAACGTTTGACCCCTTTTCGACCCCTTAAAGTGTGTTAATCGAGATCGGAATAGTTTACTTTTTCTATTTTTACCATTGTTGATATTTGTGCCGATTTTCAGAGTTGTGACTATGTGGGAAGTAGGATTTTCGAATGTCCCCCGTTTGGAACGTTTGACCCCTTTTCGACCCCTTAAAGTGTGTTAATCGAGATCGGAATAGTTTACTTTTTCTATTTTTACCATTGTTGATATTTGTGCCGATTTTCAGAGTTGTGACTATGTGGGAAGTAGGATTTTCGAATGTCCCCCGTTTGGAACGTTTAACCCCTTTTCGACCCCTTATAGTGTGTTAATCGAGATCGGAATAGTTTACTTTTTCTATTTTTACCATTGTTGATATTTGTGCCGATTTTCAGAGTTGTGACTATGTGGGAAGTAGGATTTTCGAATGTCCCCCGTTTGGAACGTTTGACCCCTTTTCGACCCCTTAAAGTGTGTTAATCGAGATCGGAATAGTTTACTTTTTCTATTTTTACCATTGTTGATATTTGTGCCGATTTTCAGAGTTGTGACTATGTGGGAAGTAGGATTTTCGAATGTCCCCCGTTTGGAACGTTTGACCCCTTTTCGACCCCTTAAAGTGTGTTAATCGAGATCGGAATAGTTTACTTTTTCTATTTTTACCATTGTTGATATTTGTGCCGATTTTCAGAGTTGTGACTATGTGGGAAGTGGGAGAATTAGTGATGAGTGAGTCAGTGAGTGAGTGAGTGAGTGAGTGAGTGAGGGCTTTGCCTTATATATATAGAGATATACACATACTTAAAAGACTACAAGATTAACTTGCCTAATTAGAAACACACTGAAAGGTCATTTGCAAGATATTTAAATAACTGATATAACTGATGAAAATTACGCATATTTTTATAAAATTTAAGATGACATTTTTTTAAAAGACAAATACAAAAAACAATTAGAAAAAATTATTTCTTTGTTACTCAAGTCACATTTCTTCCTATTATCTTTAAAAATATACTTTTCTGATTTATTTTAAAGCCATGAGTACAATTGTAACAATTAAAAAATAATGTATCCATCTATGTTTGCATAGATAGTTAAAAAATGAAATACGTGCACATATTTCATTTTTTAAATGAACAACTCACAACTCTTATTCTTGTTGAAATAGTTTAAAGATTCATAACATTTAACTCATAAAAAAATAAAAATACTAACTCTATTAGAACTCGTTAATTAACTCGTAATTTAACGGACTTTCCCATTTAAGCAACACAACAGCTCTTGAATTAAACATATAACTTAAAAGCATCCAAAGTGACTCAAAAGAACCAATATTATCTATATATACACACACTATCTAATGCTACTTTGCAATTAATAAGCACAGATCTATAAAACTACAAGAAACATGTATCACTGAATCTTGGAAATCGAAGCTACTTTCAGGATATTTAATCGATTAAACAGTTGATAAAAATAGAGCTTCGTTGTATTAAATTTAAGAACACATATTTCATAAGGGAAAAATAAAAATATAAGAACATAATAAACTTCCCATACACAAATCATAGTTGCTCTTTACTATTTTAAAATATATCCTTTTCTCATTTCATGGTGGTTGGAGAAGCCATCGAGGACAGCACATCTTTCACTAACTGAGGTTTAGTGGTGGCTAGTTCTATCCATTCGATAGTTCCAGCCAACTGAACAATGTGACGAAAAATAAAAACCTTTGTGATATTTTTTAATTCTTCATCGCCATGCAAATCAGAGAGAACTAGAGTATTGCAAGCGGAATCAATCGCCAAACTTCTGCCTAATATTCTAGAACAAATCTCATGAAGACTTTTCACTTGGTACTTGTGTGCCAACGAATACAGAGAGAGCACCGTGTCCCATTTCTTGTCTTCCACAATGCCGGTGTAGAGGAACGTCAGGAAACAGTTGAAGGCATGGTAATCTGTGTCCCCGATCACGACTTGATTGGAGTTTCTTTCCAACATGTCGCTGTCGAACATTTTTGCGAAAACTGGAGAACGATTCAGAAGGATTATTTTATGAGCGCGAATGGTTTTTCCACCAACCGAAAATTTTACATCGGATGAAAGACCACTTTCGTACATAGTTTTAAAATCTTTGGAAAGATCTCTGCAGGCTTCAGAATCATCTCTAATTAATATCGGAAAAACACTGCTAGATATATCGTAACCAGAAAATGTTAGTTTACTTTTCAAAACCAATTTATCGTCCAACAAGTTCATAAAGCTGGATAATTTAGGTTTGCTAGTAAAAAAACTCCATTTGCCACTAGTAAGATTCAGCAAATGCCTTCTTCCTTTAAACTTAGTGGGTAAAGCAGGGCCTATTCTAACGGGCAGTCGTGGCTCATTTGGGCAGTCATAAATTGAAAATGGGCAGTCGTAAATCTAAAATTGGGCAGTAGTAAAAAGTAAAGGAAAAAACACTGCAAGCCAATAATTTTTTCCTTTCTTCCCCTCCCTAAATTTTCCGTATTCTTTGTTTTCTTTTATCAACTTATTAAAGCTTCAGAGATGCCAGTTCAAAATGTACAGCCGATTGCGAGCTATGAGCATTATCTCCTTAATTCCTTATTATCAGAAGAAAAACATTGGGATGAAATTGTTTTTCCAATAATGGGAGTTACTCAAGAAACGCATTAAAAATATGACACAGTTGAAATTGGTTCGAAATATCTCAAATTATGGTCCTACCAACTTTCATTCCTATTCTTCGAACTCAAAGGATACATTAAATTAGGCAAATACACTCTTACTTATAAATATAGATTTGGTGACATTACATTATTAAGCCCAACATTCAAATATTTTTTTCAAACTTTTACTTTGAATGTGTTTTCTTTAAGTTCTTTTTCTTAAAAAGTGAAGAAAAATTCCTTTTGCGTGTGCGCATTTTATTTTAATTCAGAAAATTATTATTAATCTGCAAGTAATTCTTTTTCCAATTTGATGACAAATGCTTTTTATTATTATTTTAAAATAATATTCTTTTCTTGCTAATATGCATGAGGACTTTTTCATTCGATTTTATATTTTCTTTGTTTGTTCATTTAACGACATTTTATTTCATTGGGATCTTTTTTAGCCTTGTAGCTTAGTAAGGCAATCATAGCATGCATATGTGTATAGTAAAGAGTTCAAAGATTCATAGTTCAGACCAATTTAACACACAAACTTCAAGATAAGATAGTTTTGGCACACAAAAAGAATTAATTTTAAGAAAATCTTGCAACAAGGAAAGAGTGTGACAAAATTGTTTGCATTACTACAGGACAAGGACAAGGTGGAGGTCTTTTACAGAACATTATCTTCCAACTTCCTCAATAAATCTAGTGTCTCTCGATCCTGCTCCCCATATTTCCGGTCAACACTCCACCCCCAGGAATGTGGTTTGAAGGGGACTTTTTTTTTCTTATCTTTACGCTATATTTTTAGAGGGCCAGTGACAACAGTTTATTCTAAGGAACGAAACAGTTTAACTGTGTGCTTTCAGCAGCAATGGCGACTGGTAATCTTTTATAATGTTTTTTTTTTTTTCATAATAAAATAATCTAATTACACAACTGCGTACGATTGACTCTTGAAACGTCACAATGAAAAGGTGTGTAACATTTTAAAATAAATATGAAATATATAGCAGGATACAAGATTAACGTATTAAAAATCAATTTATTGTTATATTCAAAGATAAATTATCAGTAGATATGGTATTTAGTTATTAAGCTGAAAGTTTGTTATTTAAGCCACAGCTGAATTAACAAATCTAATTCTACGAACTAGAGGGCCACCTAATGGCTGTGAGGTTAGTACTCTGATATCGCATGCCAAAGGTACCGGGTTCGAATCCTGGATTATGAATGGATGAACGTTGTGGATCGGAAACTAGGTCACATCAGGATTAGCCGTTATTGTGCAAAAAATAGTTCATTGAGCGTACAAATTAACCAACTGTGAAACTAGAGATTTATTAATAGAAATGAAGCGTAATTTTTAGCATTTTAACACATCCATTTTAGTGGAGATACAAGTCCACAACATGGATATTTTGAGTTCTTTTTAAGAAAAATAATCGCATTTACAAATACTTAAAAAAATAGTTTTAAATTTGTAATAGCTTTTTTGAAATATAAAGCATATACTTGACATCTTGATGAGTAAATCTTTAACATTAATTAATTGTGGAATATAACTCTTTAAACTTGGGAATCAAGTATTGGGAAAAGCTTATAAGTAAGAAAATGCGTCAAGAATAAACTTTTTGGTCAATTTTTAATAAATCACACATAGGGACCTCTAATCCTAAGCAATCCAATTGGACTTCAAAAAATCAAAGTCTAGATTAATGAAGGTGATTTGATTCACAATACCTGAATGTAGTATGCATTTAGTTAATTTCACAGACACTTACTCTGGCTCTATAAAATACTTACCGACTGGTATTTTGACTGATTAAGGAGGTATGTTAAAAATTAGAAAGAAGAAGAAAAAAAAAAAAAAAAATAAGGAAAAAAAAAAAAAACGTAAATGCCTTTTTTCCTTCAACCAATAGCCCTTCTATTTTCTACCCAATAAAATGTTTTAGAGAGGATGACTCAATGTACTTATTCGTTAATTGTAAACCATTTAATATACATTTATGATATTTTTTAAACAAGTGTTTTGTCAATTGCCGGATAAGAAAAAATCTTTTACACTTTCGACGGATTATTACATTCTTAACACGAGAGAAACCTTTTCTGACAAGACAGGGGTTTAGTCACTTGGTGAATACTTCAATGGTTAGCTATTACTAAATTCAAAACATAACCTATTTATATCACTGGTGACTTTATTAGACTATTTATTTTTAAGGAAGAGGGGAGATGGGGGGGGGGGGGGAGAGGATGGAATTTCGTATTGGGCTGTCGTAAATTTTGCTTAGAATAGGCCTTGGGGTAAAGTACTGACCTCACAGAACATTATACCTTCAATATTACAAATTGATGTATAACTTGACACAGCGAGATGACCATCATTGACATTCAAGTCTACAAGGGTTACATTAAAGTTATGATTTTTATCTTCCTTATATGTTACCTCAAAACATACTTTTATAGGAAATCCAGGAATCGGCGAAAGCGAAGGTCCTCGTAATACGTCTGGCGAAAACGAGAATTTTTCTATTGTCCATGAAAATTCATAATCACAAGTAGGATTATATGTATGCACAGCATCCTGAACAGCCATCAGCATATCAATTTTTTTTTCTCAGAAATAGAAGACACTTGCAGTTGACTTTCAACCATAAGAATTAAGTATGAATGAATGTTGGCTGGAAAGTGGAACAATCTAAGTGTAAATAAAATCAGGGCTGCCAACACCGAGATCGCGGGAATCGCCAATAGTCCATTAGAAAATCGCCAACAGTCCATTAGAAAATCGCCAACAGTCCATTAGAAAATCGCCAAATCTCGAATTTAAGAAAATCGCCAAACGGGAAACTGGTCTTCTGTCTGTAAAAAAAATTATGTCTGTAGTCAGCATAACTCCCAAACGGATTGTGTGACTTATGATATTTAAGTTTAGTGGGGGTCATGGGACTTGTCATCTAAGGTTTTCGTCAAAATTGCATAGGCGCAAACAGAAGTCGACATTGAAAAACCATGTTTCCAAAACACGCTGCTAACGATTTTGATCAAAATTCTGTGATAATGTCTCTGAAGGTGTTTTAACTGAATTTCTCGTAGCTCCTGTGAAATTCCCGTAGAAATGCGATAAAGGCGTAAGAAGTTGAAAAACGAATATCTTTAACACCCTCTTCAATTTAACATCGCCCATCAACGACAAACGATTATTTCCCCTCTATTTCACTCCCAAGAAAGGATAATGTGAGAATTATCAAAAAATATATCGCCCCATTTGCCATTTTGGCTTTTTTCTTAACCCGTGCAAGAATTATTGCCAAAAATATCGCCAAACTAGAAGTTTTCTTTTAAATAAAAATGAAAATATCAAAACTGTAAATAACACCATTCCACGTCCAATTTAAAAGCAGCGACTAGTATTATAGTGTAATTGAAAGTTGTGCGATGTTCCACACTTCTAGCTTAAGATAGATTCTTTTTCCATTTTTTTTTTTTTTTTACAGCGGCTTAAACTAGGCGTTCTAAATTTTCACGAACTTATCTTCTGCATCTCTTTTGACATATTGAATTTTGGTATTAAAATGTCTTGTAAAGTATTTGAAATTTTTTCGAATCTTTAGATATATAATTATGTAAATTGAACAAGCAATTTGAAACTAATGCCTTCTGTTAGATATAGTATTTTAATTTGTAATTTTGAATTTTGACGTCGACATTTTCCAAATTTTGATTTTTTCCGCCTTACTTATCTTTTTTATTTAAAAATACATATATATAGTTTAGTTCATAATACATGTTATTCTAAAGGCCTTAAGAAGTCAATGGACTGTAGGTAATTTCGTTACTAATCTTATAAATATTAAAATATAAAATTTATTTCTTGATACATGTTATAAAGTCCTTAAAGTAGCTCCATTTACTTTGATTTGACTTATAAAAGGGCAAAAAATTTTAAAGTCGGATTTTTGGGGAATCGCTTGACTTCCGATTCTTACATTCGTTTTTTTTCTTTTGGTAACTACTTCAGACAGAAATTAAGTTTCGCAATAAAAAAAAAATCCTTTGTACGAGAGGAAATATTTATAAAATAGTAGAAACGTATTTAAAATTATGCCACATATTTTATTTTACACTACATCTAGCTAGAAAAGTGTGTAATAGCGGCCTTTTAGTGTCAGTTGTCGAAACTTCATAGAATGCTTTGCTATCGAGAACGATTCTATCTGTCAATTTTCAGCTCGCTTGGAAAAAGGCAAGTGGATTAATTAGTCCTACAAGAGAAAATAGAAGCGTGCAAAACCGACCGTTTTGTGATAGGTCCCGAAATTTGAGAGATTTCATTGTCATTGACATTGAATCTATCTGCCAATTACCAGCAACGAAAAAGAGTGTTCATATTTTGGCAAATTTATAAAATATGTGGAAAACCGATTTATTTCAACTTATTAAAAGTTGATTTCTTAATAGTTTCGGTCATTTTTGCCCCGGCAGACCAGTCTCTATTCTTATTCTGCAAGCATTTCTTTACATTTTCTATAAAAAATAAATCAGAATACTGTTTGAAGGGGTGCCTAGACTTGCAGTCATTGCTTGGAATTCGGAACAAAATGCTAATGCTTTCTTTTTTAGTGAATTAAGAATAAAAGAATCATTATTAGATATAATGATATTCCTGTGAATCGACCTAATTATTTGTTCCATGGGAATATTGACTGGCATCGATATCACTTTGAGAGAGCCTGATACATAGTAAATGGGGAGAGGATAGTTGAAAGGGGTGTAGATATAAACAACCGGATATTTCCAAGCGGGCATTCTTAACAATCTTTGTATTTACATTTTATAATGAATCAGAATAAAAAATTATGTGTTTAAAACTCATCAAAAAATTCAGCACTTTTTAAAGATTTGCATCATCAGCCAAGGACTGAATAAATCACAATTTTTTATCTAGTACTTTTTCTAGGACTGTTATCAGCATTGTTCCAGGTAATGGTTGAAAAACTTTTGTTAAAAATGCAAATTGTGATATAATGCACTCCAGCAATTGAAACCCCCTTATTTTGTCATTATCATTCTATGTGGGTATTGATCATTAACCCAAAAAGCTTTTCGTAATAAATTCATATTTTAATAAATTTTTTACGAAATTTTTTATAATTAATCTGAATTTTTAAAAATTGAAGACAAATTAAATAACATCTAAAAATTTCTGTAATGTCTGTAATGCACCTACAAAGTGCTTAAAAGTTAAAGGTTTTGTTTTAATACTTACAAATGCCTTATATGCATTTCGTATGATATATTTAAAAAACTTACGACCGTTTCTACGATCCTTCGGTAGATCATTAAAACTCTAAGCTGACGCAAAGTCATTAAATTAGTGTAGTTTTACAAATAACATACTGTCATAAAACTTTTAAAAAAAGAAACCCAATTTTTAGGTAGTAATTATAAACAAAAACATTATGTATTAAAAATTAGAATTTAACATCGGTAATTAATATTTATAAATAATTTAATAAATCGGTAATTAATTTAATAAAGCCAAAATGGTGATTCAGCGCCAATTCAAGAAACTGTAAACTCCAAATTCCACACTGATTACTGAAGTGCGGAATCATGAGGTGATAGGAATATAATTTATCGTTTTCCCCGCTTTCTTCCACAATGAGTCATTGAAGGGTTGCTATATCATAAAATACTTTAGTTCTTGCACGTGCATGCACGTGTCTCGTTATCGATGTCAATGCAAGGGGCAAATAATGTAACACATAAAAACTAAGTTTTTAATATAAATCCTTTATAGGCATCGCCAATTTATATATTCAATGACAAAGCGCCGTTTCTGCTGCCAACTTGTCCTTGGTGTTGGCATTTAAATTTAAATATTAAAAACATCTCTATCAGCAAAATATCCGGTAAATTACTTTTCAAAATTTATTCATTGAAAATGAATGAATTTATGCACTTTTCAGTGAAGCAGAATACGTAATGACCAAGTGTCACAAATATTTTTGCAGTTAGATATTTAGGCCTAGGTAGGGGAATTTTGACTTTGAAAAGAAAATTTTACTAATTTTCATTGACCGTAATTTACAACAACTTTAAACTTGGCTCTACTTTAGACCTCGATACTTTTCACGGCCATAATCATTGGGTGAAGAACTTTGCGCCTTTTTACAGAGATGTTTTTGCTGGGATTTAAAAATAGTTTAGGCAGATCTGAATTGAAAGAAATCACAAGTTAAACTGTACTTGAATTACAACTTTTAATAACTGATTAAAATTTCTAAAACATTTAAAATTATTTTTTTGAGGAAATATTATTTGAAATTTTGGATGATTAAAAAAATTTAAAAGACAATTTTACGAGTCTTTGAGAACAGTTTTTTTCTTATAAAAAGTTTAAAATTGAATTATATTTGTATGTCTATCAAAAATAAAAATAGCTGAAATGTAACAAAAATCTAAGTTAAAAAAATTCTAAAAAGCAACTTTAATACAAAATAGTTCATCCAAGTACAATATTCAAAATAGATCTATCCACAAACATTCAGAATACCCTTTTTAAAAATTCATTAAAAGTTGATAGTTTATATTCGAAAAAGTTTACCAGTATGATTCATATTCTTTTGCTATTTATGCCCAAAATATAAACTTATTTTCTTTTAGATAATACACACATGAACAAATCTAGCTTAAAATAAGTAAATAAGAATAAATAAATAAAATAAATAAATAAATAAAAGACTTAAAAAGAAAACATAAAATCACCAAAGAAACATAAGATAACGAATATCGATCCCACAATGTTTCTCACAAGGAGAAAGTGTGTTGCAATTTAATACTGTGTCCACAATTGTTTCGAAGAATACAAATATATTGGATTTTTAAAAACAGGAAAATGTATTTTCTTATATCAATATGATAATTTCCGAAAAACTAATATATTTTCTTTTTGTGTAAATTCATTTTTCAAATATTCTGTATTGTATTTATCTAAGATTGAGTGTATATTTCCAGGCTACTTTATTTCATCTATATACAATTGAAATACTAATGTTCATATCTAGCATCAGATTTATCAAAATTCCCCCCTTTTTTTTAATCCTAAGGAATATATCAAAGTGAACATGTTGTTGTGCTTAATATCGGGTGTAAGCATATCTCCATTTTTTTTTTTTTTGTTGTTGTTATATGCAAACTTTTTAAGGAGATTTAAATAAAAAACTTCAATAAAGGATTTTCTTTATTATAATAAATAATACAATTTATTGATATATATTGCCAGAAACTAGCTGCGTGGCCGCGCATAGCGGAGATCCGTCATTGGTGTATAGATTCCAGTTTTTGTTGCTTCGTGAACATCAGGTTCGTTTCGGTCCCAGAAAGGTTTATTGCACACTTCCAAGCTAGTTTTCATCGCTAAAAGCAGCTCGATTCACTCGCTGAAAGGTTCATTGCTGTGCAAGCACAAGCTCGATTCCCTCGCTAAAAATTAATTGCTACGCAATCTCTTAATATTAGAAGACCCCCCCCCCCCTTCTCTCCTATTGGGGAAAAAAATCCCTATTAATACAATAATACAACTACCCTAACTCTTCTGAGAATATTTCAACATTATGTAAATTTGAAGGTCAGAACTACTTTTGTATAACATTTCAGATCTCCACGACTATAAGCCACGAAATCGCTTTGTAAAAAAAATTGATTAAAAAACTAATTAAAATTTTTACATTCTGCATGTCAAAAGTCCAATTAAAACTATTTATGTTTAATTTTCAGAGCTCTAAGTCTATTTGAAGTAGCTTTCTATAAAGGGACAAACACACTATTTTTTTCATTATTTTAGATTACTAGCTGAGTACCAGTTCTTCGCTACGAAATTTTACCATGAGCAAATTTTTAACTAGTTGTGTGGCCCCGCGTTGCGGAGATAAGTCATTGGTGGATCGGTCCCAGCTTTTGCCACTTCGCTCACCGGAAGGATCATTCCTACGCAAGACTAAGCTCGTTTCGCCGGCTGAAAAGTTCATAATAAGCACAAGCTTACTTCACTCGCTGAAAGGTTCATTGCTGCTTAAGCATAAGCTCTCTTCACTCACTAAAAACTAATTGCTTAATATTAGAAGCCCCTCCCCTTTCGAGAAATAAGAATTCCCCGTTAATACTATAATGCAATAACCCTTTGAGAATATTTTTACATGTGTTTGCAAAAAGTAAAAATAGAAGGCCAAAATTACTCATATTGAAATGAGCTCTAGGTCTATTAGAAGTCGCTTTTTGTAAAAATATTAATTAAAAAAATAATTGAAAACAAATTGAAATTTTAACATTCTTTTCGTCAGAAATGCAATAAAAAGGCCAAAACTATATGTGTTGAAAATTTCAAGCCCTATTAGAAATCGTTTTGTAAAATACATATTAATTAATTAAAAAAAATAATTAAAAAAGAACTCAATAAAAATTTAAAATTCTGTTTTCCAAAAGTCTAATTAGTGGACCAAAAGTACTTATGTTGAAGATTTCAGAGCTGTAGCCCTATTAGAAATCGTTTTATAAAATATTTGTTAATTAATTAAAAAATTTAATTGAAAAGAACTAAAAAAAAAATTAAAATTCTGTTTTTGAAAACTACAATTAGAAGGCTAAAACTACTTATGTTAAAAAATTCGGAACTGTATATCTGTTTCAATACACTATGTAAAAAAAAAAAAAAAAAAAAAAAAAAGAATAAATAATAATAAAAAATAATTGATTAAAATTTTAACATTCTGTTTGACAAGTATAAGATTAGAAGGCCAAAACTTCTTGTGTTGAAAATTTCCGAGCTCTCTTCTAATTTTAAGTAGGTTTCTATAAATCCACAGAGCCACAAATAGACCTTGTTTTATTAAAATAGACTGGTAATATATAAAGAATATATCAGTAATATATCAATAATCATAATCATTTTGGAAGCAGACCAGTGATAAGAAAATTCAGAATAATTTTGATTAATTAAGATTAATTTTTCATTTGGAAGAGAAAAAAGTAAGTTGGCATGTTTTTACCGTATCATGCAACAGAACTTTAAACGAAAACAGTTTATGAAGTCACCGTTGTCTCACACCAATGCTCATCAAGATACAACCGATTCTAACGCTTTTTTTTTTTAGAATTAAATTTTATAAAATTATTCCAATAATGTATACCAAACAGCACTTAAATGGCGTATGCAACCAATCTCGAAGATTAATCGATCATCAAATGAAGAAAAAGCTTTGTGGTGACGCATTTTTATTTGTCTGAAGGAAACTTTGTTTTTGTTTCTTTGTGTTTTCTAGTTCACGGATTTCAGAGTTAGTAATTTGTTTTGTCTCCGTTGTGTAAGAATAACTTTTCGTGGGATCGACATCTGTTGGTTTATCGATTATGCCTCATTCATCTTTTAGTCTTGCCGGATCTTGGGCACTCAGCCTGACACTGAACGTTAATATTATTCAAAAAGTTAAAATTATGCAAGAGTGAGAGTTCATTAAAAACTGTGTCATAGAGATAAAAAAAAAGAGAAAATTATCATTGTAAAACTGTTCAGGAAATAATAAAGCTTATGATTTTTTTAAGTGTATATATGTCATTTTTAATGGGAATCGTCCTGTTTTTCATCCTAACTTTTAAAATTCACCAATTGTACATACAATGAAGTGTCTTTGCAATAATCCAATAATCTGTATTAAAAAAATTTAAAACACATTAAGGGAGGGGAGAGGGTATTACTGTTTGTTATGTAAAAAAAAATACATATTTTCCGAAAAAATAATGTATCATATGTATTAATGTATGTACAATTCGATGTATTACCCAATCGCGTGTAAAAAATTAATCAAGAGAAAGTAATTATAAATTTGACATTCTATTTTTCAAAAGTTCAATTAGAAGGCCAAACCTACAAATGTTGAAAATTTCAGAGCTGTAGCCCTGTTAGAAGTAGTTTCGAAAAAAGAAAAAAAAAATTAATTAAAAAATTAATTTTGATTAATTTAACTAAAATAATTTATTGAGAATTAAATTTTAACTTTCCGCTTTTCAAAAGGCTAATTATCAGGGAAAAACCACTCATGTTGAAAATTTCAGAGCTGTAGCCTTAATAAAAGTCGTTTCGTAAAAAAATTTAAAAATAATTACAAAAAAAAAAATAATAAAAAAACTATAATGCAAGTTTTAACATTCTGCTTTTCAAAAGTCAAATTAAAAGGTCGAAACTACTTATGATGTACATTTCAGAGCTCTACTCCTATTTTAAGTAGATTTCTTTAGAGGGGCAAACATACAGACTCTTTGTTTCATTATTATAGATGTATATACTGTTGAATGCACTATCACTAAAGCTAATTTAAATTCAAATTCCTATAATCATACCATCCTTCAATGTTGATTCCATAGCTATCACTCCGAGCTTTCTTCTGTTGTTTACATCCGGAATTGAGTCTAGATTTCAAAACATCTACTTCTACAATTTGTGTCAGACATATAATTATTTCTCTTTATTTCAGTATTTGTTTTGAAGCGGTGTCTGCATTTGACAGCTCAACTAATGTGGTTCAATCTCAATCAACTAATATGGTTGTGTTGTTCAAAAACATAATTTTTCATGTAGCACTGTAATACAAATAGAAGTTGATGATGTAATTATGTACTACTATTCATGAGTTGAATAATGATAGCAGATTTTGGAAGGTTTAGAAGTTAAACAAAAGAAAAATTGCAGATCTGCTCTTTCAAAATTAGACGCTAAATGCGTTGCCAAAGCTGAAAAAGTGTGATTACGTTCAAAAAAAAAAAAAATTAATTAAATCATGACTTGGTTATGTCTTATTTACGAAGAGGGTTTGATTGTGTGGTTAAGACTTTCTACTGAAAAGATTAGAGTTCAACTTTCAAACGTGTTTTTCTCACGTTAGTGTTTTCACTATTTCACCCTGCTATAGAAACATTTTTATTGTGAACTATTTATACTATCAAGTTCATTTTTATTTCTATAAATGATTATTTGTACAGAACCCCCAAAAAAAATCAGAACGATGGCTATATCTTGTGCTCTAATTCTTGAAATGACAAACAAAAGGTACCGTTGTAAATCATGGAAGGTTTTTAATAATTGCATGTAGTTTTTTTTGTCATGAGGGGTCATCTACATATTTAAACAGAACAAAACTTTAAAAAGTTCAATGGCAACCTCGTAATATTATCCCATATTTGGATTCAGCATCCAAAAAATTGTTGGAATACAAAAATTCGTAATTTTCTAATGAATGGTTTGTAATTTAAATGATAAAAAGAAAATGATAAATTAATGTTAAATAAAAAAAATTGGTTTTTTGGTCATAAATACTTAAATAATTAATATATATATATATATATATATATATATATTTTTCAAAAGATAGTTTGTAAATAACCAAACATAAATAGCAAACAACTTTTGCATCAATTTCTTTTTTAATAATTAATTATTAATTAATAAAACAATTGAAAAAAATTTTGGAATAGAAACATACATTTTTTTTTGCTTTCATTAGATTGATCATGGTCTGAAACCCCCACAATTTTTTTCTTTTCAATTTGACTTTTAGTTCTCTATTTTTTAGCGAAAATGTAAAAAACGCTCACTTTAAGGGACCGTATAGTAGATGACTTTTGAAAACTATCAAAGATTAATTCAAGGTAAACTAGAGGTGTGGAAAATCGCACAACGTTCAATTATCGTAAAATGGGGTGAATAGGAACAGCGGGGTGAATCGGAACAGAATTTCTAGAAATTACCAAAAAAAAGTATATTATTTTATACAAACAAAGCAGTTTTATTTTTTGTATATATATTTTTAATCTGTAAAACGTGTTTGGAATCGTGGAACATATGTTTTGTGTGTTTTTCAACAGTGTCCTTTTTTTTTTTTAAATTTACTTCCTTAAATTACATTTATTTAAAACAACATTTTTTAGGAAATTTCAATAAGTTATCCTTTAAAAATTTTACTGAATCATGTGATTTTTTCATTTTATAAATAATTTCAACGATCAAGTTACATTTGTGTTTACAGTGAAATGTTTCTGTAAAATAATCACGCTTTACTGAATACTGTTAACTAATGCCTACATTTTATATTTATTAATTTTCTAATCATCAGTAGTATACGTTATACTTCTGCAATTACAGCTTTCGATATTTTATTTATTTCATGTGAAAAATGCACATCTTTAATGTTGTAAATAAATTATGTTACTTTTGCGTTTACTTGCTATATTTGTATTAATCTTAAACATGACACTATAAATCCAAGTAGTTTCTATGCAATTTTAGACTAATATTTGTATTTTATAACGTCGTGAAACGCCGCACTGACAGTTCGATTTCTCCCGCTGTGAAGTAGAACCTTAAAAATACCTTTCGTTTTATGGAAATTCTCCCTGAAGATCGGTCAAAAAATGGTCGAAACATTTTCGCTCATAAGTGACGTGTTTTTCAACATAATGCATTGAAATTTGGTATATAGAGTAAATGATGTATTCTGAATCGAATGAAATGATAAAAATAAGGGTTCGTATTGAAATTTTCGAAGATAGCGTTACTTTTACTTAGTAAACGGTCCCTCAAGAAAAAAAAATTGCATCAGATATATAGAAAATCGTAAGCAAAACATTTTGGTGCAAGCCGTAAGATTCTACGATAATTAGAACCGAAGATATAGCCATCGTTCTGATTTTTTTTGGGGGTACTGTACAAGTTATGCGTGGAACCTCAAAAATGGCCAATATTATCCCATGAAAACGTGTAAATTTTTAATTATTTATGTCGCCATCAATTTTTGTAGAATTTTGTAATTTTCTTTTTAAAAATATATTTATCATCCAATTTAAATATGTTTTTGGTTTTACCCAATTGCAATATTTGGACCATATGCCGTAAATTTTAATTCTGAAAACAGAATGTTTTTACTTATCGAAGATTATCAAAAAAAAAAAGTACCTATTATTGATGACGTAATAATTCCTTCAAACTGCTTTGAAGAAATGATACATAAGCTGCAGTTAGTATTCGAGAGATTAAGGGCTAACAACTTAACTTTAAGTGCAGAGAAATGCAATTTCTTTAGGGAGAAAATCACATATTTGGGATACGAAATTTCACAAACAGGAATCACTCCAACAGAATATAACACTCAAAAAATCACCTGCTTCCAAACTCCTAAAAACATCAAGGAATTACGTCGATTCAATGGTTTGACTAATTTTTATCGTGATAGTATTAAGAACTATGCTAACTACACAAGTGTTTTGGAGGAATTAACAAAAAAAAACACACCGTTTGTTTGGACAGAAAGGCATAATGTAGCTTTTCAAAATCTACAAAGGCAATTTTTTACCAAACCCTTTTTAAAACAGGTCAATATTAAAGAGAAATTTTATCTCGCATGTGACGCTTCGAAAATGTCAGTTGGAGCCAGTCTTTTTCAGTATCATGGTGACAAACTTTGTCCTGTTGCGTATTTCTCTAAAAAGAACTCACAATTTGAGGAAAAGCAGCCAGCGATTTATCTTGAGCTTATTGCTTTACATAAATCAATCTTACACTTCTGTGAGTATTTGTATGGGGGCACATTTACTGTTTTTTCTGACCACAGACCACTACAGTATTTCTCCAAACTTCAAAACAAGTCAAATAAAATTACAAGGATTTTAAATGAATTGGCTTATTACTCTTTCGACATACAGTACATCAGAGGTATTGACAACGTTTTACCAGACTATTTGTCACGTATGGTCAATATACCAAATATTGAGGTCACATTGGACACAGATACTACGAGAATTAAAGAAATTCTTTCAGAAGGTTCTAAAAATGTAGATGATACTATACCTAAAACAAACCTTACTTCCGTAAATACCATACTCAGTACACCACAGGCTCAGTATAACCAAAACATTGGAACAGCTTCACAATCCGAAGGTTCCGTTCACATCAACAAAACAGAGCAGGCTTGGGAGGATTGTGTAGTCAATCAGCTGAAAAGCTCAAACATCATACATCATTTATCTGATAACAAGGGTCATAAATTAGATGATACTAATATTCTTATGGAACAAAATAGGGATCTTAACATTCTGGAAATTAAGGAAGCTTTACACAAAGATAATGGCAAATTGAAGGCAAAATTTAAAAATTACTTTGTGGATGAAGATTCTGGATTACTTATGTTCAAGAGAAAAATTACAGAAAACGATGTAGATAGCTACATGTTTAATGTGGTTCTACCGGACACATTACAAATTCACGCAATTCAAAACGCACATTTTACACATTTTGGCATAGCTAAGACGTTTCAATTTTTAATGCAAAAATTTCACTGGAAAGGGTTATATTCGGATGTCACAAATTACATTAAGAGTTGTGAAACTTGCAATAGAGTGAAGCGAAGCTATCAAAAATTCAAACCGCAAGGATTTGCACATATTCCAAATAGAATTGGAGCACAGTTATCTATGGATATTTTGGGACCGCTCAAGTGTGGCGCTTACGTATTAAGTATCATAGAAAATTTTAGTAGATACTTAGATCTATATAAATTAGAATCAATTGGATCACAACAAATAGCTAAGTGTCTCATGCAGTACATTTCTAGATACGGCGTACCAGAAACCATTTTATCAGACAACTGTAGTAACTTCATTTCTAAGGGCTTTATCGAATTAAACAGATTATTAGGGGTACACCTTATACACACACCTGTTTACGCTCCTTGGTGCAACGGTAAAGTCGAGTCCACGAATTTAGAGATTAAGAACACCATCTTAGCTTTAAAAGAGCAAAAAATTGATCTACAATCAGCATTAGATATTCATAAGGCAATGTATAACAGTTCAATTCACTCTACGACAAGCTTTTCCCCTTCACAGCTATTTTTTGGTCGTAAAATAGAACCTATATTCAGCACAATGAAGGTTTGTAAAAAATCAAATTTAGATTGGTTGGGATATCCTAATTACGTTGAGAAAACAATGCTACAAATAGAAGAATGTAGGAAACAGGCTTTTAAACACATTGAAAATGCACAATTGACACAGCAAAATTATGCTATCAGTAAATCACACAAGAGACATTTCACAGTTGACAGTATTGTGTACTACAAAACCCCAGGCAAGTTTAAAAAGTATTTCACAGGACCCTACAAGATTACAAAGATACACACAAAAAACCTCTTTGACATTCAATTGTTAACATCCCCCCAAATCGTTAAGACACGCATCCACATCTGTAGTTTAAAACTAGCAGAAAAGAGATACGATAAATTTATCTTGGAAAAGGGAATAGATCACAAAAATAATTCTGACCTTCAGGCATCTTTACCACACCGGTACGATCTTAGAAGTAAAGATCGCGTTCAGCGATAACTTCTCACGATTCCTAGGACAAGACTTGGATTGACAAACAATAAAAAAAAGCGCTGTCATTCTCTGGCTAGACGAGGGAACTCGTAAATTTAAAAGTCTTAGCTTTTGTCAATCTTTGCTACGGGAGTATTCAGCACGCATGAATTGGTCATAAATATTGTCGCGTAGAGTCTTGTTGACACTAATGGCGAGGGACGCGTCGGCAAATGACTGTCTGCATTTTGGCGGGAAAAAGGGCGAATGTTGGTCACTTTCAGAACAGGTTTTTATTTATTTTTTCTGTGGGGAACATATAGTTCTCCGGTCTCAGAAAGGGTGTGTGACGTCATCAGACGGGAGAGGTTCTGACCGCTTCTGTCACGTGACTTGCCAAGGAGAACGAAGTTTGTGTTTTTGTGTTGTTTTTCTTTTTGGAGAGTTCAGAGGGGCGATTTTTCGTTTTTTTTTTTCTCCCCACTGTAACAGAGGTAGCGGAAGTCGGTTTTTTTTTTTTTTTTAAGGCCAACGAGGGGGTCGTCGAAAATTTTTTTTGGTAGCGATTTGTTGCACTGGAATTAATGAGACATTTGGTCTCTTTTCGATTAATGTATGGCTTTGGTTTTTTTTAATGGGTTAGATTAAGGCGTTTTTGAACACTGAAACTGGTAAGAATCTGCTGTTAGGCAGGCAAAAGGAGCGGATTTAGTGTCGGGTGTCTTGCTTTTATGTGCTCTGGATTAATTTGATCAACAGAACGCGTTCGCGCTGTTGATTTTGGATCGTAGCTCTGATTATACGAGTGTGTTGTCTACGATATTAGTAATTAATTCATGATTGGAATTGGTGATTAAGGATGTTAATTATTGTTTGGCAATTGGTGGTGTAAATTAATTTTTGGAGGGAAACTTAATGCTTTGTTCTGGTTATGTAATAAAAAATCAAGGGAAGTTTAAGAAAAAAATGATATAAAAGGGAGATAAGACTAAGTATATTTGTATTTTTCTACTTTGGTTAATGAAAGTTAAATGGTAATTTTTTTTTCTTTTTTCTATTTTGATTTTGAGCAGTCTTTCATGTGAGGATTACTAATAATAGTTGATTAGGTTAAAAGTTTAGGACTGGCTGAGTATTTATGAGTCTTGGAATTGTCATTTTTCTGTGTCAAAAAATCTAAACAGATCTGCATTTACAATCAAGTAGAATGGCGTGCTGCCTTGCGCAAAGTAGCATTCCTAAATTTTTGCTACAGCTGAATATCACCGCTGGCCAGAGATTTACAGTGAAGCAGAAATAGTTCTTCAGAATGGTCAGATTTCGTCAGAGATACAGTACTCGCTTTCCAGACTACTCAGCGATTTCAATCAGACCACGACAACGCAGCAACAGGTCCAACAGATGTTTCCATACCACACCACCAGATGGCAGTCCTCAACAAGCTACACCGAACGACTGCGAAATTCCAAGCAGCGGAGTCCGAGAGACGTGGACCGTGGACATACAAATTGATGGGAGGACCCAACATGCCCCATTCGACACCTGTGGGACAGGGCGGAGCTACTTTCCGGCATCATCACAGCAGACGACACACAGAGAATGTTCCGATGTTCCGGTTACAGAGATCAGCAAGCTTGACCTGGCCATACAGTAGGAGGCCGTCACTCACCCAAGTCCGCGAAGTTGGAGAAAGGAACAGGTAGCAAAGCAGGCCACACCCCTCTCAGTTTTCCTTTGACTCCTCATCACCAATGCAATGGCAACTGAACACATTTTCCCCTGGCCATCCACTTTGATTGAGGGCCACACGACATCCAGGTAAAACTATTCTTTTTTTGCTCCTGGGTAACTCGATCTTCAGGGAACGAGAGAAGACAGACATTCTAGTGACATTGCAAGTGTGAACAATAAACTGTTTTCTTTCCGATGCACAAACTTTTTGCTAGGAATGTTCAACACCTTTAGGATAATACAGAACAACAATACTGTGTTAGATGGTCACAATAAACTGAACTCTTTGACTATGGAGATTTACAAACTATGAAACTAAAAAAACTTACACAATGACGATTGAGAACGTTGTTCATGAACCAACTTCTTTTTCTTTCCCTTCTAAATTATACCTTGTGTTTTCCTGGTTACATCTTCATGTTGTTTTTTATTTATTTATTTTTGCTCTTTAACAATGTTACAAAAAATTGTGATTGGTCATATTTCAGTGTGCAACTATCTGCTTGTAATTTCATGCTTTTACACATCATCTTTCATTCTTGTGTATTTTTTTTGCAGTTACTTTACGGAATGCTGTGAGTGTTTTATTTATTAATTTTTAGCTGGCTGAGTGGAATTTCTTTAAAATTTTTGTTGGTGAAAAGGGTGATAAATGTCATGCTGTATATCCACAGACATTTTACAAATTGTATTAAGGGGTCTGTTTAAAACTGCAACAAGTGCATAGCCCCTTAAGTTTCTGTCCGAAGCTTTTGGGGGAATATTTAAACAGGGGTTTGGCCAATTGGTCAAATAAGAGTTGGCGATTCCATAAAGGATTCGAGCCGCTCCAATGGCGTAGAGAGAGAAGTTTTGATGTAATTATGAGGGGGATCGTAAGAGACAGAAGGAAATTGGGGAGATAGCAAGTCGGTCAAGCGGTGATGCCTGAGAGAGAGATGCATTTTTATCGGACGCAATTTCATGCACATGAATTCGCCATTTTCCTGACCCTGATATGCCAGTAAGTGAAATTTCTTGATTCGAATGCTCAGCCAGTTTTTATACTGTATAGTAATCAAAAGTGTCAATATGATTTATTAGTTGTTCTATGATATCTTTATGATATATTATATTTTGCTTGTAATCTATGGATGTCAGCACTGACTTAACTAAGCGTGCTTTGAGGAAATGTGTTGTCTAAATACCTATTGTTCATGAATAAATATCATTTCAAGTTAAGACTTTGAGTTATTGCAACGCTTTAACTTATGCACGAAATTAAGTTTCTTTAGATTAATTCTGACTTTTGTTAACTAACCACTATACTCACGGCATATGCAAAAATAAAAATCCGAATGATGCGTTATATCCAGGGACGACGGGAACGGAGGGCGTAGGGGGCGACTCGCCCCCCCAAAGTTTTAAAAAGTTGGACAGTCGGCAAATTTTCAAAAATTTTATCGAGATTTTTCTTTTTCTAAAGTCGATCCACAATAAAATCGAATTAAATGGAGGAAAAAAAAAAAAGAAATGGAACAAAAATATTAAAAATATCTGAATGCAGCATGACCCGAGTTTGACGAATCGGCATTTTTACAATAGAAGTCTATTATATGGAAGTCGGTGCCTTTTTTTCCGGCTACAATGATGGACTGTGAACGCAAATATTACCATAAGTTTTTAGAAAGGCTGGTAGTCGGCAAATTTCTGAAATTTCATCCCTTCTTTTAAAAATCCCTACTGACGGATATTTCAAAACATATTGAATGGAAAAAGTACAAATAACTAAACTCATTAGAATTATAAAATTGTGATCACAATGCAGCCTCAGTTGACGGTCGGCAATTTTGAATTGGAGTAAGTATATCCTTTTTGACAGGAACATTAAAATAATCTAATCATTGATATCTTCACTGACATTAGATAACTTTGATGTGTTACAGTAGATGATATACTTGTATTTGTCGTACTTCAGACAACGTCTCAAAAACCATGACATACACAATAAAAGTCATTTACATAAAGTATGTAATGTACATCATATGAATTAAAGGTTTTATACCAAATTTCAAAACACCAAAATTTTTTATACGAAAATTGACCGGCATTTTACAAAGTTATTGCAATTAATGTCAAGTAGAACTCCATAAATGATGTTATGTACAGGATGGTCATAAAGAAACTTTGCCGATATATGGATCTCTAAAGGCAGTCTCGTTCAACAGATCGAGATGAGATTTCAGGTATAGTTATTCAGAGATATGAGGTCGGAATTCTGTAAATTTCGGCAAAATGGCGCTCACGATTACCCCGGTTATAGTTACGAATAGCAACGCCTACTTTTTCCTATCGAGAAATGATCACCGCATGTGAAAACCCTAAAAAGCGTTGGAATGGTACGTGTATCACAAAAAACGGACGCACAAAATTCAGATCTGCGAACTGCCAACAAAAAGACGATCGGAGCAATGGAGGCCGCTCACCAAATATTCAGCTTAGAAAACCGATTAAATTACCTGTGATGGCACTCATGCGAACTTTGGCCTCTGTCAAATGCAAATTTCCATCGTGCGCCTCAATCGCGTTTTTGTTGGCCGTTCGCAGAGCTTTTTTTTTTTTGGTGCTTGATTAATGCGTCCGTTTTTTGTGATACACGTACCGTTCCATCTCTCTTTAGGGTTTCCTTACGCGCTGAGCATTTTGCGACAGGAAAAAGTAGACGTTGTCATTTGAAAATTTCGTGCATTTAACTATAACTATAACCGTGAGCGCCATTTGTTGAAATTCAAAGAATCTCGAGCTCATACCTCTGAATAACTATACCTGAAATCTCATCTCGATCTGTTAAACGAAACGGAAGCTAGAGGCCCATATACCGGCAAAGTTTCTTTATGACCACCTTGTACTTCATATATTGAAAATGCATTCCCAAAATAATGCATACCACTTGTAAACTGGAAGGCGATATCGAATTTATTCTAACAAAATAATCTTTGGTTGGTTGGTTATTTTCAGATTATCTGGCGCCGTCAGCAACGCGAGGGCTATAATGCGCCGAAACATTCGTCATTAGACAAGCCAACATACATTTACAAACACTCATGCCTAACACGGGACTCGAACCTGCAACCTCGCGGTCTAGAAAATAGCACGCTAACCACTGTACCGTTTGGTCGGCAAAATAATCTTTGGAAAAGTGTTGAAAGGTTTATTGTAATACTATCTAAAATTCTTAGTGTTTCCCGTGCTCAAATAGCTGTGGACCGACGTTGTCCAATACAACCAGGTTCAGTGTATTGCAAATTGTGAGTATCCTTTCACTCCTATCCTCGATTTCTGACGCAGTTTGGCCTTTGTGTTGCCCTTGTGCCTAATAAATTTGAAAAACAACCAACCAACCTATCCTGGATTTCACCACTTTAATATTCGAAACATAGGGAAAAAATTGTCTTTCAGATAAACTAAGATTTTTTAGTCTAACTACCTTTCAAAATATTTCAAATTGGATCAATAAATCTCAAATTAGGATCATAACCATTACATGTGGGTAAGGGAAATGGGGTGGGTTGTTGGAAATTTCATGTTGACAGTAATGTTTCTCTTGCTTTGAAGATCAAATGTGCAACTTGTTCTTCCTCAAGATCGGATAACACTGTAGATTTGAATACCTCCCCCCCCCCCTCCCCCCACACCTTTCCCAAAAAACCCCACACGTACTATTCCTTATATAGTTTGGTATGTTGTGCTAAAAATTATGGCATGTTTTTTTATAGAGTATTTTGTCACTAAATTCGAAGTTCAATTAGTTGCGAATAACTTACCTTTTTGCACATAAATATTATAGTTTGGTTTAATGCTAAAGTAATCCATTTCATTTTTAATCCCGCTTAGGAAAAAAAACCTAGCATTTTCAAGTATACTTTCCTTCTTGAATAAATGATTATTGTTCAAAAAACGAGTAATATTTGCAGAAATTATTGCTGAAAAACCATACAACATCAGTGAAAAACCCAAAAAAAAAATCATTAAATTAAATCCAGCAATTTTGATAAAAATATATACTCGAAGTAACTACTTTTAAGAAGTAGGTTCCTGGATTGAATTGTTACAAAAAAATTAAGTTTTACTATTAACACACATTTCAAGAAAAATCCAAATCTTTTCTTTTTTAGTTAGGAAAATGAGTTAAAAAGTATTTAAAAATTAAATAATTAACAAATCGTTTTTAATAATAATTGTCTTTTGCAATGCAATTATAGTGTCCATAAACGCCTACATGATTATTTGCAGGGAGGTGTAAGGCGACAAAAGTTTTTGTTTAATCCTTGATTTTTCGAAGATGGGAATCGGATCTCCTAATTGGCTGTTAGTTAATAATTGTTCATTAATGTTCTGTTCAAATTGATGAATTAATATCCATATATATTTTTTTCTTGTAAATTTTACCACTTTTTTTCCACATTACTTTATTTTTCGAAACCCAGAGGTGAAGGAGTGCAAGTGCATGTTTCTTATGTCCCTGACATTGTATCTATTGTAAAAATTGCATTGCTTCGCGTAGGGAAATTTCTGTAGTAGCAATAGACGGCCAGAATTTTAAAAAGAAGAATTTTTCCAGAATTTGTTTTTTGATCAACCTTTATACAATTCATTATACAAAAGTCATCTATTTGATCAATAATTTTCATCTATTTCATTCCGTGTAAGAATGCTAATTTTCAACCACTTTTACACGTTTAATTATTTTTTTTTCGAAACTGCAATTTGAAAATATAAAAAAAAGTTGTATCGAAATGAAGCACTTGTACTTCTCAGTTTACTGAATTGGTTTAAGATTGTGGGGGAAAATTCTATCTATCTGCAAGGTATAAATGTCCCCCCCCCCCCCTCCTCCTCTGCCCCCAAATAAAAACGCTTCCAAAAATAATCTCCTTTATTTGAAGAGGAAGGGTTAATTTACTAAAAAGAAATAAAAAATTAAATGAAGTTGAAGGAACTTTAACTATAATGTGATGGGAATTTACTTAAAATTTGACATTAACTACGTATTAATAAAATGCCATAAAATATAAAAAATTGTTTAGTCGGTAATTTAAAAATAATTCAAACTAATTTCACATTAAATAAAAAAATTCACAATTAATTAAAAAAAATGCATTAACAATTAGTTTTACATTAATTAATAATTAATTTAGCAGGAATTATTCATATATTAATTAAAAATTATTTATACGTTAATTTTACATTAATAAAATTAGTTAACAATTTATTAGCACCTTAATTTATATTTTCTACATTTACACCGGACATGCCTTGATTTCAGTCGGCAAAAGGATGTCTACGCCCCCCCAACCAAAATTCTTAGCAACGGCCCTGGTTATATCGTGTATTCTAATAGATGAAATAACAAAAGCCAAGAACCGTGTAAATCGGCGTCATCCACTACGCGGCCCGGATTTGGCACGAGTGGGAACGGCGTTCTCTACTAATTATTATTATTATTATTTTGATTACGTGACATTAAACACTAAGTCAAAAAAAGAAAACGAAAAGGTTCTTTCGTGAGAACTACGCTGTCGTTTTCGATCTGCACCTGCAGAGCTGAGCAAGCTAGTTCAAGTATTTGCTAACACTTGAAAGAGGCGCGCCCACGCACTTGGCCATTCCATCAACAATTCGACATATGCATTCAACTCCTCCCCCCCCCCCCTCTCCGACGTGGTGTTGAAATGTATAAAGTAGTCTTTCAATGCTCCTTCATTAGAACTATGATTCATCCAGTACATATTATCATCTTCGTCATCTGTATTTGTGGATGAATTCCAGAAGTTAAAGTTGCAAATTGACGCCATCTCGCTCCATTTTTAAAAGGACAAAACTGCGGTCTGGCAGTTCTTTGCACCCTTTACTTGAAGAATGTTTCTCTTCTTATTTTAACGGGAACGCTAATCGATTTCTCAACAAAAGTGATGTAACTTTTTTTTTTTTTTTTTTTTTTTTTAATTTTCTGTATCACCCACGTGTTTTTAAATCACAGAATTAAGCATTTATATTGGCTTGCCAGATATTGGGAAAATCAAACTGATACGTTGTTTGAATATGACAAAATATATTCCAAACAGTGTTGGGGAGTTCTATTTCGTTTTGGTAAACAACTCAACAGTCCTCCAACAAACATCAACAGCAGGTGAGGATTCCAGTCAGGGGAAACTTGTATCGCGAATTTGTATTTATAAAAGGTGTATTGTTATCCGTGGGAAGGAATGGGCATATTTTCAGATCGTATTGTCAGGTAGGGTCAGTGAATAAAGGTCCCACGAAAATATGGATCATAAATAAGTATACCACATTTTATTAAATTCCCAGATACAAAAAAAAATAGCATTTCTTACGAAAACATGTTGTTGTTGACCGATAGTACTCGTGGAAAAGAGGGGAACAGGGATTGTCTAACCAAGTTACAGATTCCAGGTGGTATGGAACGAGACAAATATTATTGTAAAAATTCTTAACTCCTAAACAAGCGATGTATATAAATATAAGGAATCATTCTGGGGACATCATTCGGAGTTGAGTTTTTAGTTATCAGATACCAGAGATCAGGAGTGTGGGTTCTCAGATGTTAGTGCCATTGGATTATACCCCTTGAGACAGTGCCGGATCGGAGGGTAAATCATCAGAGCCATGGGAACTAAGTGGTAAGCGTTCTCACTTATATTAATCCTCACAGTCAATTCCGCGATAATAACATTTGACTAAAATAATACCTTATTAATGCAAGTTCTTAAATGGATAATTGTAACTTAGCTTAAAGTTATCATGGCTAATTCGAATTCCAATAATTTGTTAGTTAGATCATCATAGTAGAAAGTGTATTAAATTGTTACAGTATATTAACTTACATAACCAGAATCTTGTAAATATATTAAGTGTAATAAATATCCTTATATTAACCACTAGTATTGATTCAGTGTGTACTTCTTTACGAGTTTAATTATTGATCACTTATGTTACTCAGTCTTACCTCAGAAAGATGCATGGGAGGATGCTTTCATTCCCCTCCCTAATAGTTAAGTAAATTTTTATAAAAGCGGAGAAAAGGGCAAAATTCACTGGAAAAAATAAACTGTGTACCATTTAATAATAGATTTTATATTTGTCATTGGGAGAAGGGAAATAGTTTTGAAAAATCTAAGTTGGGGGGGGGGGGGGGGAATTTCCTTGCAACCTACAAATAATGCTGCCGAAACTCATGCTAATGATTCTATTCTTGTCCAAAAAGTTAAGGTATTCGCATTTGTTTTGAGGTTATATATTTCACTTTCCTTAATATAAAATTGCTAATGGTTTTGCAAATGGGTATGGTATAATACATCGAAATCAGGCTGTGAAATAGTAAGAAAGCAACTGAAATGTATTTTAAACTTTTCGGTTTGAGAATGAGAAAGCTTACAATTACAGTTATTTCAGAGATTATTCCAAAAATGTAGCAACAGTTCTTAAATATATATATATATATCCCCCCCCCCCCCCTAAGTTTAAAAAAAAAAATCAGCATTAAATACAGTGGTGGCTGTAAGGGGAAGAAATTACCCCCGATATTTTTTAAATTGCAGTGATTTTGATGACAATATCAATATTATTTAAAGAAACCAGGAATGTTCCAAACAAATCGATACATCTATCAAGTGACGAGTCTACATTTGGTTGGTTTATACGCTTCACGGCCTACTTTTACAATGACGGCTAATTGGGCCGGGACCTAAAGCTTAACGTGAATACCAAATCATAACGAAAATCCATGCCTAGTACGGGATTTGTAGGCGGCACCTTTGGAATGCGAGGCTAGAGCTCTAACCACACAGCCATCAGGTCTGAATCGAAACTCGATCTTTTATGGAAATTTTTCTGAATGAAAATTGTTTAAGAAATCATGTAAATAATCTGTTTAAAATGAATTGTAGATAATCTGTTTAAAAATTGTTGCAAAAAAATCTATTTAAAATTTTTTTGTCAATAATATATTTGAAAATATGTTCTAATCCATTTGTAAAGTGTCAAACAATCTGTTAAAATGGGTTGTGCAAAGCAAATTATTAAAAAATCCAGGTAACTTAACCCCTTGCTTGCCACGGGCGTATATATACGCCCCGCTAAGTCGATGCGTTAACTGCCCCGGGCGTATATATACGCCTTTCCGAAGTACGGTTCTGGCGCAGTATGGCCCATGAATAGCCCTTTGGCGATTAAAATCTAACCAACCAAAGTACGGTTCTTTGCAATGAACCGCTCTCAGTAAAATTACTCCCACGGCTTTGGAATGCTATAGAATAACTTTGACCGTGTTTGCAGAGGATTTACTTATAAAGGGTGGGGGAATAGCTTTTTATTTTTTTGTACAAATATGTCTGATACTGATGATAATGAGTTAGATAAGTATTTTTCTTCAGAATCAGAAACGTCAGAATATGATATTACGTCAGATGAAGAGGATTCTGATAGCGACTATTCTCTGCAGGATGCCCGACGTTGGGCACGATTGGATATAAACAAATTACCTGTGCCGCCTCCACGCTTTGCCTTTTTGGGACAGCCAGGAATACAGAAAAATATAACGGATATTTCGAACCTTCTTCTCTTTTTTTAATTATTTTTTGATGAGGAGCTGGTGCTCCATATTGTAACTGAAACTAACCGTTTTGCAGACCGGTATATCAAACAACATCCTGGAAAAGAGAAATCAAGAACAAAGTTGTGGCATCCAAACGATTCAGGGGAAGTATATGTTTTTTAAGGTATACTGATTTTACAAGGAATAACAGTAAAACCTGACATTACGCTTTACTGGTCTAAAAATAAACTGATCGAAACTCCAATTTTTGGAAAATTCATGAGTAGATATCGCTTCCAGCTTATCATGAAGTTTTTGCACTTCTCCGATAACGATATTTTTGATGAAAATTCACATCAAAACCCTAAACTTAGAAAAATATGGCCAGTTTTTTCTGACTTGATGAAGAAATTTTCAAGTTGTTATATACCCGAAAGGGATCTGAGCATTGACGAAAGCTTGATGCGTTTCAAAGGCAGGCTGTTGTGGGTACAATATATACCATTGAAAAGAGCTCGTTTTGGAGTAAAACTGTTTGTACTTGCTGAAGCAGAGTCAGGATATATTCACAATACGATTGTGTACACAGGGAAGAGTACAATCTTTGATAAAAAATATGAGAACTATGGAGTCGCTACAAAATTAGTGATGGCCCTTATTGAACCTTTTCTGGGAAAAGATTATTGTGTAATTGCTGACAATTTCTATCTCTCCCCAGAATTAGCAGATCTTCTAATCCAAAATATCACTGACGTATAGGGAACTCTTCGCCCTAATCGACGTGATTTGCCGGTAAATTTCAACCAACTTACTTTGAAGAAAGGGGAAATTGCCGCTTTTCAAAGAGGCAAAGTTACCGTATTGAGATGGCGGGACAAAAAATATGTATCGCTTCTTAGTTCTATCCATACAGGAAACTGCTCTGAAACTAATAAAAAAGTTATAAAGCCAACTGTTGTCATAGATTATAATTTGACGATGGGTGGGGTAGATAGAGCGGATCAGGCACTAGTTTACTATCCAACTACTCAAAAATGGCAGAAGAGGTATTATGTAACAATATTTCGTCATCTGTTAGATATGGCTATTTGGAAGGCCTTCATTTTATAGAAAAAACAACTCCCAAACTCTGATAATTACGACTTCCGAATGAAATTGGTGGAAAACATAATTGAGAAATTCCATGTTACTGCACCAATTTGGCGAAATTCTACATTATTTGGCAATTTATCGCTTGCGCCCGGAAAACGGAAGAGTACCTTTTTTCTTACACAATTGTAATTTATCCGAAATAATATGTGTTAACTATGTAGATCAGAGTTCTCCACTACGACTCCTAAGAAAGCAAAAGAAGAAGTTTTCAGCAAGGTGGTTTTCATCAAGATTGAATACAGCTATAACTTAACTGAATCTCATCTGGAAAATTTATTAAAATTGACTGCAACAAATACTCCGAAGGACATCGACTCTATCATGAAATCAAATGAACGATTCCTACCACCATCGTCTGGCAATGGACAATTCCCGCATTTTTTAAAACGAGTGAAATTAGTACATAATTATGAAGAATTTCTTTTCGATTCCAAATATTTATACAAAATTTCTTAAAAAAAAATAGTTATTTAAATATTAAGAAAAGAAAATGCTCCAAAATCGAGCCAAAACCAGTCCGATCAAAACAGTCAACAAAATTCGTGACGTAAGTAGTTGCCTGCGTTTCTATGGTTATCGTGAGGTTTCTGCCAAATTGTTATCGTTAAAAAAGTTGGTGTTGATAGACCATTACAGGTAGGCGTGATTTGCGAGAAACTTGCAAATCTGGTTTCCGCTGCTGCATTTCAAGCCAAGAAGTTTGAGATCTCTTTACGTCACGTTCATGCCAACAAAATGAGTCGTTTTCTCGACAACCTCTAACAAGGTAATTTTGATCGCAACTTACAAAAAAGAAAAAGCGCATTGAGTAGAAATTTTTATGTTTAAGGCCTTTTTGAAACATTTAGAATGGTATTAAAAAATTAAAAAAAATACGGGAATTGTCCATTGATATCAACTAAAACGGAGTAATCTGGAAGTACAGTTTAAATACTTTTATTAAAAGTAAGGTCAAGTGGCTTTGTGACGTTGGCTTTTTAAGACTTTAATTTACTAATAATGAAAACTATTATTTTTCAAATTCTTTGAAAACTAGAATCAAATATCAATTGTAATTTTGCTAGGAAATTTTTTTTCTTCCATTTTTCTGAAATGATATTATTAAATCAATAATAATTAAAGATACATATTTTGGTGTATGTGGCCCACGAAAAGCTCCAGCATAAGTAAGATGGCCGCCTTTTAAAGTTAGTGGCTCACGCTGGTGTAAATCGTGGATTGTCTTTATTAATTGTACATCAATTTATTTTATCATGAGGAGTCGTAAACATATTAAAACTAAACCTAACTTTAAAAAGTTCAATGGCGACCCCATTATATTATACATTTATGTTTAGAATACAAAAAAAAAAATTGTCGACCAAACGGTATAGTGGTTAGCGTGCTCGCTTCTAGACCGCGATGTTGTGGGTTTGAGTCCCATGTAAGGCATGGGTGTTTGTAAATGTATGTTGGCTTGTCACATGACGAATGTTTCGGCGCATTGTAGCCCTCGTGTTTCTGACGGCGCCAGATAATCTGAAAACAACCAACCAAAAAAATATGTCTAAATACCAAATTTCATAATTTTCCAATGAGTAATTAGTAATTTAAATGATGTAAAAAAAAAAAGAAAAAAAAAGAAAAAAAAAAAAAAGACATGTTAAGGAGAAAATTTGTTTTTTAGCCATACATTCTTTATTAGTTTTAATATATTTATATATTTTAGCAATTTTTGTTTCAAACGATTAGTTTATAAAAGGCCTAACATAAATAACATTCAACTTTTGTATCAAACAGTTTTTTAGTAATTAATTAAACAAGTATGAAATTTGGTATCAGTGGTAAGCGAAGTATTCTAAATCGAATGAAAACATAAAAAATAGGGGTTCGTATTAAAATTTTTAATGATAAAGTTTAATTTACTTAGTATACAGCTTCCTAAGAAAAAAATTTTTGCACCATATTTATGGAAAATCGCAAGCAAAACATTTTGGTGCAAACCGCAAGATCCTACGATAATTAGAACCAAAGATATAGCCATTGTTCTGATTTTTTTTTTTTTTTGGCGTAATTTTACTAACTCGTATACAAAAGTCGAACATGTAGAATATTCCGTTCAAGAGTTTAGCTGACCAAATATAGACACAATTTTTTCTAGATCCCGTTTTTGAATTAAGCACGTTCCAAAGCCTGTAAGAAAAAATTAAAAAAACGAATTCTTTTTGACCGAATACAATACTTGCATTACCCTAAGTTAACAAATGGGTATATGAAATTAATATTATAATCGTTAAAACATTTTTTTACCAAATAAAAGCTTCAAAGGATAATATTTCAAAAATATACACAAAGATTTCTAAAAATTTTTTCACCATAAGAAAATGTTTTAATCGTTAATTAACATTTCATTAGGAACTGCAATCAACCTGATAAGTTAACGATTTAAACAAAATTGTATCAGTCTTGCTCCTCCCTGCAAAATATCCAAATAGCGTTCATGCACGCTAGCTTCTTATCTTGTTTATGAACTGTCTACTAATCGGATGGTTAGGTTAATAACACCACTTACGACTATTCGAATACACATAGGCCAAACGAGCCTCCAAATCTGGGCATCAAAAGCAGTTCACAAACAAGTTGATTTCAAGCTATCGTTTCGAGGCTTATTTTAATGCAGACTTCGTTTTCCTGAAATTATTTTGCATAGAAGTCGATCCATCCAAACAACGGCTCTGGTGATAGTAACACGGCACTTGTTCCTTCGGTGTAGCTTTCCAAACATATTTCAAGTAAAAAAAATGAAATAGGGAAAATTTATTCGAATTAAATTGATTGGAATTAAGTTTGGATGATATCAGTGACTTTAAAAAAGTGATAAGTAGTTTTTAGAAAAAAAAAAGAAAAAAAACTTGAATAACACCAGTAAAGTGGGATTCGAACCCCCAGCTAATGAATAAGCAGATCAATCTGATACAAACTAAGCCAGTATGTTCAAGTGATGGAAGAAGAAATAATTTATTATTTTTAGATCAATAATCTTTTAAGTTAAGTTAACATATTGAACATTTACATTTATTTCTTAAAATATTTTGATAAACCAAAATAGTGTTTATTGATGAGAGTATAATTATAATGCCAAAATTCGTAACTTGAGTAACAATTGCAAACATTATTTTATTACTAGTCTACTTTTAAGAAGCACATATGAACAATCTATAGTTTCGATACATTTTGAAAGTAATATATTAATGATTGATAACTCTTGGCTTAGAAGAAAAAAGTACTCACGTATACTTATTTATTAGAACATTTAGGCACCATAACTCATCATTCAAAAATTTTAACTTAAAAACATTCCAGAGAGACAAAAAAAAATAACCCAAATGTATACAAAAAAAAAAAAAAACTCTTATGTTTAAATACACTCAATATACATACACTTAAAAGACTACAGATAAATTTGCCTATTTAGAAACACAGTGATACGTCATTTGCAAGATATTTAAATAACTGATGAAAAGTATGCGCATTTGTATAAAAATTTAAGAAAACATTTTTTTCAAGACAAATACAAAAAACAATTATTTCTTTGTTACTCACATCACATTTCTTCTTGCTGCCTTTAGAAATATACTTTTCTGATTTATTTCAAAGCCATAAATACAATTGTAACAATTAAAAAATAATGTTTTTTTTATCTATTTATGTTTGCATAGATAGATAAAAAAGGAAATATGTGCACTTATTACATTTTAAAATGAACAACTCGCAACGCCTGTTCTTATTGAAATAATATATTCATAACATTTAACTCATAAAATTTAGAAGTACTAACTCTATTAGAGCTCATTAATTAGAACATTTAGGCAACACAAAGCTCTTGAATAAAAAATGTAACTTAATAACATCCAAAAATGACACAAAAGAACCATATTATTTATAATATATATATACACCATCTAATGCATCTTAGCAATTAATAAGCACAGATCTATAAAACTACACTAAACATGTGAAAAATGTTTCGCTGAATCTTGGGAAATCGAAGTTACTTTCAGGATATTAAACTGTTAAACATTTGATAAAAATAGCTCTTCGTTCTATTAAATTTAAGAACACATATTTCATAAAGAAAAATATAAGAACCAAATAAACTTTCCGTACTCCAATCATAGTTGTTAGCTACTATTAAAAAACATATCCTTTGCTCATTTCATGGTGGTTTGAGAAGCCATGGAGGGAAGCACATCTTTCACTAATTGAGGTTTTGTGGTGGCTAGTTCTATCCATTCGATAGTTCCAGCCAACTGAACAATGTGACGAAGAATGAAAACTTTCGCAACATTTTTCAATTCCTCATCTCCGTGCAAATCAGAGATCACCAGCACACTGCAAGCGGAATCAATCGCAAGACTGTTGCCTAATATTCCAGAACAAATCTCATGAAGACTTATCACTTGGTACTTGTGTGCCAACGAATACAGAGAGAGCACCGTGTCCCATTTCTTGTCTTTCACAATGCCGGTGTAGAGGAACATCAGGAAACAGTTGAAGGCATGGTAATCAGCATCCACGATGACGACTTCATTGGAGTTTCTTTCCAACATGTCGCTGTCGAACATTTTTGCGAAAACAGGAGAACGATTCAGAAGGATGATTTTGTGAGCGCGAAGTATTTTTCCACCAACCGAAAATGTTACATCGGATGAAAGACCACTTTCGTACATAGTTTTAAAATCTTTGGAAAGATCTCTGCAGGCTTCAGAATCATCTCTAACTAATATCGGAGAAACCCTGCTAGATATATCGTAACCAGAAAATGTTAGTTTACTTTTCAAAACTAATTTATCTTCCAACAAGTTCATATTGCTCGATAATTTAGGTTTGCTACCAAAATAATTCAATCTGCCAGTAGTAAGATTCAGCAAAAGCCTTCTTCTTTTAAACTTAGTGGGTAAAGTACTGTACTCACAGAACATTATACCTTCAATATTACAAATTGATGTATAACTTGACACAGCGAGGTGACCATCATAGACACTCAAGTCTACAAGGGTTACATTAAAGTTATGATTTGGATCTTTCTTATATGTTAGCTCAAAACATATTTTTATCGGTAATCCAGGAATCGGCGAAAGCGAAGGTCCTCGTAATAAGTCTGGCGAAAATGAGAATTTTTCTATTGTCCATGAAAATTCATAATCACACGTAGGATTATATGTATACACAGCATCCTGAACAGCCATCAGCTTATAAATTTTTTTTAGAAATAAAAGACACTTGCAGCAACCATAAGAATTAGTATGAATGAAAGTCGGCTGGGAAGTGGAACAATAGAAGTGTAAATGAAATCAGGGCTGCCAACTCCGAGATCGCGGGAATCGCCAACAGTCCATTAGAAAATCGCTAAATCTCAAATTTCAGAAAATCGCCAAACGGGAAAATATATCGCTAAATACCAAATTTTCTTTTAGATTTTTATCAATAGTGTTGTATGTCCTCGAGTTAAACACAACAACACAAAAGTTGAATTTGTAGTCAAATTGGACCCGACCGCAGTATTCCTGAGAAGTTGATGAAATTGTAATTTAGAAATCAAAAATGAGAATTTACGTTTTTGAATAAGAATTTGCTATTGTTTTCGGAATAATCTAACCTTTTGAAATAGTTATTTCTTATTGAATTACTGATATCAGTAATCGGACATTGGTCACAATCACTGTCAGGTTTACTTAAGTTTTGAAAATTGAGATCGCAGAGTGCCACCGCATTATAGAAAATTTTAAATCTATATTTTATCATTTTTTTAGTTTTAAAAAACTTAAAAATTCAACAGGACCTGACCATTTTTATCATAAGCGTACTCAATATTTTCATACTTGACAATGTTTGAGAGCTGTATTTCTGTAATATTATACTTTTTTAATAATTAATGGAGCCATATAAATCCGTTTTATTACTTTCCATTACCCATATGTTAATATAGGGTAATGAAAGTATTGCATTCGGTCCAAATCGGTTTTGTATTAGCATTTCTATACGCTTTGGAACGTACTGTATTCAAAATAAGAAGTCCAGAAAGAATGTCTGTCTGTGTGTACGTGGTCAGCATAACTCTCGAACGAATTGTCCAACGATGTTCAAATTTTGTGTATGAGTTTGTGGTGTCAATGGAACTTGCCATTGCCATTAAGGTTTTCGTCAACATTGCGCATGCGCAAAAGGTCGCTATTGAAGCAACATGTTTTTCAATGATTGCTAAAAAAACTATTTTGATGTGGTAATGTCTCTTAAGGTGTTCTAAACATCCCCACCTACAAAATTCCCGTAAAAATTTTTAATGGCGTAAAAAGTTAAAAAACGAATGCCTTCAACACGGAGTTCTCTTTCCTGGAGCATACCTTATCAACGATCGTTTTTTCTTCTCCCCTCAGTTTAAATTACGATAAAGGATAATATAAGGATTATCGAAAAGTATATCTTTAAAATCACCATTTTGAAGGAGTTTTTTTTATAAAGACCTATAAAAGAATTATGGCAAAAAATATCACCCAAATGGCAGTTTTTTCTCAATGATTGATGAAAATATAAAAACGGTAAATGATACAAATCCACGCCAGTATTATAGTGTAATTGAAAGCTATGCGATGTTCCACACCCCTAGTTTTTAGCAGTGCCGGAACTAGGGGGGGGCAGGCGGGGCCGCTGCCCCGGGCGCTAACCAGAGGGGGCGCCGAAAAGCCAACAAAGCACTATTTGTTGTATAAATTTTAATATTTGGACGAAAGGATAATTTTTCATAAATAAATTTTCATTTTTTCTTAAAATTCTGGATGATCTTTAAAATATCCAACAGAAGAAAAAATCCACTAGAAAAAAAAAATAATACATTTCTGTACAAAGAAAGTAATAATCTATCCTTTTACAAAAGAATGACAACGAATTCTCCCTACCCCCTGATGAAGAATAGGTTTGTGCTACATGGCAGGCTGCCAGAAATGCTAATTTAAAATCGCATTGGTAATATAGTCGCAATGTAGTTAGATAAAGTTTAGCATTACAACAATTTAATGCTGTTGAAATTTTCGTAAATTGAAATATGTCGAAGAAATTATATGGGGCGCAGAATCGCAGAAAAGCAAAAGAAACTGCAAGAATATCCCAACCTTTTATCATCTTGGCTAGTTCACGAGACTGAAACCAATGAAGGTAAGAATTTTTTTAAATTTGTAACCTAATAAACTTCGGAAGATGTGTATTAAGGACAAGGGTTACGTTTGGGAAATATCTCTTGCCAAATATATTTATTGTTCTCTAGGAGTCCGCAGGAATTTTTACAGGGGGCTGCAAGATGTTGAATTGTTTAGAAATCGTTTACTTTTGTTTTTGAGGTTGATTATCATTAACTTTAAAGATTTATTGCGATTCCTAATGAAAATTAATTAGCAAAAAGTTAATTAAAAATTGAAATAATTAACGATTGAAACGTTTTCTTTAAGAGAATAATTTAGTATTTCTTCAGCTAAAAACAGATTTTTTTTTTCATTTTTACACATTTTGAATCGTGCTGAGTTTAAAAAACACGGGGGTGTTGAACTTTGAACAACTTTCAATTCCCACTGTTTCCTTCATTTAATTTAGCAATTATTTTGGCTGTAAAAATGACAGCGCAAGCACGATTTTGACAAAAACCGTAACGCCAGGTGTAATGGCCAAAGTAGGTCAATCCGTTTGAAAGTAATGCTGACCACAGACAACACACGGACCCACAAACTTTTTTTCTAGAACACTTTTTTGATTCAGAATGTTCTAAAACGTGAAGAAATGCAAAAAAATTATGCGATAAAAAGTTGACACAAGAATTCCTATTGAGCACAAGAATTCCTATTTATCGCAAAACATATCGATTTTTTAAAAATAAAAACGAAAACAGTAAATTACATCCTATCCAAATCTCAATTTAAATGACTGACTAAATATGTGACTATATATTTTTAACAATATATTTTACTATATATTTTTAAATCCCTTATATTAACTTCCCTTTTGTTTGAGTGTGCGTTTGAGCCTGGCGTACAAATCTGCGGATGCTTAATTAACCCCCTTCCCATCATCCTATCGTCCTGAAACTTGGCCAATTAGCTTAAAGCCCATGACAATACATTGGGTCTATTCCTAGTTGACGTTAAAATATCGCCAAGCCGATTTGGCGCTGTTTTGTAGGCGATACAGTTCTAAATTTGGCAATCCCATTTTTTTTATTGACGCGCTTTGGCTTCAACCTTCCTATACTACAAATCATGGAGCTGGTTCGTTTCTCAATTTTTCATATTGGAATTCCGAATTGACGACATTCTGGCTTTGTCGCCAACTTTTCAAAAGTGCGCCAACCCATAAACGTGAAATAGGAATTTACCTTTTTTTTTTTTTTTAATCGACGCGGAGTTTCGAAAGCATTTTAATAAATCATTTTTAAAAAAAATACTTTTATTGTTAATAAATTGATAATTCTTATAAGGGATTTGATTAAAAAGTTTGTTTTTTACAGGTTAAATTATTAACACTCCTACTTTTCTTTTTTGATCATACACAAGCATTCAAACATTTTTCGTAAAAAGAGAAAACGGAAGCATAAAAGTGCCTAAGTGTAACATTTTATCTATTCCTAAATAATGAAAAAATAATAAAACATCAAGGCATGAATTCTAAAAATAGATCTCAAGGCCTTATTTTTCATAAAAAATAACGAAAAAGAAAGTATTTTCCAGGAAGTGATAAATAAAATAAAAAGAATCCAGTCTCCATGCTACGAGAAAAAGGCGCCAATTTTCAGCGTGAGTTATATTGTCATTTTGACGGCATTATTTTTCACCAAACAGATGTCATGTTCGTCAAATTTTATCCATTGCGTTGGTGAGAATTTTAAATTCTCCAAGAAAATGGAGAACTCACACATAGCACAGTAAGTAATATATTATTCATTCTATTATTAAAGTGAGTTTCAGTAAGTTTAAATTAATTGTTCTAAAATAAACATTTATGTGTTTACCAACTATTCAATGATTTTTGTGGACTAGTCATTAAATTAATTTGCTTTTGTGTTCAATGAGTTCTGGTAATATTCGGAAGCTTTTTAAATTTTTGTATTAGTATTTTACAGAAGAAAATATTTTTTGAAATGTAAAACAGCTTAATTGTTTATGATCTAAGACGTTTTGAAACCAGGTTAACCAGATTTTGTGTTAAAAAGTGTTACATATCATTCAACTATATGTTCTTTTATTTCATTGTAACTGACATTATTTGTATTGATTCATTAGTTTTTTTTTTTTTTTTTTTGTCTTTATGCAAATCTTTATGCAAGCAGAATGAACCCTGGTCATTAATAAGGGCTTGTCAAATATATTTATTTAAAATTTCAATTAATTAATTCTTTTATTGTTTGTTTCAAAACAGAATTTTACAAAGGAAAAACCTTTGTTAATTTTCAATGTATATATAGTTAGCTTCAAATCTAAAAAATTATTGTGTGGGGGCGCCAAAATGAATTCTTGCCCCGGGTAAAAAGTGACCTAGTTCCGTCCCTGGTTTTTAGATGAAACCTTACAACGTTTCCGAATACAGCAGGACAATACCTCGTGATTCAAATAACTTAGAAGTGGTATAAATATTAAAAAAAAAATGTTTTATTAAAAATTTAAAGTAAAAGTCAATAACAAACTTTTTTAAATAATAAGTTGCGGGTTAACTTTTTTTTTGTTCTTAATGTATATCTTGTTAAACTATTGTATTCATTATAAGCCTTTCAATGTAAGTGTTCTAAAAGATAGCAGTATAACATTCACTTAGAGATAGTAGATTAAATTTGAATGAATTAAAAGAAAAAGCTCTTAGACGGTTAACACGAAATTCGGTTAATGCGAAAAATTTAGACGGCCCCATCAACTTCTCGTTAATGGAGTGGTATCACAAAAAATATGCCATACTGGCATTTTTTTTTTTTTTTTTTAAATAAATAATAAATGTGAAAACGGTAAATTCCATTTTTATATTCATAAATAAAACTCCGTTTCTGTTGGCAGCGTGTGCTTGGTGTCCAATTTTATATATTAGAAACATCTCTATCAGCAAAATACACGGTAAACTACTTTTTAAAATGTATTCATTAAAAAAGAATGTAAATTTATGCATTCACATTCTGATTAAAACAATTTAGTTATTTATTTATTAAAATAATTTTGGTAACAGGAAAGAGTTTCTTCACTGATCGCTTAAATGCAATTTCAGTGCGATTGGATGACGGCAAGTTGGTCTGTTAATATTTCGTAAAAGTAACCTTTAAGTGACAGTGAGATCCGCCAAAATTTGATGGAATGCTTTGTGATTGATATCGATTCTATCTGCCAAGTTTCAGCCTTATTGGATGAAGGCAAGAGAGTTAATTAGGTCCCCGCAGATTTTTCAGCTGTCAACATTTCCAGCCACACACACAAAATTGAAGTTAATATAAAGGATTTAAAAATTGCATGGTGTAATGTACCTACACATGGCCGGCCTAAGAGAGTGCAAAAAAGCGTTTTGGTGCCCCTTACAATGAATATGTGTACAGAAAACTCTCCAAAAATGATATGGGAGCTTTATAACTGAAATTTTCTAGTACTTGTAACCTGAAGTTGGCATTTTAAAGGGATTAAAAACCAAAAACTGAAACTAATAAGTAGTAATAAATAGTAAATATTAAAGAAAAGTATTTAGTACATTTTCTCTATTTTTATTTTTTAAAGTGACTTCTTCTATTACTAATTCTTCTTTTAATTGACTTTTTCAAACTTCAATAGGCCTTCTCTATTGTACTTGTGTTAAGGACAAACTTTGTCAGTAGTAATTATTATAAAAAAAAAACTCATTATTCAATAAAAATTAACATCGTTAATTATTATTCTAATAAAGCCAAAATAGTGATTCCTCGCCAATTCCAGCAATACTAAATGCCCTTGACCGCCAAATACTTAAATCATGAATCAGCACTTAGTATTTAGGGCGCCTTGACTTTTAATGCGCATGCTACATGTCTGGGTTTTTCTTTGTGATGGTTAAATACTATGAAGAGTCCATCTCAGTGGTAGATGTAGGAGAAAAAAAGTGATGGGATGGCAAGTGCAATCCCCCCTCCCCCTTCTCCCACTGTTTTTGTTATTAAAAATACTTCTATCCTTACACAAAGTACTATAATACATTTTTATAACAATTCGCTATTTATACACACCAAGAAGCTTTTTTTTATTTAAAAAAAAAATCTATGTTTATCTAATTTGAGTACTAATATTCCATGCATAGTTTTGTTTAATATTTCAAGAGGTTTAAAAACAAAATTTAGTGATAAAAACTGAAAAAATAGTAGTTAAAAAAAACAAAAAAACTCAAACATCTTTTTAAAAATTATATGCATAGTAAATTATATGCAATGATAGGATGATTTTTTTCAACAATTTTTGTCATTGAATGTATATATAAGTGTTATATCGTGCATTCAAAAATTGAAAGTAAAAAAGAAAATTGCGAATGGTTATTTTCCTTTTTGTGCAAAAAAGTTAATGTTATTTTTCTTTAGTCGTTTTTAAATGGATTGAATGTTTTTAAAAGTGGGGGGGATGAGTTTCAATGCTTTTAGAAGTGGGGTGACGCATGGGTAATTTTTTGAAAATTTAAGGGACGCGTCAATTCGCATTTACCCACTTTTCTCGCACTGGTCCATCTGTGATTAAACGTACTTAGTTTGCAAGTGCACATAAAAGTTGACAATGCTTATAAAGGATTTACATTTTTTTTTTTCATGGGTTAATTTTTTTGAGTATATTAAAAGGTAAAATTTAAAAAATATGATTACTGTTGGTTAGTTTTTACCTGTATACAATTTATACGAGTTATATAATTCTATTTTCGAGTTTCAAATAAGTAGGCATTCATCTATTTTGGTTAGCTTTGCAAACCTTGAAGGGGGTATATGTTACTAAACTTGACAAATTTTCAAATTCGTTACTGTTTTAAAAAATAATATAGACAGATCTGAATTGAAATAAGTAATCTACTTGAATTACAACTTTTAAAAATAAATAATCAAAATTTCTAAAATTTTAAAACTATTGTTTGAGGAAATATTATTTGGAATTACACATCATTTAATTTTTTATTTTTTTTAATTTCAAAAATTGTAGTTTTGTATAAAAAGTTGAAAATTAAATTATACATGACCTGGATGGACTTCAATAAAAAATAAAAAAAGTCAAAATTTTACAAAAATTGAAATTAAAAATAATTAAAAAAATATATTAAAATAGCACTTAATATAAAATAGTTCATTCAATTAATATTAATAGATCTATCTAGAAAAATTCCGATTACCCCTTTTAAAAACTCATTAAAAGTCGACAGTTTACATTCGAAAAAGTTTACCAGGATGATAAATATTTATTTGCTATGTATACCAAAATATAAACTTACTTTCTTTTAACTGATACGTATATGAATAAATATAACTTAAACTAGGGGTGTGGAACATCGCACACTATAATACTGACGTTGATTTTGTCATTTACCGTTTGTATATTTTCATCATTCATTTGGAATAAATGGCCAGTTTGGAGATATTTTTTGCGATAATTCTTGTATGGGTAAATAAGAAAAAGAAAAGAAAGAAGAAAAAAAAAGAAAAAGAAAAAAATCATTGCCAAAACGGTGATTTTAGCGATATACTTTTCGATAATCCTTATATTATCCTTTATTATGAGCGAAACTGAGAGGAGAAGAAAAAACGATTGTTGATGAGGTACGCTCAAGGAAAGAGAACTCTGTGTTGAAGGCATTCATTTTTCAACTTTTTACACCATTAAAACATTTTTACGGGAATTTCGGAGGTGGGGATGTTTAGAACACTTTAAGAGGATTACCACAGCAATTTTTATCAAAATCGTTAAAGTCGTTTTTAGCAATAATTGAAAAACGTGATTTTTTCAATGGCAGCTACCTTATGCGCATGCGCGATTTTGACGTAAACCCTAATGTTAGGTTCCATGGCCGCCCCTAACCCTCCTACATGGGCGCCCCCAGGAGGGTGCAAGGGGGGGGGGTGCTCCCCCTTGGATTTTGATAATAAAATTCTTTTAAAAGCTATAAATTCACACGAAATAATCAAATGTTATTTTAAAAATATTTTTCGTTATTACGATGTGCATTACTAGTTGCTACTATTTAAGTTTTCTTGTTTATTTTTTTTTTTTATTGTTGAATATTGCAACTTTGTTGGCGACAATATGGCGCTTGGTGGTTTATTGTGGAGGAAAATATTTTGAATTTAATAGCAGAAGTTATTTTTTTTATCTTTAGTTGCGCGTTCTGTGTTGATCTCTCAATTCCCCTAAAGTGTTTAGCTTTTGGATTATTTCCCTTCAGATACCACGAGACCTATTTTCAGAATTCGGTTGAGCAGTTTGCATGTTTTATCGCATTGTTTCTGTGTAATGGTGAAAACAAAACTTCCTCTTTCTTATCACGCAATTTCAAAGCATGAGCATGGTGTTCCTCTAGTAGAGTGTAACTCAGTTTTGAAAATTGCAAGTTAAAGTAAAGTGGCAAAATTAAGAGGGAAAAACAACGTGGAGTGTAACAAAGATTTACGTTTGAAAAGAAAAGTTGTACATAAATATTGAGGAACATTTCTGTAGGTGTTATAATTGACAAATTCTTAAAATTACGAAATTAATTTTTAGCGCCATGGATTTTGTCCTTTTTAAAATTGTACGCTTTATCAGGAGTCGAAGCCTCTCTTAATAATTTCAGACGAAGTTTATCATTAACATAATATTTTGAATCTAAATATAATCCAATTACCAAACGATTAGCACTTAAGTCGAATTGTATTGTATCTTCAACTATAGTTATGTTTATTGATGATGGACTCGTCGTGATGATCCGTAATGATATTTGAATTGTTTTGAGATATTATTTTTTATATTTAGCTAATTTTTACTTTTCCTTGAATCGGATTTTTTTTTTTTTTTCTGAGAGAAGGAATCGGTTTTTCTTTTTCGGCGACATGAGATTTATTAGAAAAAATATGAGAAAAAAAGCAGTTAGCCCACTTTGAAAACCTTGATTGCGAGGCGCCCTACAAAGAGTGGGAGGTCAAATTATTTCCGGTGTTAAATTCCTAGAAATTTATTGCTTTTGGAAATGATTGAGAAACTGAATTCTATTTTAGATTTCCGTTGAGTATTTCTTAGAATGACTAATGTTCTTGTTTTATTTTTGTATGTACAGTACCCCCCAAAAAGAAACTGAACGATGGCTATATCTTCGGTTCTAATTATCGTAGAATCTTACGGTATGCACCAAAATGTTTTGCTTACGATTTGATGTCTGATGCAATTTTTTTTTCCTTGAGGGACCGTTTACTAAGTAAAAGTAACGCTATCTTCAAAAATTTCAATACGAACCCTTATTTTTTATCATTTCATTCGATTCAGAATACATCATTTACCCTATATACCAAATTTCAATGCATTATGTTGAAAAACACGTCACTTATGAGCGAAAATATTTCGACCATTTTTTGACCGATCTTCAGGGAGAATTTCCATAAAACGAAAGGTATTTTTAAGGTTCTTCTTCCCAGAGGGAGAAATCGAACAGTCAATGTGGCACTTTTCACGAAGATTAAAAAATACAAGTATTAGTCTAAAATTGCATAGAAACTACTCGGATTTATAGTGTCATGTTTAAGATTAATACAAAAATAGCAAGTAAACGCAAAGTAACATAATTTATTTACGACATTAAAGATGTGCATTCTTCACACGAAATAAATAAAATATCGAAAACTGTAATTGCAGAAATATAACGAATACTACTGATAATTAGAAAATTAATAAATATTAAATGTAGGCATTAGTAAACAGTATTTAGCAAAGCATGAATATTTTACAGAAATATTTCACTATAAACACAAATGTAACTAGATCGTTGAAATTATTTATAAAATGAAAAAGTCACATGATTCAGTAAAATTTTTAAAGGATAACTTATTGAAATTGATTAAAAAATGTTGTTTTAAATAAATGGAATTTAAGAAAGCAAATTAAAAAAAAAAAAATTGATAGTTTACAAAAAAAATAATTATTAATTTAAAAAACTAAAAAACACGCTTTAATAGAAAATCAAACTAAAAAGTAGAAAATAATCAATAGATTAAAAAACTAAGAAACACGCTTTAATAGAAAAGTGAACTAAAAAGTAGAAGATAATTTTAAATAAGTTTGAAATAAGAATAGAGTGATTAACAAGAAATATTTATTTTATCGTAAAAAAGCGTGGGGTGCTTTTTAAGATATTTTCATAATGGCTCTACTTTTACCAATATCTGTCATTAAATATTTACAAAAATTGACATCAAGCACCCCACGCTTTTTTACGATAAAATAAATATTTCTTGTTAATCACTCTATTTTTATTTCAAACTTATTTAAAATTATCTTTTACTTTTTAGTTCACTTTCCTATTAAAGCGTGTTTCTTAGTTTTTAAACTGTTGGTTATACGATAATTGAACGTTGTGCGATTTTCCACACCTCTAGTTTACCTTGAATTAATCTTTGATAGTTTTCAAAAGTCGTCTACTATACGGTCCCTTAAAGTGAGCGTTTTTTACATTTTCTCTAAAAAATCGAAACTAATAGTCAAAATGGAAAGAAAAAAATTACGGGGGGGGGGGGGTTGACCATGATAAATCTAATGAAAGCAAAAAACATATATGTTTCTATTCAAAAAAAAATTTTAATTGCTTTATTAATTAATAATTAATTTTTAAAAAAGAAATTGATTCAAAAGCTGATTGCTATTTATGTTTGGCCATTTCCAAACTACCTTTTGAAAAAAAAAATACTGAAATATATTAATTATTTAAGTATTTATGGCCAAAAAACCAACTTTTTTATTTAACATTAATTTATCATTTTCTTTTTATCATTTAAATTACAAACCATTCATTAGAAAATCACGAAATTTGTATTTCGCATTCTTTTTTAATGCTGAATCCAAATATGTAATAATATTATGAGGTTGCTATTGAATTTTTTAAAGTTTGGTTCTGTTTTAATATGTAGATGACCCCTCATGATAAAAAAAACTACATACAATTATTAAAAACCTTTCACGATTTACAACGGTACCTTTTGTTTGTTATTTCAACAATTAGAACAAAAGATATATCCATCGTTCTGGGTTTTTTTTCGGGTACTGTACATGTTTCTTTCATTGCAGAAAAAGAACCACTAATATTTTGTCCCTATTTTGCATATTTTACCAGTGTACAGATGCAACGTTAATGGTTGAGAACTAGTTGTTGTGCCTCGTGTTTAATGATATTGTTGCGTTGGCGGGTTCGAAAGATTTGAAGCCAAAGCAGATCAACACTTGGAGAAATTTATTCCAATATAATTCTTCGCAGATTCCTTTACAACTCCAGAACTTCTTGTTCTAGTAGACTCAATACAGCTCTTTTCACAACAATAGAGCACAAAACAGCAGTTAAAAACTTGACAACACAACTGCTAAAATCGCTGCAAAAGACAATACATTACAGTTCGCTTTAGAACTACTCTGAATGCTTACTGAGACTCAGTATCACAACTCAGTAATTCCAGTCAACTAACTGACTCAACCAATTTGGCCGGTCTTATATAGGAGTCAAACCTTCTTGAAATTTCTATACTAAACTTCAACTTAACTAGACATCAGTTAGACGATAGATCGTCACATTGCTCATAGGTATTTAATCCATTTTGGCGGCGTGAAAGCATAATGTTCGCCAAACCACAACCCTGTAGAGAACAAAAGGCTATAAGGTTTGGCGAGAATTATGTCTTCACTCCGCCAAAATGGATTAAATACCTATGAGCACTGTGACGATCTATCGTCTAACTGATGTCTAGTTAAGTTGAAGTTTAGTATAGAGGTATATATTTGGAGAACTTTCCAGATCGTAGTCGAAAAGTCCTATGCATGTACATGGGGACCGAAAATGTCGCCAAATTTCTCGCCAAATTTGGCGACAAAAATTAGTCGCCAAAACCGTCTCCAACTTGGCTCTATCTCGCCAATTTGGCGAGATTGCCATTACCATAATGTTAAATACCCTGCTTCTTGTAAAACTCGCTTCCCAGCGTTACCTCTGTAAAACTCGTTATCAAGCATTAAGACATACATTGCGGGGAAGCAAACTAAAGACGAACTATTGCACTGTCTTATGCGAGATGTACATAAATTTTCCTATTTACAAAATTAACACTACGAAATATTTACAAATATACAAAAATTCGTAACAATATGACTTAACATGAATAGATTTCATTATTTTATAAAATAGAGCAACACTAAAAATTAATTTGTACCACGGATTTCCCCGATTCGGACAATCACACACCAGGATTCCGATTCACACCCCAGACTTATTACTCTTTAGTTCAACTTCACTTCCACAAATATATTCTGCACGAAATCAAATGACCAAGAAAGAAAGAAACTATTTAGGAAAACAGAGATAAGATATTTAACTTTGACATTTCCTAAATAAAAATTACTATTTTACAATTTTCAATACTTATCCATGCAAATATATTCTGCAAATCGCAAACAATATAAATTTAGTGTAAAAATTTTACAATTTTCTTCTGCAATGATATCCAAGATAATCTTTAAAATAATAATTTTGGTTCAGCATTTGAACTAATTGCAAGAAATTTATTCTGAGACTTTTAGTTTTAAAATTTTTAATTAGTATTCATTTTAATTAAAAAAAAATTTGTTTTTAAGAAATTAAAACCCAAATTATTATGATTAAAATGAGCGAAAAATGTAAATGATTAAAATTAAGAAATAAAAAAAAGGTTAAATAATTTATGTTGTCATATATGACCGATAAAAAGTTGTCTAGCACCCAGTGAAATGGGTTTGCACCCCCCTGCAAATAATACTGGAGGCGCCCGTACCCTCATACTAAATTTTAACATCGTAGGCCAATTTGTTCTGGAGTTATGCTGACCAAAGACACACACACATACAGACAGACATTTTTTTCTAGATCACTTTTTTGAAATCAGGATGTTCCAAAACGTGGGGAAATGGCAAAAAAAAAAAATAAAAAAAAATCGATATGTAATAATACATATGGGTAATTGAATGTAAAAATTAGAAGGTCTCAAGTACTTATGCATAAAATTTCATACCTTCACCTCTATTAGAAGTAGCTTTCTATAAAGGAACAGGCACACACTTTGTTTTATTATTATAGACTTGGTAATATACCAATAATCACTATCATTTTGGGAAAAGGACAGTGCTAAGAAAATTCAGAAAGAATTTGATTAGAGAAGATTAAATGTTTGACTATAAAAGAAAAAAAGTATTTTGCCATGTTTCGGCTACATCATTCTACAGAACTTTCAGCGGAAACAGTTTATGATGTCTCCGTTGTGTCACACCAATGCTCATCAAGATATAACGGATTCTAAAACTTTTTTCAGAATTAAAATTTATAAAATTATTCCAACAATGTACACCAAATAGCACTTAAACGGCTCATGCAGCTTTCCTCGAAGACTATTCGATTATCAAATAAAGAAAAAGCTATGTGACGATGCATTTTTATTTGTCTGAAGGAAACATTCTTTTTGCTCATTAGTGTTACAGTTCAGTGATTTCAGAGTTAGTAATTTGTTTTGTCTCTGTTGTGTAAAAATAATCTTTCTTGGGATCGACTTCTGTTGGCTTATCGATTATGCCTCATTCATCTTTTAGTCTTGCCGCATCGTGACCACTCAAATTGACACTGAATGTTAATATTGTTACGAATTTTTGTATATTTGTAAAAATATTGCGTAGTGTTAATTTTGTAAATAGGAAATTTATGTACATTTTGCATAAGGCAGTGCAATAGTTCGTCTTTAGTTTGTTTCCCTGCAATGAGTCTCCTGATGCTTGATAACGGGTTTTACAGAGGTAACGCAGTGTTACAAGTTTACATTTAACATTATGGTAATGGCAATCTCGCCAAGTTGGCGACGGTTTTGGCGACTAATTTTTGTCGCCAAATTTGGCGAGAAATCGCCAAACGTCGCCAAACCTGGCGACCATTTTGCGACATTTTCGATCCCCATGTACATGTATAGGACTTTTCGACTACGATCTGGAAAGTTCTCCAAATATCTACCCCTAGAAATTTCACGTATGTTCGCCTCCCCTATAAAAGCTCAAGAGAGCGGGTGAGTAGTTATTTGTTGATTGATTTTGAGTCACTGAATTAGTTGACTGAGTTGAATCAGTGAGTTGACTGGAATTACTGAGTCTCAGTGAACATTCCGAGTAGTTCTAAAGCGAACTGTATTACATTGTCTTCTGCGGCGATTTAGCAGTTGTGTTGTCAAGTTTTTAACTGCTGTTTTGTGCTCTATTGTTATGTATAGAGCTGTATTGAATCTACTAGAACGAAAAGTTCTAGAGTTGTAAAGGAATCTGTGAAGAGTTGTATTGGAATAAATTTCTGTAAGTTTTGATCTGCTTTGGCTTCAAATCTTTCGAACCCGTCCACGCAACAATATTATTCACATGGCCGCCCCCAGGAGGGTGCAAGGGGGTGCACTTGCACCCCCCTGGATTTTGAAAATTAAAATCTTGAAACTTTTTTTATTTTCGGCTGAACGTGCCGCACAACATAATGAATAAAGTATTAATTTGCTTTATTATGATTTAAATTTTGTTTGTAGTGTAAGTATATATCTACCATTGCAAACGTTGACTCTAGTTTTGCAACATTTCTTTATACTTAGCATTTTTTTTAGTATTTCTTGAATAAGATTTTTTTTTTCTTTTTTGCGTAGAGAAGGAATCAGTTATATCTTTTGCGGCGACATCCAGTCTATTAGGAAAAAACGTACGAGCACAGTTTACAATTAGAAAGCTTGGAAAAATAAAGGTGGGAAGGGAGGTAGGGTACTGAATCATTGAAAAGTAGGATGATCTTGAGAAATTATTTCCGGTTGTAAATTACAAGAAATTTATTGTTTTTGGAAATGATAGGATTTTGAATTCTACTTTAGAAATTAGAGATGTGATATTTACGTTCTTTTTACTGAACAATTGTTCTCTGCTCCCGTTCTTTTAAAATGAGCTACTCATTAACCCGTTCTTTTGAAGAACTAGTTCTTTTTTTCCAATTGCCGAAATCATAGCCCTTGGGAAGAAGTGCTATCTTCGGTAGGTCTCTGGGATAGGTCACTAGGGTCAAGGACGAATCTTTCCCCTCCACTTCACTGCTCTGTTAACGTGGCGTTTTAAAGAATGAGAGGAAAAGTTACTACGTTTTTGTGTGGTTTTCCAATGACCGCGTCAGAATAACACATACAAATTAGAAGAGACTTTTTTATATTTTCGAAAATATGATTGGGACAGTCGCACTCCTTAAATTATAAGCTTTACATATAATTTTAGTTTGAATATTTGCATTTATAATGTAGGAATTTTAAAGGAATGGAGTTTTTAATATCTAAAGTTTCCAAAACAATGGGACTCACAGAAAGTTCAAAACCTCAATGGAAAAATACAAATAAATATTGTTGCATTTTGGTATATAATTTATTAAAAGGAATGAATAAATGAATTAGAACTCTAAATTAGAAATTAATGGAGGTATACAAAATCATAAACGATGGTGAATTTTGTATAATTTTTTTCCGACACACAAGAAATTATTATTTTTATTTTTTTACTTTCATTTACCCCAAGGGCGTAGCCAAAAAAAAAAAAATTCGGGAGAAGATATGAAATCATGTCAATAAATCATACAATCTTCTTTATCAATGCCGCATGTATTTAGTAATCAAGATAATATCTATTTTTTTGTATCCTTAGACATTAAAAATAAACTATAATAATAAAATAAGCTGTGTGTCTGTCTGTCTGTTTATATATAGAAACCTACTTAAAATAGGAGTATAGCTTTGAAATTTTCAGCATAAAAAGTTTTGGCCTTCTAATTGTACATATTTGTCAAAGAGAATGTTACAATTTTAATTAATTCTTTTTTAATTGATCTTTTTTTTTTACAAAGTGATTTCAAATAGAGATACAGCTCTGATATTTTCAACATAAGTAGTTTTTTGCCTTCTAATTGGACTTTTGAAAAACAGAATTTTAAATTTTTATTTAGTTTATTTTTAATTAATTAATTAATTAATTAATATTTTACAAAATGATTTCTAAAAGGGCTACAGCTCTAAAATTTTCAACATAAGTAGTTTTGACCTTCTAATTGGATTTCAGAAAAACAGAATTTGAAATTTTTATTTAGTTCGTTATTAATTAATTTGTTTAATTAATTAATATATATATTACGAAATGATTTCAAATAGGACTACAGCTTTTAAATTTTCAATATAAATAGTTGTGGCCTTCTATTGGATTTTTGAAAACCAGAATTTTAAATTTTTATTCAGTTTCTTTTTAATTAATTTTTTTAATTAATATATATTTTACAAAACGTTTTCAAACAGGGCTACATTTCTGAAATTTTCAACGCAAGTAGTTTTGGCTTTCTAATTGGACTGACAAAAAGAATATTAAAATTTTAATTTGTTTTTAATCAATTTTTTCACAAAAAGCGACTTCGAATAGGCATAGAGCTCTGAAAGTTTCAACATAAGTAGTTTTGGCCTCTAATTTTGCTTTCCACAAACACATGTTAAAATAATCTTAAAGGGGTGTTGTTTTATTGTTTTAAAGGGGAATTTTTTTTCTCTACAAGGGAGAGAGGCTTCCAATATTAAGGTTTTACGTAGCAATTAGATTTTAGTGAGTGAAGTGAGCATATGCTTACGCATCAATGAATCTTTCAGCGAGAGAAGCGAGCCTATGCTTGCATAGCAATGAACCTTTCAACGAGTGAAGTAAGCCCGTGTTTATGCGTCAGTGAACTATTCGGCGAACGAAGCGAGCTCGATTTTGCGTAGCGATGAACCTTTCTACGAGTGAAGCGCCAAAAACTGTGTCCTATACACGAATGACAGATTTCCGCAAAGCGAGGCCTCACAGCTAGCTGAAATATTGCACATGTTAAAATTTCGTAGCGAAGCACGGGTATTCAGCTAGTTTTAAATAAATTTAATATTTTAAACAAAATATCAATTGATTTTTGTGTTTTAATGGCAAACCTAAAAATTTCGGGAAGGGATATATCCCGTATCCCTTCCCCTGGATAAACGTTTGAATTACCCATTTGTATACATAGGGTAATGAAAGTATAGCATTCGGTCATTAAAAATCGATTTTGTTTTTGCACTTCTCCGCGTTTTGAAACATCCAGCTTTCAAAAAAGTGGTATAGAAAAAATATCTGTCTGTGGTCAGCATAACTCCCGAAAAAGTTGACCTACGATGTTCAAATTGAGTATGCGGGTATGTGGTGACCATGGGTACCATTTAGGTTTTCGTCAAAATCACGCATGCGCACAAGGTAACTGCCATTGAAAAAATCATGTTTTTCAATTATTGCTTAAAAAAACGGCTCTAACGATTTTCATTAAAATCACTGTGGAAATGCCTCTTAAGGTGTTCTAGATATACCCACCTTCGAAATTCCCATAAAAATATTAAAAGGCGTAAAAAGTTGAAAAACGAATGCCTTCAACAAAAGTTCTCTTTCCTTGAGTATACCTCATCAACGATCGTTTTTTCTTCTCCCCTCTGTTTCACTTATAATAAAGGATAATATATAAAAACTGCAAATGACACAATTCCACGTCAGTATGTAATCGAAAGTTGTGCGATGTTCCATACCCCTAGTTTTCATTTTAATGGTAAACTATGTTAAAAACAAGTATTTAATCGGCGCCATTTGAACAACGTTTTAGTTTTTTTTTTTTTTTTTAATTTCTAGAAAGTTACAACTTTAAATAAGTAACTCAAAAATTTAAATTATTTTTGAGCATACACGTTTCTGAAAACAAAATTCTTATAGTATTACAACTATCTTTCTATAGAACACTTATTAAACTGAGGTAGAAAAAAAACAACTTAAAAACTAGTGAGAGATAATTTGTTACTATCACTGTCGTGTCTACTCGTTTCTGGATAGTAGAAATTACATTGGCCCGGTGGGGCGATAGAGGATGAGTAATTTGTGAAAGATTCCCTCAGTAGTGATAATGTAGTGTAGAAGAGATTAATTTGAAACAAAAATGTTAGAGATAGCCCAGTTCCTTTTACCAAAATAATATTTCACAATAGATTTACAATATATGGAACACACTAGTTTTATTTCACATTATATAAAAAATACAACATTCATTACAGTGGATTTGGAAATGTCAACGAACAACTCAGCCTGCTAAGGATTCGAACCTAGCACCTTAAAAATATGACAAGCAATCTTTGGAATAGCATTAAACAAAAAACGACATTTCTCTTCTTTCTTAATTAATACAAATAGGAAGACCAAGAAGAGGCTTAAGATCCAGTAGGGTTATTCTAGACAAAATAAAATACTGAATTTATAAAATACACAATACAAAAAACCGCTAATGCATGAATTCATAATAGAAAATACCGAATTTGTAGAATTCGATATTTTCAATTATGTATTCCTATTATGCATTGTGTATATTGTGTAAGTAAAGAAAGTAAAACTGTTTACAATTCCTCACATGGCGAGAATTCTGTGAAAGAACATGTTCTTAACAAATTTATTATAAACTCCGCAAATTTATTTTTTTAATTCTTTCAAAACCAGCTTTTATTTGTTACACACAAATATAGTGAAAAAAATTATAATAATTTCAATTTAAAATCAAGGTAAAATTAAAAAAGAAAAAAAAACTAAATGTTTTTTTTTATTTGCTGGATGGGATTTACCGGACCAATGTAACATAGACCTAATACATTAAAAAAAAAAATAATAATAAAAATAATAATTCCACAACGTTTTGTTACCATAAATTATGTTTCCTTTTTCCAAATTAAAAAAAAAATTAAGTTTACTTAATTTAAAAACACACTTGTAACACATTATAATAAAAGAAAAACGCGGTTTCATTCCAATGCATTGATAGTTTGAATATAGAAAGAGAAATAAAATAATTTCCTTATTATTATTTTTTTATACTCAAAATAATAATAATAATAATAATAAAACATATAAGCATTAATATCTGCTGAAATTAATTGAAAAGATCTCATCCCCCCCCTCCTCCCCGCGAGCATTTCAACACAGTCCTAATAATGAAATCAACAGCATATCCGAGAAACACGGAACCAGTTCTGTAGAAGCTCCCGTTCCGACACAGAGCGGGAATGAGCAGAGAACAAGTGAACGGGAATAGTTCAAATGAACTAGCTCTTTACTGAGCAGTTCAAACTGAGCCGTTCGGAAAGAGCAACTCAGCTCAACTGTTCTGAACAGAGCTGGTTGAAAAGAACTGGCTCTTTGAAACAAACCTGCTCATCGATAGTACTCCATATCGATGCTGTTCATCTACTCTGCGCCTGCGCAACGCAGCCCTGCTGTTAGGAGAGAGATCATGGATAAGGAATGTGTGTGAGGTGGGAGAGGGGAAAACGAAACCTTCTTCCTCAAGTGTGACGTCAGAGGTGTGACGCATAGGATCGGAGCGGGAAGGATTTCGCCTAAGATAAGAATGTAAAGGAACAGGGTTTTGGTGTGATCGAAGAACAGGATGTTCCCGCTCTTTTTAAGGAACAGGCTCAAAATAGCAGACTGTTCTTTTATTTCCCATCCCTATTAGAAATCCTTTGAAAGTACAGAAGCAACATAAACGGTTGAGAACAACTGGTTGTGACCCGTATTTAATAATATGACTTTTCATTAACAGATTTAAAGAAAAATGACAATAACAGCAAAAAAATCGTTTGCTTAGAAAGAAAGTGTCTTCCTCATGGATTTAATCGAAAGATTTGTCCGATTCGAACGTTTTCTAGACTTCAACACACACCAGGCTTATTAATCTTTATTTCAATTTTACCATCACATATATGCCGACCAAACGGTATAGTGGTTAGCGTGCTGGCTTCTAGATCGCGAGGTTGCGGGTTCGAGTCCCGTGTTAGGCATGGGTGTTTGTAAATGTATGTTGGTTTGTCAAATGACGAAATGTTTCGGCGCATTATAGCCCACGTGTTGCTGACGGCGCCAGATAATCTGAAAACAACCAACCAACCATCACATATATATTTGAATGAAATTTTAAAAGACCAGAAACAGAGGCAAGCTTCGATTTTGAAATTTTCGAAATAGAAAGTATCTTCCAATTTTCAATACTTATCCATGCAGTTTGAAGCGTTATGCTTTCGCTGCGGGCGACAGGGGGTTTGAACCGAGGACCATGGTGTCTGGAGACTGATACTTTACCTCTGTGCAAAAGAGTACTCCTGTGCACAGAAGCATTATCTGATATATGAGGTCGCCACACAGCCTCCTCCCAGCGACGAAGGAGCGATGCTGTTGTTCTGATCAACGTCTGATCGGAGTTGGAGGTTTGGAATGCTAGTTGCATTGTTGTGCCCGCTTGTTGCGGTGATGCACGCGAGTTGCGTGTTTGATCGCTTGTTGCGATGTAGTTTTCTCCTTTCAGAAGCGCCGATAGATGGCAGCATGATTCGTTTTAGTCCGGGTCATCATTGAAGCGTTATGCTTTCGCTGCGGGCGACAGGGGGTTTGAACCGAGGACCATGGTGTCTGGAGACTGATACTTTACCTCTGTGCAAAAGAGTACTCCTGTGCACAGAAGCATTATCTGATATATGAGGTCGCCACAAGTTCAAGGGAGAGTCTGAAAATGTTCTAAATTTATATTGTTTGCGATTGGCAGAACTAGAATTTTTAGTTCTACAATAACATCCAAAATACTCTTTAGATGCAATAATTTTAATTCAGTATTTGAAGCAATAGCAATACATTTATTCTGTGACTTTTACTTTTAAGATTATTAATTATAATTTTATTTAAAACGTTCTAGATTTTAAACAAACCTTCCTTCGATGGAAAAAAAAAAAAAAAAAAAAAAAAAAAAAACCTGATCAATTTATTTATGCTGAGTAAAAAAATGATTAGCACACAATAAAATGGGTCTGCACCCCCCCTGCAAATAATTCTGCGGGCGCCCATGGTTATTCAAAAAGTTAAAATTATGCAAGAGAGCGTTTTTTAAAAACTGTATCATAACGATGAAAAGGAGAAATAATCATTGTAAAAGTACGCATTAAATATTAAGCTTATTAATTTTTATGTGAATATATGTCCTGTTTACTGTGACGCGTTCAATTTCAAAACGGAGTTTTTGCATGTATTCAAAGCTGAGTTAAGAAAACTATTTGTTCAATTTTTCTTTTTTATAATTTGAGCATAAAAATGGTTCAGGTATTGACATGGTTTGTCGTTTATCCATAAAATAAATTCATTTTAATCTGTATTTTTTGTAAAATTTCTTGAATTTGAAGTACTTCTATTTGTATATGTGTAACTGATGAATTTTATATAATAGAAAAATAGTAGATTCTAAAATAATTACCAAAGAATTTTTTTTCAAACTTAGATTAACTGAAGGGTTAAGCATAAAAAGGAGTAGTAGTACATTTTCTTTAGTGTTCAATAAAAAGAAAAGCATATAAACATCCCGATTTCAAAAAAATATTCCAGAAAAAATGTCTGTCTGTGTGCATGTGTGTCTGCGTGTACGTGGTCAGCATAACTCCCGAAAAAATTGACGTACGATGTTCAAATTTGGTGTCGGGGTTGGTAGTGGCACAAGAACCTATCATTAAGGTTTTCGTTAAAACCGCGCATGCGCATAAGGTAGCTGCCATTGAAAAAATCACGTTTTTCAATGTTTGTTAAAAAACGGCTCTAACGATTTTGATAAAAATCGCTATGGTAATGCCTCTGAATGTGTTTTAAATATTCCTAACTTCGAAATTCCCACAAAAATGCGATAAAAGCGTAAAAAATTGAAAAAAGAGTGTCTTTAACACAGAGCTCTCTTCCCTTGAGACCGTTTTTTTTAAATTTATTTAAATGTAAAAATTATTGCCAAAATATCGCCAAACTGGCCATTTTTATTGAATTGAATGAAAATAAAAAAAAAAGGTTTTAACCATGTCAAATTTTACTGCAACGACCAATATTATATATTGCAATTGAAAGTTGTGCGATGTTCCACACCCCTAGTTTTAATGAATTAATGGTTGGTGTCCAAAAGTTCGAGTCATCCAATTTTTCTTACATTATTGGAAGTTTTGCTCCGTGAATGAGCCTTGCTTGAGAGGATTATCAGTGATAATCTATTTCTTTTTTTTTTTTAGTGGTAAGAATCATGTTGCTTTCTTTTTTTAACTTTTAACATTCATTTTACTCAATCTCTAGAAATGAGACTTCACTATCTTAAAAACAACAAGTTAGTTTAACAGCAAGTTAATTGAAACAACAAGTTAGTTTAACAGCAGGTTAATTGAAACAACACGTTGGCACCTTTATTTCACATATCCATTAAAAGGCAAAAATTGAGGGGGAAATTACACATGACCCCTTTTTAGATTGAGCGATTCAATTAAAATTAAAATGTATGGAGGGATTAAAAATTAAAAGCTAAATTTAAGACAAAAGCAACTTTCTCAAATTTAAAAACACGTAAAGGCATATGCATAACTAAAAATATATTAGAACTTTTGAATATTTCATTCACACAACACTTATTAAATAAAATTTTTAATAAACATTAAAATTCATTGAAATAATTGAGTGATTTATTAACAATTCTTTATTTATTGAATATTATTAGTAACTTTTATTTTTAGTTAAATATATTCTGTGGTACTTTTACTATTTCCTATTTTATTTATAAATATTTATGGTCCAGAGAATAAAAGTATAGTCAAACCCATATCGATGGTCAAACCCCGTTAACGCGAAGTCGTTGTGGCCACCGATATTGTTCACTTTAACCGAATTTTATGTTAAACGAAAAAATTAACGTTAAATTTTAAGTACGGAGAACTGCTTTTACTTCGCGTTAAACGGGATTTCATGTTAAGCGATTTCGCGTTAACGGGGTTTGACTGTATAAACAAACCATCACTCAAATACAAATACAAATTTTAAGACCAACAACAGGCTCAAGGCCCAACAAGGTTGGTCGAGTAAATATATATATATACACGTATATAGAAATAGAAAATAATTTGCATACGATAGTTACAGGATCATAATACAATATACAATTGTTACAGGATTGCACAATACAATATACAAAGTTGGCACAGCGTTTGACAATCATCTGGAAAAATGCAATACATATTGCAAGCAATATATACCAAGCTGACACAATACACAATAGTTACAGGATCATACACACAATATACAATTGTTACAGGATTACACAATACAATATACTAAGTTGACACAGCGTTTGACAATCAAACTGGAAAAATGCAATACATATTGCAAGCAATATATACAAGCTGACACAGTATACAATAGTTACAGGATTATGCAATACAATATACATAATACAATACAATATACAAAGTTGACACAGCGTTTGCAATCATTCTGGAAAAATGCAATACATAATGCAAGCTGACAAATTTTGACAAAAAATGACAAGCAAAAAAAAAAAAAAACAGTACACAAACATATGTAACCAAATATGGTCACAAAATAACCTAAATTAAATATATGCTAAGTACAAAATATAAGTTACTTACATAGCCAGTGTAATCCAATTAGTGCCCATTTATGGTCCCCCAGTGCATATCTAACTGTTTCTTAAAACTCTTTACGCTCTCTGAAAAAAATAAATGAATAAAAAATAGTTGAATGAATCAAGAAAGGTTAGTTTATATCACTTATAACTCAGAACAAATCTTCAATTATAATTCAATTCTAATTAAATCGTGATTGTTCGCATTATAATTTATTTCCAAAATGGAAATTACAAACCACCTTTAGTGCGTGAAATTTTCCAGATTTCATAATTAGAGCTGGTCAATAGTTGTCAAGAATGTCCAGTGATATAGACACTGAACAGGCTTAGGTTACCCCACTGACATAATGATAAATTACTTGACCACCGTTAGTTACTTTAACGTTGACCTACATTGATGCTAATGTGACCGAACAATGTGAATTTATATCAGTTTTCGTCTTCTGAAATTTCAGACTAATATTTCCTTGATTAGAAGTGCCTTTGATTGATATATAACTGTTTAAGTACTTGTAACACGTTTTGGAACAAAATTAAGAATCAAAATAAAAGTTGTTTCCGTAACAATTGAAAGCACAAATTTTTCTTTCATTTATTTATTTGTTACCAGCTGCGTGGTTCCGTTCTGCGGAGCCCGTCAAGTCATTGTATACAAGTCCCAACTTTTCACGATTCACGAACAGGCTCGCTATGCTAGCTGAAAGATTCATTGCCACGAAAAACAAAGCTCGCTTCGCTCGTTAAATGTTTCATAGTTACACTGACTAGCTACGAACACTTAAAGATTCATTTTTAATCAAACGCTGGTTAGCTTAATTCTCTGAAAATTTCATTGCTGCGCAAGTATTGGCTAGGTCCGCCCGCCAAAAAGCTAATTGCTACGTAAACTCTTATTATTAAAACCTCTCCCCCCTGTAGAGAAACAAAAACTTTTCCCCGTTAATACAATAATATAACCCCCCTCACCCTCATAAATTTTTTTTAACATTCTATTTGGGAATAGAAAAATTAGAAAAGTTCAGAATTACTCATGCTTAAAATTTCAGAATTATACTCTTATTGGAAGTCCCATTGTAATGATACTAAAAAAAAAAATAATAAAAATGAAAAAACTGTTAAAAATTTAACATTTTGTTTGTCAAAAGTACAATTAGGAGACCAAAACTACTGAATATTTTAAGAGTCCTACGCTTATAAAAATTCGCTTTGTGAAAAGATTAAAACTAAAATAATTAAAGTTTTAAGGTTCTGTTTGTCAAAAATCCAACTAGAAGGTCAAACTACTGATGCTGACAATTTCGGAGCTCTTCCCTTATTAGAAGTAGCTTTCTGAAGAGGAACAGACAAATTCTTCGTTTTATTAATATATTTTTTTATATTTCCTTGAAGTTATTGACAATTGGAAGTTTTACATAGAGTGTTAGTGGATAAATTTTTATACTACTGTTAATTTAAGCTTAAAAAGGATTTTAATGCCTTCAGATTCAGTTAGTTAAACAATGGATCATTTGTTTCATATCCAGTCTTGATAGCTATATTCAAAAAAAAAATTTTATCAGTTTGGAAATCAGTATAAAATTTTATTTCAAATTAGTTTGACCCATTTTAAAATACACGTAAGAGTCATTTTTATCCAACGTTATACGCCTAAACTACATTCTAAAACTTCAAGAACTTTCATGAAACTTCAAATTGAATTCTGGATAGTCTAGATCTACAATTTAATATATAATGCGTAGAAGTCGGATGTTAATTTGGAATAGATGAATAAACCATAGAGTTTGCATACCAGATTCGTGATGCATTACAAATTAACACTGAGTAATTTTCAGAAGTATTATTATGAAATAGGCCATGAGTTGACGCACCAATAATCGTATCTCATACATGATATGAGATACCATTATTGATCTCTAAGTAAAACTTCTGGATAATGCATTCTTGATGGTTATGGATTGAAATCTGGAGAATTCTTAACAATCACCTTAGTGAACTGTATTAGAAACATTGAGTCAGAATAATTAATGACCAATAGTAATCAAGGGCAATCCATTAAAAAGTATTAAATAGGATAAAATATGAAGACAATTAGATTCATCAGATATTGCTTATGTGGAACAATCCAGAAGTTATAGTTAGATATTTAAAGACTTTACCCCAATAAAAAGGCGCCTTGTTGAAAACATTACAATCACGTGGTTACTAATTAACTATGTAGAATAATTATTGATTACATATAAAATGTCCATTGCAATTACTGCTAAATTAAATCATGATTTTCTATGAAATTTGTGACAAAATTAAAGTTATTAATATTTTATGTATAGCAGCGTCACAAGCAACTGCTTCTTGTAATGCCTGAGGGGGAAAACGTAAATTCAGGTTTGTGATTGGCTGAAATTACTAATTCATTTTTAAAGGTGTATTGTAAATGGCTGTATTGCTTTTAATGGGACATCAAAATTATACGACCCCTCTCCTTAATTCTTCTTACACGTAGTTCATTATTTGCTAATTTTAAATAATTTTTATAATTTTGTATTTTACTTCAAAGAAGAATTTTCTGTGAAACTGAATGTCACTAAAAAAGCAGCCATCTTTATTTTGCTGTATCTCGTTTAGGTCCTTGGATTGCAATTTATCAATAAATTTATCTCTATACCTTCATTATATTGATTTTACTAATATATATATCCTTTCTCATATCTTTTCATTTCCTATAAATATTTAAGGAACAAATATTTCGAATATTTATCATAAAAATGAGACCCACAAACCAAAGCTTCTAAGCAATCCGAATGGAAAACTCTTAAATTTTTAAATGAATACTCTTCATACCCTTTTTTATTCGAAGTCAACATATTATTCATTTAAAACTTTTTAGAAAAAGATTTAGTTAGTTTGCCTATCTAAGGCCAGAGTACATGTCTCATGATTTAGTTTTCACTTGTATTTTTGTACTTAAAAAAAAAATTGAATTTCTTATTAAGAGATTTCGAGTTAAATAACTGATTAATTTAATTATTAGTCTTTTTCAGTGCATTAAGATGATTAGTTGAATAGGATAAAAGGAACCATTAGTTTTTTATTTGTGCTCTGTGTTTCTGCCGAGTACATTAGAAATTATTAACTTTTACTTCTAGATATTGGCATACCTTGTAAAGTAAGCTGATATACTTCCGAATTTAACTTTTTTTTTTAAATATGTGGCTTCAGAATACTAAGAGGGAGGATTAAAGTATAATTTCTTTCTGTATTTGAAAAGGAAACAGTCTTTAATAATATAGTTTTAAAATGCACTATTTAAATGTTTTTTAAATTAATGTTCCACTGTTTTTACCTTTTTCATATTTTTTATACAGTAACTTTTAAAAAAAAACGTTTGAATGAGTAAAGTAAGCATAGCTAACTTTAATATAGCATTCAACATCATTTTCATAATGTAACTCTTTAGTTTAACAGTATAAAAACTAAACTGTTTAATGTGTACGAAAACATATATGCATATATTTTTTTTTTAAACTACAAGTTTTTCTTACTAGTTACTATGTTCTGTTTCCAAGCGTAAGCAGTAGTCAAGCATCCATAATTTTTTTTTTTGTATAAAACAATCTATACAAATAGTACATTTAGGCGAATCACTTAGCAAGAAACCTCTTTTTATATTTTGCTTCTAATGGTAAAAAAATACATTTTTCTCGTCCTGAATAAATATTTTAGCCACTAATGTTTACCTTTCTACCAATTTGCAATTTTTAATATTTTTCATTGAATCTTCTAGTCGTGTTGCAGATAAATCATTAAAAACAGCCAAAAGAATTATTCGTGCATTTAGTAGGAATAATAATTGAATATATGTGCAAAAGTGGTGTGGTTTTATTTTGTGGGATGATTTTAAGATCGTTCTCTAAATATTGTATGGATATATTTAATTCATGGCCCCTGATATGAATTGAAGGGTGCCTATAAAACATTTTGATGTCACCTTGTGAAATAAGAGGTGGTCCGGCACATGAAAAATGTCCAGGTTATTAATTTTGAGTTTATGAATGTTTTTTAAAATTTAAATTCTTCTCTTTAAAATGGTGCCTTATCTGTAATTATATTTTATTTTGAAGTATTTTTTATTAATTTTTTGAAGTAAACAAATTGTAGGTATTTAATGCATGTTTTTTTTTAACTTCAAAGGTAAATTTTTCAAAGGGCAATTTTTTTTCATATTTGGGAGCACATAGCTTAAAATCTATTTGTCATAAATGCTTGAAATTTTCTAGACGCGTTTTTCTAACGTATTTAAGTACTTTAACTCGAAGTTTATATGGTATGGCGCATGCTCAAAAAAAAAAAAAAAAAAAAAAAAAAAAAAATAATAATAATAATAATAATATTTAGTCTAAAATTAAAAAATTTTTTTTTAAATATATACTTAGAAAGTCATATTCATTTTATTTTTCAAAAAAAAAAATAAAAATCTAGATTTAAAGTATTCAAACATATCCAAATATTATACTTTAAAAGTTTCATAATGATTGAAGAATCGGTTATTAAATGAGATGCCCACAAAGTTGTTGATTTTAACATGAGTTCCTATGAAGGTGACGGACCCTCTTAAATTTAGATGGCTTTAAATCTAATCGCCTCAAATAGAGTAAGGTATATAGTTTAGCAAAGAAACTTTCTACCTCTTTTAGTGAGAATTCTGAATTATTTTACATGTTGTAATAATATAATAACTTGTCAATAATAATTTAATAACATGTAAATAATAGTTTAAAAATATATGTATAATAATTTAACTACGCATGACTGAATGGTATCAATATAATCATTAATTTTACCATCATTGTATTATTATAGCTGAATGAATACCTATGCTTTGGCACGAACTTTTAAAATGTGCTATATTTTAGCTAGCTGTGAGGCCTCGCTTTGCGGAAATCTGTCATACTTGTAAAGGTCCCAGTTTTTGGCGCTTCGCTCGCAGGAAGGTTCATCGCAACGCAAAATCGAGCTCACTTCGTTCGCTGAAAAGTTCATTGACACGCAAACACAGTCTTACTTCATTCGTTGAAAGGTTCATTGCTATGCAAGCATGGGCTCGCTTCGCTCACTAAAATCTAATTGCTACGTATGGCCTTAATATTGGAAGCCTCTCCCACGTCGAGAAAAAAAATCCCCGCTAATACAATAATACAACACCCCTTTAATACTATTTTAACACATTTTTCTGGAAAGCAAAGTTATAAGGCCAAAACTACTTACTTCAGAGCTGTAGGCCTATTAGAAGTCGCTTTTTGTGAAAAAATTAATTAAAAAACAAATTAAAATGTTAACATTCTTTTTGTCAATAGTCCAATTAGAATGCCAAAACTACTTATGTTTAAAATTTCAGAACTGTAGCCCTATTAGAAGTCGTTTTGTAAAAAAAATTGTTAATTAATGAAGAAAATTAATTAAAAAATAACTAATTGAAATTTTAACATTCTGTTTTTCAAAAGTTCAATTAGAAGGCTAAAACTACTTATGTTGAAAATTTCAGAGCTGTATCTCTATTTGAAGCCACTTTGTAAAAAATAAATTAATTAAAAATGAAAAAATTAAAATTTCAACATTCTGTTTGTGAAAACATTCATTTAGAAGGCCAAAACTACTTATGCTGAAAATTTCAGAGCTGTACTCAATTTTAAGTAGGTTTCTCTAGATCCACAGACAGACAGACACACAGCTTGTTTTATTATTATAGATAAACATTTTCGAAGTGGAATATTTTCATTGATGTTTTACGGAATTTCCTTTCAGAAATCGGATAAACGCATAAAACTCATTCAAGAACATATTTTTTTTTAAACTTTGATTTAAAAATATTTATCATTATTTTATTACCTTGAAACATTTCGTTATGTTTAACTAAGTCATAAATTATATAATCACTTTAATATGTTATGTAACCGTGCCAAAAGTAGTCGAAATCAGATTTGTAAAATTATTGTTCTGAAACCACTGAATCTTTTTGTACCAAACTTAACATACGTTTTTGGTAGACTAATAAACTGCACTAAAAATGCATTTTACCATAATTCTAAATAGCAGGTTATTTAAATTTTATTTTTGCAATAGGCATTTCTAAGTGAGTTTATCCATACACAACACCTGATTAGTAAATTTTGGATTTGTATGACAGTCCTATCACAGTTGTCAGTAACCACGTGACACGTATTACGTTTGCATATACAATCAATCGTCGCTAATTAGTTTTTAGCTACGCATTTTATTTGTTCGCTGAAAGTGGAAATATTAGGTGAGTTCAAGATTTTGAAAAGCATCTTATTTATAATGTGTTTAGCCATATAAAGTATCTCACAAACATGGGGGCCCCCAGGAATATTTGCAAGGGGGTGCAAGACTAGATTTTTTTCAAAATCATTAATTTTTTTTAGAAATGTTAATTAATAATTATGCATGATAAATTATACTCTTTGAGAATAATTAAAATTCCTGGAATATATATTTTTGAAAGCGCAACCCTGTTAAGAAGAAAAAAATACAATGTAGTAAAAATATTAAAATATATATTTTTAACGATTTTTTTGTCATCCAACTAGATCTCACGGCATTCAAGAGTCAGTGTTTAGAATAGAGGAACTCGAAGATGCAAGAATGCAGAGGTTTTTTTATTTCTTCCAAGTTTCCAATATAATGAAAATAATAATAATAATAATAGTGAAACACGAAGGCAATATTGGAATATGTTCAATTGAATACTAAAAATAGATTTTAAGATAGTATATCTTAAAAAACAAAACATTTTCCTAGAATTTTGAGAACTACACGGGAAAGGATTATGCAATAAAAGGAATAAATATTTCTACTCATCAGCCTCTAATAATCATAGACAACAAGCGCCAGAAAGTCATCATGCAAAGTAGCTATAAAAAACGACACAGGAAAGAAACGAAAGACTAAATTAATAGGAAAAAAAAATCTCATTGTAACATAAAAGTATATACGGCATATGTGCTTTTTTTTATCTTGGAATTTACGTCTTTTCCTTCATTTTTTTTAAATTTTCAAGAGCCAGGGGGGTGCAAGTGCACCTCCTTGCACCCTCCTGGGGGTGCCCATGCTCACAAAGTTAAAATCGGAAAGCTATACATTTTCCTGAGGAAGACTCTTGTGTGGCTTTCGTATTGGTGCTGTATTCTCATTGAATGAATCTAAATTGGATAAAAACGTGGACGTATTTTTTAATTTAAATATTCTGGTTATAATATATATCCCAATAGAAACATCTCTGTAAAAAAGCGTCAAGTTCAAAGAGGCAATGATTATGGCCGTGAAAACTATTGAGATCTAAAATAGAGTCAAGTTTAAAGTTGTTGTAAATTACAAACAATGAAAATTAGTAAAATTTACTTCTCAAAGTCCAAATTCCCCTGCATAGGCCAAAGTATCTAGCTGCAAAAATATTTGTGACACTTGAGCCTTACGTATTCTGGTTCACTGACTTGTAATGGCCAAGTCACACAAGCATTTTTGTAGCTAGATATTTAGGCCTTTGCAGGGGAATTTTGACTGCGAAGAAAATTTTACTAATTTTCATTGCCCGTAATTTACAACAACTTTAAACTTGGCTCTACTTTAGATCTCAATACTTTTCACGGCCATAATCATTGCATGAAGAACTTGGCACCTTTTTACAGAGATGTTTTTGTTGTGATTTTACATACATTTTGTTGTGTTTAAGCATACATGTGTGTTTAAGCATACATGTGTGTTTTTACTTACTTATTGTACAATCGACAGTAGACAAACTTTTTTTTTTGGAGGCCAACTACGATATCTAATTAATTAGCCGACTCCTTTATTCTTTGAATTGTTATTTGGTTTTAAGGAAGCTTTAAAAAATTTTCTCAACATCCAATTGACGTGAGAATTACACGAGATATTTCTAAGAAAGTTAAATTTAAAGAACCGCAGTCCATGACGTACATTCAATATGAATGATGAAAATATAAAATTATTTTAAATAAATGGTTTATTAGGATATTCAAAAACAGTTGACAATGGAAACAAAAATTTACAATTGGCGATCACTTCGTAGGCGATAAAATATCGCCAATGGTCAATTTTATGATGCCGAGTGCACTTTTTTATTATCATTATTTCTTGATTTTAGAGGCTTTGTGGTGTGTGGCGAGTTTCTCCTCTATTTATATATGCTAAGAGCTACTAGTATTCTAAATTCTATAATTCTAGCCCTAATAGAAGTGTATTAGAATTGAAATTCAAATTTTTCGAACATTGCCCCCTTCGGTGATTCATAGTTCTAGCTCTACTAGAAGTACCTTAGTAATTTGATAATCAGTGAGCGAGTTTTGGATGTATTTCGAAGTATGTCGTTTTCTGCCGTTTTCGAATTTGATTATCTGAACCATTGTATTTGGAGATTTGAAACTTAGGGCTCTTATTAAAATGGCAAACAGCTACCCGTACAAAAATGTCAGCTCGCTGAAATACTGTAATACGCAGATATGAAAGGTCAAAATACTGCTGAGTGGCTTCCGGTAAAAGATGACTAGGAGTGAACTTGGCGGGTGCACAATTTTATTTGTCAAAAATTCTGAAATGAGTTTACTTTATTTTAGAGTTTATAAAATATATTTTTATTTAAAAATACACTTAATTTTTATTCAAAAATAAATTTAGTAGCTTCATTTAAAGATGTTTTTTTTTTTTTCAAATATGACAGATTTCGGCACCATTTCTCCCCACATGGCTTTATGCTCAAAAAGTTTGGTTGGTTGGTTGTATTCAGATTATCTGGCGCCGTCAGCAACACGAGGGCTATAATGCGCCGAAACATTCGTCATTAGACAAGCAAACATACATTTACAAACACCCATGCCAAACACAGGACTCGAACCCGCAACCTCGTGGTCTAGAAGCTAGCACGCTAACCACTATACCGTTTGGTCGGCTTATGCTCAAAAAGACTATAGTATTAAAAAGCATGTAAATATTTGCCGCTAGTTGTTGGAGCGTGGACCTACTGCGTTGTAATATAAGATTCGCCCGTTACGTTCCAGTTGTAAAAAATTCGGTTTGAGATACCAAGGTTTATTTTGAATATATAAGTTTATTTTGTCAGTGGCAGTTTTGAGTTATCCAAAAATTCTCGACGATTCACTGTTAGGCAGTAATTATTCATGCACTTGTCTTGAACATCCATATAGATCGATGGTCGTGAATTGTATTCTGTAAACAGATTTTACTATTTTTAATGACTACGTGTTTATTTTCTCAGCTTTAATTCAATCTAAAGTTTTGATTGGTATCATTAAAAAGCAGATTGAGATCTCAAATATATTATTCTAAATTAAAAATTAAGTAAATCTTGTAAAGTAAATTGAAGTGTTGGTAATTATTTTTATAAGGAATTTTTTCCTTTTAATTTGGAAGGACGTCAAACTATTTAAGATTAATTTCTCCACCTACGCATTAAATTTTCCTGATGTCTAGAATTTAAAAAAAAAAAAAAATGTTTTTGAATCTAAAAATAGTGAATTTAGCTACGTATTTAAAATCTTTAGACAGCCGCTTTCGAAACAACTTTTAAAAGATTTCATAACTTTTAACAGTATTAGTGTACAGTTTTGACACTTATTACTTGCTTGAATGACTTTCGATCTGTCGTATATTGCATAAAATTCATTTTCAAATATCTTCTTGGAGTAATTTCAGTTAATGAGGTAGCATTCCGCACTTTTTACAAACATAATTAAAATTCTGAATACGTTTTTAATTTTGATCAATTTCTGTCTTCGTTTATTTATTTTTTTATTATTAATACAGTAATTTTTGACAAGATATTTATATTATTTAATTGTAGTCTTTCTATTATTATCTATCTAAATAATTCTTTATGTGTATTATTAAAACGGGGCGTATATGTATATTCGGATTGGTAACATCGGTCTTTCTTTTACATATCGGAATCATCGGTTATTGAACGATTGAATAAAAATAAGTATTCGTTGTGATTATAATGTGTTTAATGTGTAAATAAGATCTTTGGTGAAAGTTTTGAAAGACGATATTAGACAAAATGCTGCAAGATATTGTAGAGGCAGCCTATCTTGTATTGGGAGTGTTGTTATTGATGAACTATGTGCAGTTCCATGCAGGAAGTTTGTCCTTTATGTAGACACCACAAAGGAAAATATATTCTTCCGAGAAATATATAAAATCTGCCAATGAATACCATAAAGTTAAACTTTTTTGCTTTTTTATTGATGAAACGAAAATTGTTTCTACTAGAATCTAAAGGCTTCTATTTTTTCAACGAGCATGAGTATGGAAGCATGAGGAGGAACATGGGGGCGCAACTCCCCTTTGAGGCGGAACCCCCTGAGGCATGAGGAGGACCCCCCCCCCCTATATAGAAAAATAGCGTTTTTAATTTTAATTAGATAAGTATTTACTATGTGTTGGTAATTTATTCTAAGGATATGAGAGTCATCCAATTTGTTAAATATTTTACGCATTTCCTTGCTGGATTATTTTAAGAAAACTTTTAAATTTCAAAAAGTTAAAAAAAAAAAAAAAAAAAAAAAAAAAAACACCCTAATTGCATATTTTTGTATTCATTATGTGAAACAAATTAATCTACGCCAATTGTATCATTTAACTGAAATTTTAATATATTTTAACCATTATAGTTAGAGAACTGGCACTGTCCATTGTTGAAAAGTCTCATTTATTCACTACCTCACCTTACACTATCCATTAAAAAAATCTTGTTAAAAATTCACCCATATACATAGAACTAATCTCAACTTGAATTTTTAAAAGAGCCCGTATGTGGGAAATCTTTAAAAAAGAATTGCAGCAAATTCTTTGTTTAATTGCTAGCTTCTTATTTTTAACGGATTTTAACTTCTTGAAACTTTTTTCTCCATTTAATCTCCACTGCGAGCTTTTGTTCACAGTGTATACTTACTGTTTCCACAATAAAAAGCTTTAAAGGCTTATTTAGATGAACTTATAAGCTCTGTGGAGAAAAAAAAAAAGAAAAAAAGTTCAATTTTTTTTCGTTTAATGGAACAACAAACAACCTCGAATTCATTTATTAATTTATAAAAAGTTTATTAATATCAGTGTAAACCATTTTTAGCTATTAAATGTTTTCTTGTTAGTAAGTCGGAATTTTTTTTTTTTATATAAATCCTCTAAATTGACTTTTTCACTCATTGAAAACAAATCATTTTCTCATGTATTCCTTTGTAGATGATTAAAATTTTAAATAAATTTACTCGTTCTTAATACTAAAAAATACATGTGTACAAAACAGCGTACATTTATCCTGTTAATGATTTTTCTGTTTTCGTGCTTTAGTGAAGTGAGCGTTCAAAGAAATAATTATATTTCGAACATTTTTATTTTAATTCCATTCAAATTCATACATTTTGAATTCACGCTTGAACTGACTGCCTTCTCATTGCCTTACTGGTTGCAAATACTGCTAACTATTTTCTTTTTCTTTACCATGCTACATTAATGTAGAGAGAATTACTATGCTACAGTAATGTAGACAGAATTACTACGCTGTTTTAATGCAGAGAGAATTACTACGATACATTAATGTAGACAGAATTACTACGCTACATTAATGTAGAGAGAATTACTGCGATACATTAATCTAGAGAGAATTACTGCGATACATTAATGTAGAGAGAATTACTACGATACATTAATGTAGAGAGAATTATTACGGTACATTAATGTAGAGAGAATTACTACACTGCATTAATGTAGAGAGAAATTCCTTGCTACATTAATGTAGAGAGAATTGCTACGCTACATTAATGTAGAGATAATTTCTACGCTACATTAATGTCGAGAGAATTACTAAGCAACATTAATATAGAGAGAATTACTACGATATATTAATGTAGAGATAATTACTACGCTGCATTAATGTAGAGAGAATTACTGCGATACATTAATGTGGAGAGAATTACTGCGATACATTAATGTAGAGAGAATTACTATGATACATTAATGTAGAGAGAATTACTGCGATACATTAATGTAAAGAGAATTACTGCGATACATTAATGTAGAGAGAATTACTACACTGCATTAATGTAGAGAGAAATTCCTTGCTACATTAATGTAGAGAGAATTGCTACGCTACATTAATGTAGAGAGAATTTCTACGCTACATTAATGTCGAGAGAATTACTAAGCAACATTAATGTTGAGAGAATTACTTCGATACATTAATGTAGAGAGAATTACTGCGATACTTAAATGTAGAGAGAATTACTACGAAACATTAACGTAGAGAGAAGTTCATACACAAACTGACTGTCTTGTCTGAGGTCAACGTTCCCAGACAAAATTACAAATGATACAGACACGAGTGATGTGTCAAATGAAAGTCTTGTTGAGGCGAGTTCCTGGAAGAAATTTAAACTTGGAAGTTACGATCGAAAATATTGGAAAGGGCAACAGAATGTCCATTTGTTATTCTGTAACCTTAAGCTATAAATGCTACCGACTTGTATGATGCTGTAACCTCTACAAATCATATATAATCTTTGTTGTCTGCAACTTTATGTAGAGGGGGAATTGCTACAATTTAAAAATAACGATTTTGTCTAGAACAACGTTTTTAAAAAGTAAATAATTTTCTTCAAATTATAGTAGCAAAAAGTTATTAAAAAAAAAAAAAAATAATTTAGCAACAGCTACAATACTTGGGTTGTTTAAAAAGTCGGTACTTTGAAATAGAATATGCATGTATTAATATCAAAATGCGTTTCATTTTTTTATTTTTTTACATTGTCTCCTGTCATCATTATACACCTTTGCCAACGATGTTCTAACCCTTTCAAAAAATAAGAAAGTCTCGGAGTTTCTCAAAATAGCCATTATTTTTTATTAATGATCTTAGACTTAGAAGAAAATTTCTGTTTGCCCAGCCACTTTTTTCCATATTTGGGAGAGAAAAAATGTCACAGGAGACCATTTTAGAAGAGTATGATGAATGAGAGAATGGTTCATAACTTAATTCAGCCAATTTAGGAGTGTGATTGTGAACGAGTGAGCCGATGCATTTTTGTGATAAAACTGAACTTTTTCTTTAAACATTTTTGATTTCGTTATTTTCGCTTATATTTAAATTTATAACTCATCTGCTTGTTTTAATATATAATTTTGATCTCTGGTTCCGGAGATAAATTATTTTTAAAAAGTGCTAACACTAGATTGTCGTTTTACATAACTAGGGGTGTGGAACATAGCACAACTTTCAATTACAGGCCAGTATGGCGATAATTCTTGTATGGACACCTATCGCTAAAATTGTAATTTAGGCAATGTACTTTTCGATAATCCTTATATTAATCCTTCATTATAAGTGAAACTGAGGGGAGAAGAAAAAACGATCGTTGATGAGGTATGCTCAAGGAAAAAGAACTCTGTGTTGATGTCATTCGTTTTTCAACTTTTTACGCCATTAAAGCATTTTTTCGGGAATTTCATAGGTGGGGATGTTTAAAACACCTTACGAGGCATTAGCACAGCGATTTTTATCAAAATCATTGGAGCCGTTTTTTAGCAATCATTGAAAAACATGATTTTTTCAATGGCAGCTACCTTATGCGCATGCGCGATTTCGGCGAAAACCTTAATGGTAGGTCTTTGTGCCATCACCAACCCTCACACCAAATTTGAACATCGTAGGTTAATTTGTTTAGGAGTTATGCTGACCACTGACACACATAGAGACAAATTTTTTCTAGATCACTTTTTTGAAATCAAGGTGTTCCGAAACGTGGTGAAATAATAAAAAAAAATCGATTATAAAATATTACTCTATGTATAATGCATATGGGTAATTGAAAGTGAAAAGGCATTTATCGCAAAATGACACTTTTCAAACATTGATGCACCTATTTGTTGAAACGGCTAGTTACTTCTTTAAGAAATGTTGACTATAAATTTGCTTTATATTATATGTTTATCTAAAGTTAACGTTTTAAAAAAATATAGATTAATTTTTTTTAAAAAAATCAGTTTGGTCTTAAAAAAAAAATTTGATTTTCAGAGATTTTTGTTGTTTTATCATGTAAGATTTAAAAAAAAAGTAAAAAAAGTGAAAATTATTAGTGCTTTAGTTACTTAGAAAAAGTACATAGAAAATTAGCCTTTCAAAATTACTGATATAGGGCCTACCGAGCCCCCTGAAAAAGATTATACAAAATCAGCATAATATTTAATGCTGATGATTGGTTATGTCTGGTTATAGTTTTTCCCTTTTCCAAATAGTCCATGACGATTATGTCCTTTGAGTCCCAGAAAATTGTTGCCATAACATTTAAGGCCGAGAGAATTGTTTTTGCCTTCTTTGGGGAACGTTCATCAGAAGAAATCCACTCTTTAGACTGTTCTTTCATTTCTAGTGTAAATTAATGTATCCAAGTTTTATCAACTATAATGTAATGCCCCAAAAACTCGCTTGAATTTCACTTGAATTTGTGCCGAAACACTTCTTCGAGATGGTTACCCGATTCCTTTTTTGAACAACTGTCATTGATCACGGCACCCATCTTCCTGATAACTTTTTCATGAATGAAAAGTTATGCAGGATATTAAATGCATGCTCAATTGAGATTATTCATATTGTTGCGTGGATGGGTTCGAAAGACTTGAAGACGAAGTAGATTAACACTTGAAGAAATTTATTCCGATATAACTCTTGGCAGATTCTTTTACAACTCCAGAACTTCCCGTTCTAATAGACTCAATACAACTCTTTACACAACAATGGAACACAAACAGCAGTTAAAAAACTAGATACACAACTGCTAAAATCGTTGCAAAAGACAATGCAATACAGTTCACTACTCTGAACGCTCGCTGAAAGACAACTAAGTCAGTAACTCAACTCACTCGGACTTATATAGGAAAGCGAATCTTCGCGAATCCTCTAGAGATAGAAACCTGGCGAATTTTCCAGATCGCAGTTGAAAAACCCTACTCAGGCATATGGGGAGCGAAAATGTCGCCAAATAGTCGCAAGTTTAGCGATCAAAATTAGTCGCCAAAACCGTCGCCAACTTGGCTCTATCTCGTTAACTTGGCGAGATTGGCATTAACCATAATGTTAAATGGCCCTCTCTCTGTAAAATTCGCTTTCCAGCATTATCTCTGTTAAACTCGTTTTCAAGCATTAAGAGACGCATTGCAGGAAAGCGAAGTAAAGACGAACTCTTGCACTGTCTTATGCGAAATGTACAAAAAAAAAAATATTTTTACGTAATTAATACTACGAAATATTTACAAATATGTAGAAATACGTAACAATATATATCTCATGTACCTTATACTGCGATCTTCTAACCCGGTATCATAGATTTTGGTTTTCATTTTTTTAGTCGTAGCCTCATTTAAATATTAAGAGCGTTTTGCTTCTGTTGTGCTCTTACGTTCACAACGAAATTCCAATCACTTCTTGTGAACCACACCATGTGATAGAAATGGGAAGAAAGCGTCCACATAATATTTCTTCAGTTTGTCTTCACTTTTATTTTAATAGTTTTCTTTGCAAAAGGTAAAGTTTTAATACTCGAAATTGTCTTTTCTTCATAATCAAAATAATAGTTATTTGTGCAACTACTTGGGAAAGTAATCTATAATAATAAAACAAGCTGTGTGTCTGTCTATCTGTCTATCTGTGGCTCTGTGGATCAATAGAAACCTACTTAAAATTGGAGTAGAGCTCTGAAATTATCAGCTTAAGTAGTTTTGACCTTCTAATTGTATACATCACAAACGGAATGTTAAAATTTTAATTAGTTGTTTTTTAATTAATTTTTTTAATTAATTAATATGTTACAAAACGATATCTAATAGGGCGAATACTTTGAAATTTTCAACATAAGTAGTTTGGGCTTTTTAATTGGACTTTTAAAAATCAGAATTTTAAATTTTTATTTTGTTCTTTTTTAATTAATTTTTTTAATTATTTAATAAACATTTTACAAAATGATACCTAATAGGGCTACAGCTCCGAAATTTTCAACATAAGTAGTTGGACTTAAAAAAAACACAGAATTTTAAATTTTTGTTTAGTTCGTTCTTAATTAATTTTTAATTAATTAATATTTATATTACAAAACGATTTCAAATAGGGCTACAGCTCTGTAATTAAAACATAAATAGTTGTGGCCTTCTAATTGGATTTTTGATAAACAGAATTAAAAAAAAAAATTTAAATTTTTTTAAAGAATTAAAAATATTTTACAAAACAATTTGTAATTGGGCTACATTTCTGAAATTTTTAACACAAGCAGTTTTGGCCTTCTAATTGGACTGAAAAAAGAATGTTAAAATTTTAATTTGTTTTTCAATTAATTTTTTCACAAAAAGCGACTTCGAATAGGCCTAGATCTCTGAAAGTTTCAACATAAATAGTTTTAGCCTCTAATTTTGATTTACAGAAACACGTGTTAAAATAATCTTAAAGGGATGTTGTATTGTTGTATTAACGGGGAATTTTTTTTCTTGACAAGGGAGAGGCTTCCAATATTAAGTCTTTACGTAGCAATTAGATTTTAGTGAGTGAAGCGAGCTTATGCTTGCATAGCAATGAATCTTTTAACGAGTGAAATAAGCCTGTCTTTATGTGTCCTTGAACTTTTCAGCGAACGAAGCGAGCTCAATTTTGCTTAGCGATGAACCTTCCTGCGAGCGAAGCGCCAAAAACTGGGTCCTATACACGAATGACAGATTTCCGCAACGCGAGGCCTCACAGCTAGCTAAAATATTGCACATGTTAAAATTTGAAGCACGTGTATTTAGCTAATTTCGAATAAAAAAACAACTATTTTTTGTTTTTTATATAATGGCACGGTTCTTAGCGTTACCCGAGAAACACCACGAGGAGGTGACCATGCATCGTTTCTCATGTGGGGAGTTTTATTTTTGGCAAGACCCCTTGCCTACAAAAAAAAAAGTATAAATGATTGCTTGATATTTGTTTAAAGCCATATGGTCACAATTGTGTAGCACAAATCATGAAGTCTTAAGTTGGAAGTCATAAATCAGGTATGTCATATGCTGAGAAGTCACAAGTTGGGAGTCATAATTATCTCATATGTCGAAAAGTCATAAGTTAGGAGTCATAATTCAGTACGTCACTAATCAAGAAGCCACAAATCAGTTTCAGTAAGTCTTAGGTCATCTTTGTAATCTATTTGCGCAAAATGTGCTTCGAAACAAAGCCTTTGAAGGTTTCCATTGTATTTACGCTACCACTTCCTAAACGAAGGTTCTTTGCACAGAAAATTTTATTTTTTTATTAATACGGGGAATTTTTTTATTAATCTCAATGGCATGGTTCTTAGCGTTACCCGAGAAACACCACGAGGAGGTGACCATGCATCGTTTCTCATGTGGGGAGTTTTATTTTTGGCAGGCCCCCTTGCCTACTGCCGGACGAAAATAACACCAGTTTTGTAGTCACAATTCAGTTAGTCACAATCAGGAAGTCATTATTTTGAAATCACAAATCAGTATGTCTTATGTCAGGAAGTCACAATTCAGGGAACTTATGCCATCTTTATGAGTCTATTTGCGGAAAACGTGCTTTGAAACAAAGCGTTTGAATTTTTTCCACTTTCCTTTGTCCTTCCTCTTCCACTTCCCAACAAAGTTGAAACTGTCTTTTCGTTCTTGAGTGGAATCCTCCGTAATGTTGGATTCTGTAGTTGGCGCAAGCAGAACTGCAGCTTCGGAGTTGGGCTGGCGGCGGTGTTTGGCGATCCACCAGTCTATGAACTGAGAAACTTCATCTGGTCTTTCGGCCAGCATCCTTGAGTAGGTCATGGATGAGTAGTCTTGCTCCGATAGAAAGGCTAAGTCGAACTGTGTCTCCTCTTGGATGGTTTGAAGAGATGGATTATATTTGCGTCTTAGAGTACGAAATTCCATTTTATGTAAAATTATCAACTCAAAAGCCAAAAATCACACTTTTCACAATATCAATCGTAATAGCAAGTTCGCTTGATTATCTCTAAACTTGTGACAACTGAATAAAACTTCTCTAATGATTATAACACTGTTCTTGCTTTACATTGTATCTGTTGTTAATTATGCATTATTGCTTTCTTTGTAAGAGTTATAATAATTATTATTAAACAATGTTGTAACAATTCAATGCACTTAAATCATTGTTATGTTTCGTCAAAAATGTACGTTTATAGGAAAAAGGTGAAACTATGCTAAAAATGAATTTTCTCGACGTTAATTTCAAATTAATTTTTGATACAAATTTCTTCGGTGAAGAAAATGTCTACTACAAAGAGATTAATTTCTTACTCAAATTGTACATACTTTGTATCTAAATCAGATGTACTTAAAACAAATACGTAGAAGCGACGTTTTATTGACAGTGACTGACACAATTCAAATTGCACATACTTGGTATCTAAACCTGATGTACTTAAAAAATGTGTAGAAGTGGAGTTTTATTAACAGTGACTGACAGAACTCAAATTGTACATACTTTGTATCTAAATCAGATGTACTTAAAACAAATACGTAGAAGCGACGTTTTATTGACAGTGACTGACACAATTCAAATTGCACATACTTGGTATCTAAACCTGATGTACTTAAAAAATGTGTAGAAGTGGAGTTTTATTAACAGTGACTGACAGAACTCAAATTGTACATACTTTGTATCTAAATCAGATGTACTTAAAACAAATACGTAGAAGCGACGTTTTATTGACAGTGACTGACACAATTCAAATTGCACATACTTGGTATCTAAACCTGATGTACTTAAAAAATGTGTAGAAGTGGAGTTTTATTAACAGTGACTGACAGAACTCAAATTGTACATACTTTGTATCTAAATCAGATGTACTTAAAACAAATACGTAGAAGCGACGTTTTATTGACAGTGACTGACACAATTCAAATTGCACATACTTGGTATCTAAACCTGATGTACTTAAAAAATGTGTAGAAGTGGAGTTTTATTAACAGTGACTGACAGAACTCAAATTGTACATACTTTGTATCTAAATCAGATGTACTTAAAACAAATACGTAGAAGCGACGTTTTATTGACAGTGACTGACACAATTCAAATTGCACATACTTGGTATCTAAACCTGATGTACTTAAAACAAATATATAGAAGTGGAGTTTTATTGACAGGGACTGACACAATTCAAATTGTACATATATGGTATCTAAACCAGATGTACATAAAAAATATGTAGAAGTGGAGTTTTATTGACAGTGACTGACAGAACTCAAATTGTACATACTTGGTATCTAAACCTGATGTTAAATAAAGGATAAATATTATAAAGATTAGGATACACACATAGCATAAAAAATTGAACTGGAAGATTGCTTCCATAGTAACTCTAGTGAAAGTCCACATCTTTGCTTGCATTGTGAATATCAGATTATAACTTGGATATACTATGACAAATTTTCTTTTTGTTTATCTGAACACTGGTTAATTTGATTTTTTATGGTTTATATTATTTTGTTATTTTGATTGATTGTTTATTTTTTTATTTGTTTTTGTCAAGATGATCATCCTTAATAAGCAATAACAGGAAATAGTTCAGTTATTAAAGGACATTCCAAACTGTACGTACTTGGTATCTAAACCAGATGTACTTAAAACAAATCTGTCGAAGCATTGTTTTATTGACCGTGACTGACACAAGTCAAATTGTTCATACTTGGTATCTAAACCAGATGTACTTAAAAGAAATACGTAGAAGCGGCGTTTTATTGACAGTGACTGTCAAAATTTAAATTGTACATACTTGGTATCTAAACCAGGTGTACTTAAAAAATACGTAGAAGCGGCGTTTTATTGACAGTGACTGACATAATTCAAGTAGCACATACTTGGTATCTAAACCTGATGTACTTAAAAAATATATGTAGAAGTGGAGTTTTATTGACAGTGACTGACACAATTCAAATTGTACATATATGGTATCTAAACCAGATGTACTTAAAAAATATGTAGAAGTGGAGTTTTATTGACAGTGACTGACAGAACACAAATTGTACATACTTGGTATCTAAACCTGATGTACTTAAAACAAATATGTAGGAGCGGCGTTTTATTGACCATGACTGTCACAATTCAAATTGTACATACTTGGTATCTAAACCAGATGTACTTAAAAAATACGTAGAAGTGGAGTTTTATTGACAGTAACTGTCACAACTCAAAATTTTTCTCTGCTGATTTTTGGAAAAGCCAGCTATATTTCTTACTGTATTTCTGTATCACATGAGTGAATAGCACTCCATTATCCACATCTATTCATAAAAATTCAATTATAGGTATCTTGAATTCAGGCAGGAAATAAATTACTCACTGCCGAAAAAAAATTCAATTAGTATGATTAGCACCACATACCATTGAAGTTTTATTTATACCATATCATATCCTTCAATTCTGCATTTTCTTTTCATAGAAATAGTAAAAGTAAATATTATTCGATATTTTTTGCGATGCAAAAAACTAATGAAAATGAAGTTAACTTAATTAAGATATCGAAGTAATCTCCTTCATATTATTCGACAAGTTACTAAGAGAGGAGCGTAAATATTGATGAAATTAATTTAAGAATTTTGTTTTTATGGCGAAACACAGAGTGGCCAGAAAGAAGAAAATTTAATTTGGTAAGTTTTCTAGGTAAGTATTAAAAAATTTTTTGATTCCGCTGCTGGTAAAAACAACCTCTTAAGATATAAATATTATTTTGAAAACATATCAAGTCTTAAAAGTTATATTTAGATTTAGATACTACTAGATGATCACTATGCTTCACTTTGAAATATACGATGTGCATTTTAGCGATTAAAAGACATTCCTGCATTCCATTTTTCGTATTGTTTTGAATTTCTGTATATTTGTAAATATTTCGCAGTATTAATTATGTAAAAAGGAAAATTTTATGCACATTTCGCATAAGGCAGTGCAAGAGTTTGTCTTTACTTCGCTTTCCTGCAATGCGTCTCTTAATGCTTGAAAGCGAGTTTTGCCGAGATAATGCTGGAAAACGAGTTTTACAAGGAGAAGGCCATCTAACATTATGGCTAATGGCAATTTCGCCAAGTTGGCGACATTATCGGTCCCCATGTACCTATATAGGGCATTTTGACTGTGATCTGGAAAATTCTTCAAATTTCTATCTCTAGAAGATTCGCGAAGATTCCTATATAAGGCCAAGAGAGAGGGTGATCGAGTTAGTTGAGTTACCGAGTTAGTTGTGTCTCAGCGAGCATTCAGAGTAGTGAACTGTATTGCATTGTCTTTTGCGTTGCTTTTAGCAATTCTGTATCTAGTTTTTAACTGCTGCTTGTGCTCCATTGTTGTGTAAAGAGCTGTATTGAGTCTATTAGAACGGAAAGCTCTGGAGTTGTAAAAGAATCTGCGAAGTGTTATAACGGAATAAATTTCTGCAAGTTTTGATCTGCTTTGGCTTCAAGTCTTTCGAACCCATCCACGCAACAGTATGTTTGACCTCATTTAAAGTCCTGGAAATTGGTTAATCGAGATCGGAATAGCTTACTTTTTTATGTTTGTTATGGTTGAGATTTGTATCAATTGTGACTACATTGGAAGTGAGACATTGGGATATACGTCGTTTGTAGCGTTTCGACCTCTTTTCAACTCCTCAAAGTTAGTTAATAAAGATCGGAATATTTTACTTTATCTCTGCTTGCCCTTGGTACCAAATTTCAGAGTTGTGACTATATTTAAAGTGAGTTATATTATTACTCGTTTTGGATTGTTACCATATTACTCATTTGGATTATATTGGCCCCTTTTTGACCTCTTGTAATTAGTTAATCGAGTTTGGAATAGCTTACTTTTTCGATACTTGCCATTGTTAACATTTACCAAATTTAAGAGATGAATACATTTGAAGTGGAACACTGGAATACACTTCTTTCTCAACGTTTCGGCCCCTTTAAATTAGTTCATCCATATCGGGATAGCTTATTTTTTCTACGTTTGTTTTTGTTTATATTTGTAACAAATATCAGAGTTGTTACTACATCGGAAGTGGAACCTTTGAATATCCCGTGTTTGGAACGTTTTATTCCCTTTTAGATCCCGTAAATTTAATTAATCGAGATCGGGATAGCTTAAGTTTTCTCTGATTGTCCTTGTTGATATTTGTACCAATTTTCAGAGTAGTGACTGTATAAGAAGTGGAAGAATTAGTGAGGAGTGAGTCAGTGCTTGCCTTTTATATACAGAAATAAAGTTATAGGAAGTAATAGCGTGCCTATTTCTAATACTAAGGGGTATGCTATCTTATGCGCTTGTTTTGTCTCCTTTTAGGCACAACCCTGCTATTTAAAGATTTAACTTACTGAAAATTAATTTGCAACTAAAGTGGAATTTTCTGTATGGACTGTTTATCTGGATCCATATAGAATCTCCATCTATATATAGAGTAGGGTGGGCCGAAAAAAAACTTTTCTTCTAAACGTTATAGTGAGTAAAACTTACCTCTAGATAGATAGATACCCCCCCCCCTCACAAAACCCCACCTCCCCCCTAAAAAAATGCGGTAGCGCATCGACCTTGAGTTTAGAAGAAATATACGATTTTCATAGTTTTTCTAATAAATGGAAAAAAGAAAAAAAAAAAAATAACTTCTATAACAAGTAAATACGGCATATATTAGGCATGTAGTAGAACAAAGTATAGAAAATATAAATGAATGAAAAATGAAAGAATACATTTTGCAAATCAATTGTAGCGTATTACATTTGAAAAACCACTTTTTTTTTTAAATAGATAATTTTCAATTGAAACACAAACATTTTTTTTTGGCCGTGTAAAATTTCTGTTTGAAAGGAAATATGACTATATTTTATTACAAACTGAAATTTTACAAAACTTATGGAAAACTTTTAAAACGCGTTTTTCTGAGAACCACCTTTTGTTGAGTACGCCTTTGGTATCCACAATGCCTCATATGCCATATACACTTTAAATGACTCAAATGGAAGATCTTGTCAGGACGAATTCCTATAAAAAATGCAACTAGAAGTTAAAACAAGAAGTCCCTTAAATAGTGCCCGTAAGTTAACTTGCAGTTTGCTAATCTTAAAATTATAAGCGATAGAGACATGTTTCTTTCATCAATGTGAAGGTCTTTATAAGATTATTACTCAAATTTCAATCTGAAATGCTCTAAAATTTGATCTGAAGAGTACATACTTAACCACATCATGGGAAGTTCCTATTTTGGATGCAAGTAGAGATATTGGATTAGAATTTGGTCTAACTCTCTAACTTGATGACATTTTTATTTATAAATATTTTTCAGAGTTTTGGTATAAGTTGCGAAATATCAAGGTTGAGTTGTCAGTTATTAAATCCCGACAAAATGTGTCTGTTTGTTACATTAATGTAATTTAAATGCGCGTGAAAAAATCTTTGGTGACAGAGACTATATAGATCCAATTTGTTTTAAATTAGTGAGTCAACCATAAATAAACTTATTTTCAAATTTATCGTCTATTTAATACCCAATAAACTATATTTTCTTTAAGTTGATGACATAAAAAACATCATTAAACCGCAAAAGTTTATATATATATATATATATATATATATATATATATATATATATATATATATATATATATATATATATATATATATATATATATATATATATATATATTAAATAAAAGAAGGCTAATTAAAAACGCTCTGCTTTTAAGTTAACTGCAGTCACAAAAACAATTAAGCAGCCTTTTTTTGTGTTGGTTTAAAAAGTGCATATTATTATCATCACAAAGTTGAATTATGTGTGTAATATAAACATAAAATAATTGATTAAAATAGCGTCGGTGTCATGTATTTCGTGAAGTAAACAAATTATTTTAATGAGGAATTCTGCTGAAATTTGTATTCAAATGAGATGTTGCCTCACAATTTGATGTCCATTAAATATAAGTTCCTATTGATATTCTAAAAAATTATTTTGTTTGCTGTGCATTGTTGATTAAATGAATGCAACATTTTTTATGGTTTGTTCACTTCCGCTATTTATTGATCCAGATATATTTTGTTGATATCTTTCTGAAGGATGCTCTTAAAATTGTTTGAAAGGTTTTTTTGTTCAAAATATTGTTTACCTTTATCGGAGGCTCTATTAAATAGATTCATTCATTGGATTTAAAAATAGGCTGTTAAATAAACATTTTTTTGAAAGTGTTAGTTTGTATTTCAATATTTTTAAAAACGATAAATCGGGTTTTGTGCAAATTTATCATTTGGATAGATAACAAGCTTTTTTCCCCCCATCAATAACTCTTTTATTATAAATCCCCAATGAAATATCATGCAGTATTAGAAATACATTTTTTTTTAATAAAGAAATATACTAAACTATCCAAAAGTATTAGACATTTTGATAAATTAAAAATCCGTAACATTCAAAAGTAGGAAGTTGCAGTTTTTTCATAAGTGCTTGAAAAAAAATCGGAATTATTTACGAATTAAAAACTAGTTGGTTCTTCTCTAGATAGATGGAGCTTTTCATCAAAAAAAGAAACCCGACTCATTTAAATAATTTTGAGCAGTGGCTCACACACACTCTAATGTAAGCAATATATATTTTCTTTATTAGAAAAGAATTCATATTTTATAAATGCAATTTTGTAGTAATCACATCATTTTACACTTAAATGTTCGTGATTTTTGATTTTTTTAAATGTTTAGTCCACGGTTGGCATGGTTTAAACCAAATGGTTTTTTCTTTAAAAAAAAAAAAAATGTTTTTTTTTTTTTTTTTTTTTAAAGATAATACAGAGATACAATTTAAAATTGTATTTTTATTTGTTTATTTATAATTAGATTTTTTAAATTATTTGTTGTTGTCAATAACTTTTTTAAAATAATCTTATAATGAAAGACAATTGAAGTCAAAAATAACTTTTTATATTAATCTAAGGGATTTATTAATGTTTTATAATTATTCAAAATTATTAATTAAAATTAAATTATAGGCTGCATTTTAAATTTGTTTCTGAAATTGAGTTTTTGTGCTTTAATAACTGATTTCTAAACCTAAAAAATATTATTTTGTACAACTTATCACCATTACTGATGAATCTAAGAGCAATATTCCATGTAGATTTAGTAAACAATTACTAATGTATTATATTGTATCCATTTAATTAAAAAAAAAAAAAAAAAAAAAAAAAAAAACGTATTTCTAAATATAATATTAAAATTTAACATGATTTGATTGTCCACATAAGTAGCAATTGTTTATTTACTTAGTTTATATTATTTTCAGAAGGAATATTATTTGTTATTTGAACATTAGTTATTCTATTAAATATGTCAAATTTTATTTATAAATATGTATAAATGTAATTTGAAAAGGATTTTTAAAAAAACCCAGTGTTTAAACCAAAAAAAAACAAAAAAAAAAACAAAAAAAAAACATGGTTTAAACCAAAAAAACCCGGTTTTTTTTCCAACTCTGGTATAGTCACATTTGAACCATTTTGTACGTATTAGAGCATATTGAGTGAAGAAGTGTTTGAAGAGACAGAAGCTTATTTAGAAACTTTTTATCTTGTATTTCTCCAAGGATTTTTTTATGAGTAAGTTACTCCTTACCTTAAATAAAAGCTCGCGATGCAATGAATGCGAGCAGACCACTCCTGTTTTGAATGCAGGATTCAGGACAGGGTCATACAAGTTAAAGTCAGCTTTGCCTTTGAAAAATGTCCTCCTGATGGCTGTGTGGTTAGGGCTCTGGCCTCGCATGCTTAAGAAAGGTGCTGGTTTCTTATCCTGGGTTAAATATGGATGTTCATTGTAGTTCGGAATCCACGTTAATCTGTATGTATAGGTCTTATTAGCCGAGATTGTGCAAAAATATATGTCGTTGAGCGTACAGACTAAACATTTAAAGGATAATGTCGTCATATTTTAATGTTCAAAAAGATGTCATGCATTTTTTAATAAAGAATTTACTTAAAAAACATTTTTAAATGTTTGTCTATTAAAAAGCAATAATAAGAATCAAAATTTCGGAGATGTCATTTAAATGAAACATATGTCACATATTTTAGATTTACAGTAATTATAAAAACGTTCTTATAATTTATACGTTCACAATTAGCACAAAATGTTTGTATAGATAGATTTTAAATCTAATTTATCACTTGTAATTTTTTTTTTTTTTTGAAGTTTCAGTTTTTCTTTTATTTCTTTTTTAAACTTTTCCGAGGCATTGTAATTCAAGATTAATGGATTTTTTCAAGTATTGGTTTTTTAAGTCTGAAAAAAGTATTGTTTTTTAAATAAGATTGTGAACGTCATGATGATTTTTTAAATTTTCTTTTAGAATTAAGTCTTCTTTAACCACAGTTTATCACAAATAAAAAAAGTATAAAAATCATCCTTAATTGGGAATCTTAGCATAAAAAACATTTAAAAAACATAAATTGAACTGGAGATGCATATTTATCTTTAAATAGGCACAATGTATTCATAAAACAACGAGTTTTTCAAAACTTTTTTTTTTATATAGCTACACTTGGCAACTTGATCGCATTTAAAAACAACACTCCTCAATATATTCCTATTTTTAATATTCTGGGTTGTTGTCTTCCCTGAAATTCCAATCAATTCATCAGTCATTTACCATAAAGTAAAGGTAAATGAATAATAAAATCATGAGAATTCAGAAGTATAGTTACAAATATTTTTTTCTGATTGAAAATGTTGTTGTGATTGAAAAAAAAAAAAAAAAAAAAAAACACTTTAGCAAATCATATATAAGCCTCAATAAATACTCAAAAAGGGAAGAAATTCATTTTAGAAAGTAATATTCGCAAAAAGGAGATGTTTTTTTTTTTTTTTTTTTTTTTTTTTTTTTTAAAAAAAGCTTACATGTTAATAAAAAAAAAGTGAACTCACGAAAATTTATTTCATTTTTAAAAACTGTGTATTTGGATGTTATTAAGTATCGCCATTGTGGGTAGTTTGAAAAGGATAAAAAAAAAAAAAATGTTAAGCAAAAGTGTTATAATTCTATAAAAGTACCATCAGAGAAGAAAAGGTTGTTGTTGTTGAAATCATGCATTTCTAAAGGAGTAAATTTTTCAATAACGATTGGGTTTTTGTTCAGTTTTTTAATTACTTTCATTAATTTAATTACTTTCATTAATAAATTACTTTTATTTAAATTTTCCCGTTGATTCATAATTTATTTTAAATAAAATGATATCGATTCAACTCATTTTAACTTGGAACTATCATATCGCTTGTTCGGTAAAAGACATACATAATACGAAAATTCAATTTATACAGGGAAGGTGATTATAGATTGTATCTTCCAACATTGCATTATATCTTCATAAACAGAAGATCTCTATTACACTGACGAGTAGAATAATAATAAATGCCGCTTGTGCAGCTAATTCATAGATGTAGTAATATCTTCTCGTTGATGTTGCGAGTTGGTGATATCTTATATGTCTATGTGATGAAGCTATATTTATCACATTGTGACTAAAAAGGGTTTAAGACCCAAATAGCAATTTAATGAAATCCCCCGCTGTCTTAAAATTTGTGTAGGTAGACGACTCGGTGTCTGAACGTTACAAAGAACTATAAGTGTGAACTGTAAATTATTTGTCCTTAAAGCCAGGATTTATTGCCCTTAAGAAACTACCACTGCAGTAAACGCCCCACCAATCAGCTTATCAACCAACCAACCAATCAAACCAACCCAACCATCTATAATCTTGTATTTAAAGTTTTCTCGAAACTTATTAAATATGTCCCATAGAAACATGCGTGTCTCCAAACTTTCCTAACGCAAAAAATAAATAATTCCATTTATGAGAGTTTTTTTTTCTTCTTTTTTTTCCCCATAATGATGATATTTTCATTTTCTTCAATTTTCTTCAGGTAAATAAACCGTAGTAGACTAAAACAAGTCAATTAAAAAAGTATGTAATACAAAAGGTATCATATTTAATGAATTAGCTATGCATTTAACATTTCATGGTAGAAAATATTAACATACTTTCCAAAGAATAACGCTATGACCCACTTTCTTAATACCACATAAAACCAGCACTCGAATGTCTATTGTTTTATTAGTTATAAGTGATGGTAGATATTTATATCAATCGAAGCATTTGTTATATTTAAGTGTCTACTGTTAAAAGTACACTTTTATAATAAGTTTACACATCTGTAAGAGAAATAAATACTATAAAAATGGACCCATAAAAATAAAAAAAAGGCATTTAATAGGTGCAAATACAAATGATGATAATTATGATAATAACGATGATAATTATGATAATAATGGTGATAATTATGATAATAATGGTGATAATCATGATAATACTGATGATAATCATTATAATAATGATGACAACGATGGTAATGATAACATTGGTAATGATGACAAAGATGATAATGATGATAACAATGGTAGTGTGGATAACATTGATAATGATGATAACAATGGTAATGACGATAACAAATGTAATGTTGATGATAATGGTAATGATGGCAACGAGGATAATGAGGATAACAATGGTAGTGATGATAACAATGATAATGAGGATAACAATGGTAATGATGATAACAATGATAATGATGGCAACGATGATAATGAGGATAACAATGATAATGATGATAACAATAGTAATGATAGCAACGATGATAATGAGGATAACAATGATAGTAATGATAACAATGATAATGAGGATAACAATGGTAGTGAGGATAAAAATGGTAATGATGATAACAATGGCAATGAAGGCAACGATGATAATGAGGATAACAATGATAGTGATGATAACAATGATAATGAGGATACCAATGGTAGTGAGGATAACAATGGTAATGATGATAACAATGGTAACGATGATAACAATGATAATGATGATAGCAATGGTAATGATGATAATAATGATAATGATGACAATGGTAAAGTTGGTAACAACGGTAATGATGATAACATTTATATTGATAATAATCATCAAAACAAAGTACAAGTACTTTAAATTAATAATTATTATCCTTATAATAATGAAAACAATAATAAAGTGCAAGTGTTTTTGTCATATTTCTTCACATTTAAGACCACTTTACCTTATTTTAAATTATTAGTAAGATTATTTATAACATGCTTATAAAACTATCGCATAGTTTTAACGCATAACTCCCGATTTGTCTCATGGAAAGTTAAAAATATGCCTTTAACCTTAGAACAGGAATTTATTCCGAAGGATAACTTAAAGAGTTACTCGCGAATTGACCCTTCATCATTCGTTAGTTCCGAAGCCGTTGGTCTTTGTAGAGCCCTTCTGCTCTCCTTTCAGATGAAGTTAAGAACGACGATGTTTGCGTCGAAGCTGACGTCGTCCCTATTACGGTATGCAAATGCCGGAAAATGACGTAAATTCATCTCTTTGAAGTACTTATTTCGAAAGGGTGGATGTTGAGGTGGAAGGAATGCTAATGAAAGACTAGAATAAATCTGATTCTATTAATGCTGCGTGGCATTTCGCCGGAAACGGGGCTTAACAGCTGATATAAATTTGGAAAATGATTCGTGGCATGTTTGTCTGTTGCACGATAAAACTATCGTAAATTTTGATTTGGTATCACCTATGAGGATTATTTTTAGATTCTGGAGGCGACTCGGAACTCTTTATTAATGTAATGTGCAGTAGCCTATTGTTGATGTACTCTTTTTTTTTTTCGGAAAGTTCATGAATATGAACTTTTTTTCTTATCCAGGTTAAGTAAATTAAAGGTTTGTAAAAAGTATTATCAGGATAAAAAAAAAAAGTTTTTTAACCAATCCTTCAATTATTTTTGAGGAAAATCTCTTTTTTTTTAACAAATATTTTGGATTCTAAAATATAATTAAGAAAGTAGCAGGAAAATATTCAACCTCAGTGTAACCTGTAAATTTTTTACTACAAATTCATAAAAAAAAACTAGGGGTGTGGAACATCGCACAACTTTCAATTACACTATAATACTGTCGGGGAATTGTGTTATTTACCGTTATTATACTTTCATCACTCATTTAGAAAAAAATGGTCAGTTTGGCGATATTTTTTTAATATAGTTCTTGTATGGGTCTTTTAAAAAAAAAGAAGAAAAAAAAAAAAAAAAAAAAAAAGGAGAGAAGAGGGGGGGAAAAAAAAAAAAAAAAGAGCCTTTACAGCCGTTTTTTAGCAATTACTGAAAAACATCATAATTTTTTCAATGGCATCTACTTTATGCACATGCTCGATTTTGACGAAAACCGTAATGGTAGGTTCCATGGCCGCCACTAACCCTCATACCAAATTTGAACATTGTAATATGCTGACCACATACACACAGACAGAAATTTTTTCTAGATCACATTTCTGGAATTAGAATGTTCCAAAACTTTGAAAAATGCAAAAAAAAAAAAAAAAAAAAAAAAAAAAAAAAGAGCCCGAGCTATACTTTTATTACCCCATATATATGTATATATATATATCCCATGTATACATATGGTTAATTGAAAGTAATAATGGTATATCTCTACTATTTATTTAGAGAATGTACATTGAATTTCGAGTTATCACATTAAGGGGACTTGGTACAGTATGCAAAAAAAATCCAAACGATGGCTATATCTTATATTTTAATAGATGAAATAACAAAAGTCAAGTACCGTTATAAATCGTGGAAGGTCTTTATTAATTGTATATACTTTTTTTGTCATGAGGGGTCATCTACATATTAAAACTAAACCAAACTTTAAAAAGTTCAAAGACAACCCCATAATATTATGCCATATTTAGATTTAGAATCCAAAAAAAAGTCTACAGGCCAAATTTTATAAAATTTTCCAAGGACTGGTTAGTAATTTAAATTCTGTCGAAAAAATTTCAAATTAATGTTATAAAGAAAATTTATTTTTGTAGCAATAAATTCTTAAATAGTTAATGTATTTTAGCAATTTTTTTTTCAAACTATAGCTTATTAAAGGCCAAACATAAATAACATGTAACTTTTATTTTAAACCATTTTTTTAATAATTAATTATTAATTAATAAAACAAGTTTTTTTTTTTTTTTTTTTTTTTTTTTTTTTTTAAATAGAAACATGTATTTTTATTGCTTCTATTAGAATTATCATGGTCGAAAATCCCTCCGCAATTTTTTCATTACCTTTTGACTTTTGGTTCTCAATATTTTAGTAAAAATGTAAAAAATCTCACTTTAAGGGACCGTGAAATTTGGTATCTATGTTAAACGAATTATTCTTAATCGAATAAAAACATAAAAATTTGGAGTTTGAATTGAAATTTTTAGAGATAGAGTTAAATTTACTTGGAATACGCCCCCCTAATTTTTTTTTTTGATACTACACATATAGAAAATCGTAAACAAAACATTTTGGTGCAAACTACAAGATTCTACGATAATTAGAACCGAAGATATAGCCATCATTCCTATTTTTTATTTTGTGTGAACAGCACCACCTGTTTTCTAAAAAAAATAATAAAAATATAAATTTTCTATTTTTTGCGTGTTATGATCTTTGAAACCTTTCCTTTTTCTGGCAAGGTTTTGAGCTGATTCGATAACTGCAATTGCAGAAAAATTATATTTTTGTGGAGAATTTCGCATTGCTGCAATAGCTCCTTTGATGTTTCGAACGCATTTTTCTCAATTCGGAATTTTTGAAATTCGCACCTTACTCAAAATGCTAATACTTTAGAAGATATTAATGAAATGATTTTAAATTATGTGTGTGTCGTTCTTAATATGTATTTGATACAGAGAGGTATGTATTTTTGAATAAAATAAAAGCTCTTTTTTTTACGAATCTAAATGTTGATAAAACCCCCGTTTTTTATGCTTTTTTTTTTTTTTACATGTAGGTAAAGTGTATCGTTTTTCTCGAAAACCATTTCACTTATTTTAAATCCGATCCTTAAAAAAATAGAGAATATTATTTGAAATATTTTTTGAAAAATCAGGAAAAATAAAAAAGATGATAGAATTTGAAATTTAATGATTTATTTTTAAAATTTGGAAAATTAAGAGCACTATGTGAACTTTTTTTTAAATAAAATTTAGTTTTTACTTAGTAATACTTCCAGATATGTAAACACTATAATTTTAAAAGCTTAAATAAAAAAAAAGTTTGAAGGGTACCTAGTAGGGTGGTTCGAATTATTATTATTATTATTATTTTTTTTTTTTTTTTTTGAAACGCATGAGGTAAAAAAAGTTGATACACATCTTAATAAGAAAAACTGTAAAAAAAAATGTTGAAAAAAAAAATAATATCTTCCGATCGCGCATTCACCTCAAAGTTTGGAGAAAATACAAAAAATAACTATTTTTCTTAAATTTTTTAAAATTTCTAAATGTTATATATTCGAAAGTCAGTAGTTTGAAATGAGTAGTGAAAGGGTGGTAGAACACATGAAAACACTATTCTAGACATTTTTAAAACATATATTAATAACTAAAAATATTAAATAATTTTTTTGTTACAAAAATTATTTTTCTATAAAATGGATACTATCGTTATTTTTTACACGTTTCTGTAAAAAATGTTTTATTTACTTCAGGCATTCACTTCAAAATTTTGAATAAATACAAAAAATAACTTTTTTTCATCAATTTGTAGTATACACCAATTACTGAATTATCGAGGTACATTAGTTTGTATTGCGTGGAATAAAGAATGAAATAAATAGAACTTGGAAAAAAAATCAAGTTAGTAATTATTCAATTATAATCGTTCGCGCATAGCCTTTGAAACATTAATAAAAACTGTGTTTTGGCGGGTTTCGATCTGGGTGGCCTTTCTCGTGATGCCTTCTCTTCCTTTGAAGCTCATAAACTTACTTGCTTATTCATTAGATGATAGCGCACGTGGCTGTGATTGAGACTGTCATTAATACTGGCTGGAAATAATCTGACAGATCAAATTGCACTTTGGGAGACCACTACATTGGGATATATGCCTCCTATACTCCAATGACCTACCATTCAGACGCCTATTTAAACACGTAGATAGTACTACAACAGGACCAAGATCTTTCAGCGAGATCATAAATCAAAAATTGAAGATTCATAGATCAAAAATTAAAGAACTGTGAAAAATTTCCCTGGACAGATTTTTTACGTGTTGGATGTTCAATTCCTCAAGCTGAGATGAAAGTACTGAGCACAGATCAGCCATATTTTCTTCATGTTTTTGCAGCGAGTAGATCAGGCCAATGACTTAGCAGCTCGCAAACCCAATCCCCTTTCACACTCCAGATGACTTACAGCAGAAAGCAGAGTACTTAGAGTATATGTGAGTGAATGTAAACCATCGGATGAACTCAAGCAAGTGGTATTCTTTATTTTAAATTGTTACATGCCGCATTGATTTCGAATTAAAAAAATAAGTTAAATTTCTGAAGGACCTAAGAACATATATGAGGCAATTTTATTGTCTCGATACCTTTCTGAATATTTACTGGAAGTTTTAAACTCAGTTATTGAACGAAATTCTTCCTTCCCTCACCCAAAAAATTTCATTTCGGCAGTGATTTTGTGAGAGAATTTTCATTAGAGATTTTGATTATTTTGTTTTTTATTATTTTTTTTTATTTTTGATCATTAGATTTTGTTAAAAGAACAGTGACGTCGCGTCGGTTTATGAAGTCTCGAAAACTTTCCTAGAGAAAGACAATCAGGTATTTCAAGGCAACCAAACTTAACTTTATTGCCACTGATTACGTGGACATAATTAATTAGAATGCTTGTAATAGGACTCCTCCTATGTTAAGAGTAATAAACGAACATTAGTTAGTAAACACTGGCGCATTCGATGTAGCACAGCTGTATTGGAGGAAACATAGGAATACTGGAAGGTTGGCTAGTATGGCCGAGCATAGTTCCAAAATACACGATTTTTCCACAAACAAGTAAAAAACCCCACATAGTTTTGTTTCTCATAAATACAATATCCCAAGTTTAAAACTGTGCATCGGCATATCAAAACCTTTTCTATATTTTATCCAGAATAAGGCGAAAATGGCTGACATTGTTTCCGACGACCGGTTCACAACGTTCCACATTGGGATTGGCCTATGTCTGGAGAAATTGGCCAGCATTTCTGTGCTACTGGGGACCACTGAAATCAGACTTTAACGCGTTTTTTTGTCACTCACAAGCTGTGAAACGCTTGTGCAGAGAGAGAAGACAAAAATTGGGTGACGCTGACCCCAAAGTTTTAGGACAACACTTTTTAAAAAAGAAAGATCCATAAAGCCCGACTTTTCTACAAAAGTTTCCTTCAAAGTGCATTACTGGGATATAAAGTTCGAAAAAAAGTGAACCAAATGAATAATAGCATGTTTTTTAAAAAAAAATTAAGAAATAACATCGGTGCCCATTTTACAGAAAAATTATTTTTCTTACAAAATTTTTTATTTTTGAGTATTTTTAATTATTAATATATGTTTTAAAAATGCATAAAATAGTGTTTTCCTGTGTTATACCACCCTTTCACTACACATTGCAAACTATTGCCATTCAAACATATAGCGATTACAAATTACAAATTAAAAATTTTTTTGGAAAAATAGTTATTTTTTGTATTTTCTCCAAACTTTGAGGTAAATGTTAGTTAAAAAAATTATTTATTTTTTTCAATATTTTTTTAACAGTTTTTCTTATCAAGATGTGTATCAATTTCTTTTACCTCATGCGTTTCAAAAAAAAAATTTTTTTTTTTTCGAACCACCCTAGTACCTAGTTCTCTTAAAAGAAATCAAAGTTAAGGGAATGCCTTAATAAGTAAGTAATTGACTGTTTGCTTTTTTAAAATAATATATTTTCTACTTCTAATATTTGACTACAAATCAAAGTAATAGATCAATTAAAAAAAAAAAATCTCAAAATCAGTTTATTTTATATTATAGGACATATATTTAACATTTGGCTAGTTTAAGAAATAAAGTTTCCAAACAAAATTTTTCATTAGTAAAATGAGTCCTGATTATTGACATTTTAATGTATTTTAACAGAATTAACTTTTTACGAATTGGGTCTTTTTTTTTTCCCTTTTTTTTTTTTTTTTTACATTGGTTAGCAATTTATGGTTTTATTCATGTAATGGTCAATCGAATGAGTTGTTAAACAACAACAAAAAAAAAAAAAAAAAAAAAAAAAAAAAAAGATAATACAATTTTATATCGCCGGACATTGAATCGATGTAATTTTAGTAAAATATCCACTACAAACCCATTTTGGAAGCATACAAGTGTTCAATTTTCAATTTTACAAATTCAACCTTGTAATTCTCCCATTTCAAAAATTAATCTTTTTTTTTTTTAAAGATAACTTTTTACAATTTCAACATTTCATTTAACAGGAAAAGTATTTTTTTTTCCAGCTTCTGTGAGAGACTAATATCACTTGGAAACTTCCCAATTAAAAGACAGAAATCTGATTCTATGTGTGAAGAAAAATAATACCTCTTTTTTAAAAGAATGCTATAAAATTTAAATTAGTGTTATTTATTCTTGATATATACTAGAATAACAGAAAATGAGGAATAAACCTCTGTTAGTAATAATATTATTTATTATTGCAATAAAACATTAAAACCCATTCCATTTTTACACTACATTAGACAATTAACCTTTTCTCAAAATAAATTATTTCTGTTTATACTTTCTTTGGCCTCAATATTTCAACTTTAATGGAAGATACCGAAAATATTGCGTTGGAAGAACAATATAAAATATATATCTGTAAGGTTAGGTTGTATTAAGGTATTTTTCCACTCTATAAATATAGCTTCGTTTTTAATCAAAAGATCTTGTAAAAGAATATTCAAATACAAAAGACCAATACTAGAGCGAATAGCTAATACGAACAACATGGAAAGAATTTAAGACTGTACTTCGCTTTTTCAACGATTCTTGATTTGAATAAAGCCTTGAATAGTTCAAACGAACTGTATTTGTGCATGGAAAGATTTGGATTAATGCATTCAATCAAAATTTGTTTACTATTAGACTAAGAGGCGACTGCAATTTTTGGACCTCATCGAACATCATTCTGAATTTTTTATAGAAATTGAAGAAAAGTAAGTAGATTACGATTCACTGGTCTGCCATGGCAAAAATGGCCGAAACTGGTCAAAAATCGACTTTTAATTAGCTGAACTAAATCCAGTTGCCAAATGAGCCATGACTTACCAAATATTGAATTTTTTTATTTTATTTGATAACCCTCACTCTTTAATTTTCAATTAAGAAGGTTGCAGATGATTCGGATGTGCGACAATGGCTTACTTACATCTTTCACAAATGAGCTAAGTTGGCAAAAACATTACGTCACTGATGACGTAACTGATGTCGCCAATTTGACTTACTTTTAAAAGATACAAGTTTTCCGAGCCAGATATCAGAAATCGTTTGCGTTTTTTCTCATTGAAAATCAAAATGCAGTGGGTTGCCCGACGAAAAAGTTTGTTCTCTTTTCGCAAGTTATGACATACTTGGCAATCGGATTTTAGTTCAACTCATTCCAAGTCGATTTTTAGATCAGTTTCGTCCATTTTTGCCACTGCAGACCAGTGGATTTCTAATCTACTTACTTTTCTCCAATTTCTATAAAAAATTCAGAATGATGTTCGATGGGGCTCAAAAATTACAGTCGCCTCTTAGTCTACTAGAATAGTTCAAACGAACTATATTTGTGCATGGAAAGACTTGGATTAATGAATTCAATCAAAATTTGTTTACTACGTAATTCAATAACTAAAACGATCAAAACATGTGCAGGGAAGGGATATAATGGGGAAGGTACGTCAACCGGTACTTTTTTGAGAGCTTTGAGCCGGTACAGCGTACCGGCTTTCGAAATGATACCGATATTTTTTAAAAGCCGCTTGGGAGGTATTTTTAAGATTTATTATTTGTTATCAAGAGTCGCTTGAAAGTTGATAATTTTGTTACTACTGTCAAAGACAGGGGTGTATTGGGGCCGGTACGAGCTGGTGTGGTGTACCGATACTTTTTTGAGAACTGATTCGAAGTCATTTTTTTTTTTAAAACTAATTAATAATAACAACTCATAAATCTTTATGCATATATTGTGATATATGTTAGTGAGAAAATAAATACGTAAAATAAGAGTATTAGCTTATTTTGTATGGTAAATTGTGTAAAATAATGTGAATTTGGATTGTATAATTAAAAAACCTCAGCCACAGGCTACAGTTGGGGTTAGCACCCCGATGGGAAGATTGCGTACAGGTAAAAATTTTTTTAGCACTACAACCCTTGGGAGAAGGGGAGGGGGGGGAGGAAGAGTGGCAACTGCTTCACTTGTAAAATCTTCTTTAAATTAGCTTAAGAACAATAATAGTGTTAGTGTGACCCTGTAAAAAAATTATTCTTTTTATTCTTCTCGGTATTCGTAATTAGTTCTATGCGTTGATTAAAATTTGCGGATAAACGTAATTGACTTGGAGCTTCTTTGCAAAGCCATTTAAGTGAGAAAGGTTAGACTGCTAGCTCTGTTTATATCTGATGTTGCAATTTGTAGATAATTAAAAAAAAGAGAGCAAGGTCTAAAACTAACTGTTTATGTTGTTTTCCAACTAATGTGTATGTTTACCAAACTAATGAACATGACCCTCAATTGTCTTTTAGTCATTTTTTTTTATCAAACCAATAAAGTTGTAGTATAAGTTTCTAACCAACGAAATTATTGAGGTAATTAATCCCCTTGCCATTATTCAACCGATCTGAAACTTGGCAGATTGACTCGCTGTCGATGTCAATCCCTTCCATCAAGTTTTGGATACTTTCACTAAAGATTTGTTTTACACATCTAATATTGTTGCTTCTTAGGACTAATTTATATACTTGCCTTCATCGAATCGACCTGAAACTTGGCATATATACGCATTATCGATTACAATGCATTTTATCAATATATATACATTTTTTTTTTTTTTGGAGTGGAGTTAGTCTATGGCATAGAATCGATGGTTTTGTTCGGAGTGGACAAACACTATAAACACTTGATCTGACCACAAAATCACTAAAACAAATTGCAATTGCATATAACGGTTACAAATGCATACCAAAGGATTTATATTAAAACTTTATTTTTATGGGCTAATTTTTTAATAACAGTATCTCGTCAATTGAATTTAAAGTATTAGCTTTGTTACTATCAAAACATTTATCTTTTCAAATATTTAAACTTTTCTTTTTAACATTTAAAACTTATCACATCAAACGCTTGACAAAAACAAATAAAATAGTTTCACCATGCATGTGCATTTCTCTCAATTTTTTCAAAAAAAGTATTATGTACAAAGTACAAAAATTAAAAATTTCTTGACTTATTAAGCACTAATTAATTGAATTTTTAACGTTTGGCAGTCAACCTCGCTATTAAATCTCTATCCAGTTTTTTAGGATAGTTTCAAAACACAAAACAATCCACTTTTGTTTCAATCTCACCTTGAGATGGAATTACTTCACAGTCGAAAACAATTTCTAACTCGCTAATTAGCATAGCGACAGATCCTAAAAGATTAGCTCAGCTATATGCAGTCTAACACCATCTACATCATCATTTTCTTTGCCATGTTGCACACAGTACCACTGCACAAAAAATTTACTTTTTTTATTCCCAATTATTCAAAAACAGAAAGCTATTTGTTTTTCATTTGGAATTAGCATAAAAGGTTTGAAGAAGGTGACTACCCAATCTTTCATTCGCTTTTTGTCGAAATAAAATATTATAATTAGATTTCTCGTTGTTCGTAACAGACGATTTTTTCGTTTCATTTGGGAACTGCATTTCTTTCGGTGAATAACATGTATGTTATTTGAGATCCGTTATATTTTCCCTTGAAGCTAATCTAGATTTCGTTTTGGCTGAACAAACTAAGAATATTTTAGAATTGTAACTTATAAAGTTTTGGGAGGGAATATATATACTACATATTTATGGAAAAAAAAACTAAATATCCTATAAAACAAACTATTAAAAGTCGTCTGCAACTTTCCTAAATTATATTAGTCTACTTGTATCTTTCGGAAATAAGGGAGTGGGCAGATATTCTTGGATAGTTAAATGAAAAATATATAAAAAGTCATAAATGCAACATTGTTTTGAAATTGTCTTAAGCTTTTATTCGGAATCAAACTCAATGCAATTAAAGTATAACTTTCTTTCTCAATTTGAAAAAAGTAAGTACAATTTTAAAAATAACATTTTAATGTGTTTTTGTTTTGTTGTATATGCGGAAAATATCTTTTGTTTCAATCATTGAACAAGCCCCCACATTATTAACCATTAAATATTTCAAACAGATCGACATCAAAACAATACTAAATTAGCTGGCTTTTTTTTGTTTTTTATTTTAATGTGTTTGAAAAACCAAAAATCTACTTTTCATTTCCTATAGCTTCTATTTTCTAAGAAACACGAATTTTTATCTTTCATGTAAATACTTAATATATTATAATTATACATATAATAATTAGGTATTTTATACACATAACAGACACACATTCAAGTATAATGAGGGTGAAATGTTACTTACAGTATTGTACGCAATCAAGTATTAAATAGACAAAAATTTTGATCATTTCCAATTCCTAACTCGCATGCAAAACTGCTTTTTGTAATCGAAATTACTCTTTCATTTTTTTTTAAATCGCTTGGTTTATATATAACAGAGTAGCAACAGAACCTGGAAACCAGGGAAATGTCAAGGAGTGTTTCAAAATTTCACGAAAATCAGGGATTTTTTTGTTGTTTTGTTCTGAAGGCATGTTTCCCCGTTCATCCATATTTTGGCGCCATTTTCTTGGAAAATTGTAGTGGTTATCGTTAGAAGTGTAATGTTACGGATTAATTTTAGCTTTTCATTACCGTCAAAACTATTTTTAAAAAATTGGCATATTATCCCTTTAGCATACATGTTCTATTTGATCAGAGAATACACATCGGGAAAAGTTGGGTAAATTTGAAAAAAAGTTTGCCTAAAATCAGGGAATGTTTTAGAAAGATATCAGGGAACTTTTTTTTCCTGAATTTTGTGACCACCCTGTATAAGTTTAGTGGTAGAAATATCAAACCACTAAATTTATATTTAAAAAAAAATTACAGTTCCTAGAATTTTTAAGAAAATTTCAAATATTTGTTGAACAAAATACAAAATGACAACAAAATATAGGCAACTAATAGTTGGTCTTTCAAAACCAATTTACTTCTGCACATCTTACGTTGTGGTATAGTATACTTTTCCATACATCTATAATTTCCATTAATGCAAGTTATGTCCTGTCTCTTGTATTATAACTCTGTACTCTTGAAATTCTCCTATTTGATAAATTTAAATAAATGAATCAAATTCCCTCTTGACCTTGTTTTTTACAATGCAAACAAATTTTAGATCTTCAATATAATCTATTTCTAAGGTTCGTAAGGTTATATTATTTCTTAGGTTCATCAAGTAATTCTATGTAATCTAATCTCGAAGTTACCTATAAGAATTTTGTTGCCTTACTCTAAACTTTATCTAAGAAATCTATTGCCTCTCTATAAAGAAAGGTGGTTTCCAGGAATTAAAAAAAAATTAAATGTTTTTAAAAATATTCCTTTAAATTTTACTTAAGGCACTTGAATATTTATACCAATCAACCTGATATTTGTTAAAAATACCGATGACTGAACTACTTTACTTGAAAGTTTCATCCAGAAACAAGTCATTTATAAAACGAAAACGCTTTGAAATTGTTCCATAATTGGATACTGAAAAGCTTCTACCCTTAAAGCGGTTTTTCTTGCTGGAATTATAGAAGAAAAAATAAAAGTAAAAATTTAAAAGTTATAAACCTCATTAGAATAGTTTATGAAAAATCTCGGTAGCAATTTGCTTGGTTTGCATTTCTTATTAGGTCCTTACAGAATTCGTCGACGTGTTTCTTTCTTACATCCATTACTTTGTCAAGTCATATATCTTATAAATTTTCTGTGCGGTGTTATTTTTAGATGATCTCTTTTCCTTTCTTTGTGCAAAACCTAAAATCCTAAATGGTATAAAAATTTAATGTTATTATATTTGTTTGTACTCTATGAAAGATGACCTTTGTAGAGGATAATTTAGTTTAGCGACTATAAGACAACTCTATGTAGAAGATACTCTATGAATAGGCTCATAACGGAGAAAATCACCACTTTTTCCGTTAATTTAAACTAAAAAAAAAAAAGAGTATTTCTATTTTAAAGATATTGCTCACCGCTTTACACAATTTCATTATTTTCTCATAAATCAAACTTAAATGTAAACTAGGGGTATGGAACATCGCACAACTTTCAGTTACACCATAATACTGATGTCGATTTGTGTCATTTACTGTTTTTAAATTTTCATCATTCATTTAGTAAAAGTGGCCAGTTTGGCGATATTTTTTACGATAATTCTTGTTTGGGTCTTTAAAAAAAAAAACACCTCACTGCCAAAATGATAATTTTGGCGATATACTTTCAATAATTCTTATATAATCCTTTCCTTAAACTAAAGCAGAGGAGAGAAAAAAACAAAAAAAACCCCGATCTTTGATGAACTATGTTCAAGGAAAGAAAACTCTGTGCTAAAAGCATTTGTTTTTAATCTTTTTACTTGGTTAAAGCATTTTTACGGGAATTTCGGAGATCGGAGGTGGGGACGTTTAGAACACCTCAAGAGGCATTGCCACAGAAATTTTGAACAAACACAACAATTCCGGAAAAAAGGAAAAAAAAAAAAAAAAAAAGCTTAAATAGCTCAAATAGAAACGTTTTCCGAATTTTAAACTTCTTGTAGATTTTACAATAGTTAAAGTTTCTAAATAGAAATCCTTAATTTAATTTCCACAGCGTATTAAAGAGGAATTACAAAAGCAACTTTTAATTGGCTGCTGGCATTCATAAAAAATATCATTGCTTGGTTCTTAACTCTTACGAACAAACGTGTTTCTCATCGTCTGAAAACAATCGTTTTATTCATTCAAAGTACTTAAAAACATTGCCATTGTTATCTTATTAAATTTACTTATCAGGCGTATAAGAATGGAATGTGTTCTCTCGTTTGTGTTTTGTCAATTGGAATTCTTATTATTAGGTTTCGTATATTTTAGAATTTTAGTCTTATATTTTAGAACATTCTTTTTTCTCAAAAGAGAGTACTGTTTTATTCTTCTAATTCTATTTAATTCAGTTGTTAAGAAACAAAATGGTACAAGGTATAAATAGTAATTTTCTCGGCGGCTTGTGCTACGCATTTACTGTAAATTGAAAGCGGTACTTGCCTGTATATGAGAGTTTAATTAAAATACTCATAAAATTTGAATTTCTAAATTCCTCTACTTGTTCCATGATATGTTCTAGTTTGAAATCTAATAAAATAATTTACTAATAATTAAATCTTTTGTTTCAGAATTGGAACTCTAATATATTTTGCGTGGTGCAAATTAATTAGATTTTTTTATTTCAAACTTTTTTTTTTTTTGTTGATTCTCAATTAGCGCTTTTTTTTTTTTTTTTTTTGCTTTTTAATCAAAAAATTTCTACTTAATCATGAAATATAATGACTCTTCCCCCCCTCCAGCCCTCCCTTTAATTAATGTATTTCTCTGATTATTTTAATTTTCTCTGTGTATTTTTTCTCTAAATATTTCTGCGCAGTTTGAAAAGGGTCTCCAATCCTTGATAACTAATACATAGAGTTGACTATAAAGTACGCTTTAATTGCAGAATCACTTTTCATAAATAAAATATGCACTTGATATTTAGGCCCACCTCATGGCTATGTGGTTAGCTCTCTGACTTCGCATGCCAAAGGTGCCTGGATCAAACCCTGAGTTATGCATGGATATTCGTTGTGGTTCGGAATCCACATTAATCTGTTGGTTTCGGTCTGATTAGCCGTTACTATGCACAAGAGTTGAGTGTTGAGTGCGCAAACCAACCAACCAACCAACCAACCAACCAACCAACCAACCAACCAACCAACCAACCAACCAACCAACCAACCAACCAACCAACCAACCATTTGTTATTTGGTACAATTTTAAAAAGAAAAATGAATTATTTTATCACTTTCTTTATGAATAAAAATACGATGAAGAACCATGTGTAGTCTGCGTATTTAAGATTGTTTAAAGGAATGAATTTCTTGGTAGTTTAATGGTAGTTCTTTCAATTACACTAGAATACTTACGAGGATTTGTGTTATTTATCATTTTTATGCTTTAATAATTCATTTAGAAAAAATGCACAGTTTGGCGATATATTTTTTGCAATAATTATTTTATCTACCATTAAAAGAAAACCGTCAAAATGGTGCTTTTGTCGATATACTTTTCAATAATTTTTACATAATCCCAATTCTTACATTATTATCTTGTAAGTGAAACAGAGGAGCAGAAAAAAACGGTCGTTTATGAGTGATGCTCAAAGGAAGAGAACTCTGTATTGAAAACATTCGTTTTTCAACTTTTTCGCCTTTATAGCAATATCATGGGAATTTCTTAGATTTTGATGTTTAAAACACCTTAAGAGGCATTACCATAGCGATTTTGATCAAAATTGTTAGAGCCGTTTTTTCAGTAATTACTGAAAAACATGATTTTTGTAAACAATTTTTTCAAGCAACTTTATGCGCATGCGCAAATTAGACGAAAACTTTTACTAATCAGTAAACCAAATTTGAACATCGTAGGTCAATTCGTTCGTAAATTATGCTTATTACGTACATACAGACACACGGACAGACATTTTTTCTTGACCACTTTTTAAAGCCAGGATGTTCCAAAACGTAAAGAAATGCAAAAAATTCGAAAATGTTTTTTTGACCGCAAACAATGGTGTCATTACCTTATATTAACAAGCGGGTAATTGAAAGTAATAAATACAATGTGTAAACATAAGTAAACTATTCAGAAGAGTAGTTCTTAACATTCAAATTTAAATCAAGAGAGATTAAAAAAAAAAAAAAAATTAAAAAAATTCCAGAAATAATATATACAGTATGCTTTTATCAACAACAGATGAAAACAACAACAGATTAAAAAAAAAAAAAATTAAAAATTCCAGAAATAATATATACAGTATGCTTTTATCAACAACAGATGAAAACAACAACAGATTAAAAAAAAAAAAAAATTAAAAATTCCAGAAATAATATATACAGTATGCTTTTATCAACAACAGATGAAAACAACAACAGATTAAAAAAAAAAAATTTAAAAATTCCAGAAATAATATATACAGTATGCTTTTATCAACAACAGATGAATTTTTAAATTGAATTTTTATAAATACTTGATTTTGATTAAACATTTCTTTTTTAAAAAAACTAAATATTTAATATCTGCATCTATAAGAAAAGTCAGATTGAAAAACATCATTAGCATAATTAGTATAATTTTGATTAACTTTTACGAATTTAGAAAGAAGTATTTTTCTTCTTACGTTAAAGTTATTAAATCAAAATTAAATTTACCTTTTCAATACGTTTCTATTCAAGAGATTTATAGATATTTTATTACAATGTTTAATGCATGGATGGCAGTAGGATTATTCACGGAGAAAACGATTACAGTTTCTGTTAAATCCTTGATTTTTCCTTAAGTATTAAATACATAAATATTCAGTTAATCTTTCTTTTAGCCTTTTTGAACTGTCGTGGAATTCTTTTACACAAGATTTATGCTACATTTGAAGTATAAAATGATAATCTTTTGAACACGACAAGTGCCATTTTACCTTTGAATGGCCCAGTTGCACTTTGGTGAGAATTCCAACTTTTCATTGAAGAGTTTCTAGGTAAAATATTTCTAAATAGAATTAAAATTTTCCGCGCCTGAACAAATAAGCATGACTTCAGGCTTTGAAATTTAAGACGGAAACAGTTTAAATGAATGAAGAATTTAACGAGATTGCTATCAATTTTGAAATACTGAAAATAATGAAATGTTTTAAATTTTATACTACTTTCAGTTCCTGATAATTGGAAAAATAAAGTTTTGTTGCATAATGAAAAACTCTGCACATCGTAAATTGCACAAATATATTCGTAATAAAGTTGTTTAGTATAAGTCTTTATTTTTAATACATACATAGTTATTTATCTAAAATGTATTTTTGTTTTCATAAAACAAGTCGGTTTTTAGTTTTATTTTTAGATATTTTCATATTTTATTTCTTTAGTATTTATTAAAATATAAAAAACGTATTTAACTGAATTTATTTTGCAGGGAAGGATACAAAGAAAAAAAAACGTAAAATTATTAAGAGGTTATTTTAAATATGACTCTATAGCGAACAACAAATAGTGTTGTTCCTTTCGATATATTAAGATCCTTAAAGTTAAGATATATTTATCTTAATCTCATTATCGTTATATTTACTTTATTGTTCCAATGTAGAAGTGCTATACTACACTTTTAAGACTGCGAACAAGTCTGTAACTTGTATTAGTAATCTACTAAATACTTATTTCTGTCTTCAACTTTTTCGAATTGAAATTTTTCAAAGTATTTTTTGAAATGGACGAAACATATGTTTGGTAAAAATCAAAGATGATACCATATCCGATGTAAGTGTTTATGAATTGATGTAGTTTTATCTAGTTAAATTTCAAATTAGAGTTATCTAAGCTGATGTAGTTTTTGTAAGCTTTCAGAAAAGGCAAAAAGAAGATATTTGATGAAGAAAAGTATTCACGCTTGCTTTTTTAAAACTTGCACCAGAAAATTATTTTTTATAATACACATACTCAGTGTTTGTGTAGTAATACATCATCTAGCTAAGAAAAATAACTTTTAATGATTGTGATTTCAGATATCAATATATGATTGTGTCAAAGTATTTTTGAATATATTACACCAATACTTATTTAACACAAATTTATCATTATTCAATAAAAAATTTTATATATAGCGTGGGATTTAATTTGCTGAATATTATAATTTGGGAAATTTTTTGAGAAAGCTGAGAGTATTTAAAGTTACTATAATTTTTGAAAGCTTTACGACTGACTGTTTAGCAAGTGCAGAAAAATCACAATAAGGACTTAATTTTAGAAGCATAAAAAAGTCAACTAAACGTCTTATTTAATATAACTATTTTTATTTTTTACAAATAATTATTATTTAACAATTCAATAATCATAAAAAGATTTGTTATGTAAAAGAACAATTATTATATTTTTTAGAAAATGTAGAGGTTGACATTTTGTTTGCTCTCATTTAAACTGAGCATTTTTAAAAATTTGGCACATTTAGGATCCTATAATGAAGGAGTTTTGCTTAAACTGGAAATGTATTGTATTCATTATTTTCTACGATATCTGGTAATGTGAATTTTGGTTCATTTTCTAACGGTCTTTCTTGGAATATACGCGTTCCATAATTCTGCGAAGAACTACGTAGAGCTGGACTTATCTCAACAGATATTTGTTTCGTTTCAGAGTGCCCATTTGGGGCAGATCTCAAATGAACACCATCATCTAACAAGACGTATTGTCCTTGATCATTTCGCCATTTTGGTTCTTGGCTTTAAAATCTTTTTGAGTTGTCATCAACAGGATAGCTTGGAATAAGGTAATATCTTTGGCCAGCGTTTATAGTTTTCTCGGAAGGATTACTGTAATGCATGAATTATTATTATTGTATTTATGATGTATTTATTCATGATGTATTTATTATTCTCCTGAATACCACTGTTTGCCATGCTAGGTAGTTTGGTGTCATTTCGGTTGCTAGTGTTAAGGACATTTGTGATGTCATTTACAAATTGAAGTTGTGGGGTAAGATTGGACTCTTCGCCTTTGTTTCCTAAATTCTTGTACTCGAGGTCTATATACTCTACTGGTTCATATCAATCGTATCTATTATTGTTTTCAATACAATTCTGGTTGTTAAATATAAAACCTTCTGCGATGTTGTGGAAAAAGGATCTTCTGGAATTAGGTTGGCACATCCACCATTGTGACCAATTTCTGTGTATTCAATGTCTCCGTATTCTACGGGTGGTGAAAAGTCGTAATAATTACGGCTATCATCTATATTTTGCGATGATGCTTGTGTCAGGTTACTAACATCTATCCGTTGAATACACATTCAAAGTATTGTTACGAATTTTTGTATATTTGTAAATATTTCGTAGTGTTAATTTTGTGAATAGGAAAATTTATGTACATTTTGCATAAGGCAGTGCAATAGTTCGTCTGAGCTTGGCTTCCCTGCAAGATGGGTATTGATGCTTGATAACGAGTTTTACAGAGGTAACTCTGGGAAGCGAGTTTTAAGGAGCAGGGCATTTAACATTATGGTAATGGCAATCTCGCCAAATTGGCGAGATAGAGCCAAGTTGGCGACGGTTTTGGCGACTAATTTTTGTCGCCAAATTTGGCGAGAAATTTCCAAATGTCGTCAAACTTGGCTACCATTTGGCGACATTTTCGGTCCCCATGTACATGTATAGGACTTTTCGACTACGATCTGGAAAGTTCCCCAAATATCTACCTCTAAAAGATTCACGAAGATTCACCTGTCCTATATAAGGCTGACCAAGAGAGCGGGGAAGTTAGTTAAGTTGATTTTGAGTCATTGAGTTAGTTCTTAGCTGAGTCCGTTAGTTGACTGGAATTACTGAGTCTCAGTGAGCATTCCGAGTAGCAGTTGTGTTGTCAAGTTTTTAGCTGTTGTTTTGTGCTCTATTGTTGTGAAAAGAGCTGCATTGTGTCTACTAGAACGAGAAGTTCTGGAGCTGTAAGAGAATCTGTGAAGAATTATATTGGAATAAATTTCTGCAAGTTTTGATCTGCTTTGGCTTCAAATCTTTCGAACCCGTCCACGCAACAGTATCATGTGAAACTAATACAGGATCTTGAAATACTTAACCGAAATCTAAAATAGAATTCAGTGTTTCAATCATTTCCAAAAACAATATATTTCTAGGAATTTAACATCCGAAAATAATTCAGACCTCCCGCTTTTTACTTCCCAATCGAAATTTTCAAATTGAAGTGTTCACAAAACTAAAGTGAACGTTTACATTTGATAGATTCGATTTCTTTATTCAAAAATGAAGTAGAACGTTTTAGTTTCCCTAAAAGAAATGATGTATGAGACCTTACTCTACAACCATTATTTTCGATACTACTGTAAGGAATGATGTCTATATATTCACAGAGCGGTGATAAGTCACACACATTTTTTGTTTCTTAAATGTTCTGGAATAAAGCGTCAGTTGCGTTGTTTAAATTTTTTTCATTTTCGAAAACTTCCACTATATCTAATGCTTGGTGACCATTAGTATGAAAATCTGTTAAAGGCATGAGCTTTACGTATTCTAGGGATGGGGAAATTTCATAACCGTTATTGTTTATACTATCATCAAGCTCGAGATTGCCCGAATTAAATCGATGGGTGAAAGCTTCATTAGTGTCATAACCTATCAATCTCTCTTCAGAAATGATGCCGAAAAATATTAATAATTTAAGAATATTTTGGACTGACTAAATTCATACGAATAAATTTTAATTTCTGGATAGCACGCTCTCGAATATCAAATAAAGAAAATAACAGACGATTTTTTCTTTGAACAAAATAATTTATTTCTTTGCAAACTGATCCAAGTTGGAAAGAATACGATGTCGTCGATTAATATACACTGTTACAAATTTTGTTCCACCTTGCACCAAAAATTGGTTCCCATTTAGCTGCCACCAACATTTGGTGCTTAGTTTCACGATTTAATGGTGCAACCTCGGACCGTAAGCACCATTAAATCGCTAAACTAAGCACCAAATGTTGGTGGCAGCTAAATGGGAACCAAATTTTGGTGCATGGTGGACAATTTTTTTTAACAGTGTAGTTTGATATAAAATTTCAAGGCCATCTCGCACTGTTAAGAACATACACAAAACACCACTTCACGTAATTTGTGAGGATAATAGAATGAAAGATTATTTTTACAACTTTTATAAAAATAGAAAAAACTGGTGTTGTTTGTTAATATATTAAAACTAAATGGAATATACATAAAATATTTTCACATATGTTTGACTAAGTCTAATATTTTGTTGGAGAGCAACGCATAAGAAACAACGAAAACAGATGGATATGATATAATTTTTTTTTTAATAATTAACGTAGCTTAAGAATCTTATTTAATCTAATACGCAATCTGTAGTGGAATATTTAGTATTTAGATAAATAAGAGGTACTTGTTTAAAATGGTATTATTAATATATTTCTCAATTTATTTCCCCTTAAACATAGGGAGCATAATGGGAATAGTTTAAGAGATGTCAGTTACACACTGTTACTATAACCAGCGGACTTACATGTAATACACAGGACACTCTCATAATATTCAAATATCTTATTTATTTATATTCAATAATAGAATTTATTGACGTACAATTCAATCCTCGATATAACATTATTTTGAAGTGCATAATAATGGTTAATCGTGTTTTTAGCTAATCGAAATCTAATTTAGAACAGGTAAACACTGCCATATCTAAACTAATCTTTCATAGTTGGTTGGCCGACTAAACGGTATAGTGGTTAGGCATGGGTGTTTGTAAATGTATGTTGGCTTGTCTAATGTTGAATGTTTTGGCGCATTATAGCCCTCGTGTTGCTGACGGCGCCAGATAATCTGAAAACAACCAACCAACCATAGTTGGTTGATTGAAAATAATCTGGTAAGTTATTTTTGGATATTTGTTCAATAATATCTTTATTTATTATTCCAATATGAAGTCATATTTTTATAATTAAAGAAGGTTTTTGAAAGATATTTAACTGTAGAAATGATTATGAAGATTAAGGGGGTCCGGTACCGAAAATAAAAAAAACTTTATTTATGTACATTTTTATGTCAAAAATTTATTTTATATATGAGATACTATTTATATATCTTTAAGAAAATGTTTTTTCAAATATTGTGTTTAGTTATTTAAAAAAAATTTAAAAACCAAGAAAAATCCATAATAATTGATGTTTGCGTATTTTGATATAAGTCAAGTAAATATAATTTTTTTTCAAAGTGAAAGCTTTCTGTAATACATAATTATATAAAGAAAATTTTGTCTTCACAGAATTTTGATGGGTGAATTAAAAAAAATAAAAAAAATTCTCAAAGTTAAAATATTGAAATTTTTGCTTTTTTTTTTGTTATCTTTTAAGCTAAATGTTATATTTTAAAACAGAATTAAAAAAATAAAATCCTGTGAAGACAAAATATTTAAAACTATATAAATTATACGATCCAAAAATTTTAATAGCCAATATTTAATGATTCTGGAAATATATCGATTTGAATATGCAACATCTATGAAAAACACTAGTGCTCGAAAAACGCACTTTAAGCAGACGCTTCAAGGTGTTACCCCCATTAGTGATGTTTAAATCACAGGTAATTTTGTGGCGTTCTAATCACCGTAGGAATAAGATAAAAACAACATTCTCTTCAGGAATGTATGAACTATTTTTTAAAATCCGAAAAAAAATTTGGGATTTTTGAAGAAATTTCGGTACTGGACCCCCTTAATATGGTAACTCTAGAAATTATATTAGTTTAATACACTAATTGATTCGTGGAGTGTTGTGATATCGTGTAATGTTTTTACGCATATATTTATTTACATATACAATGTGATCACTCTTACAATCACATTTTATTTTCATATTACTACTTTTTCAATACCCAATTTGTAAAAAAAAAAAAAAAAAGTGTTTAATTACTTGTCAATATATATTCAGAATGAAAAGTATTTAAAAAACTGTATCACTAATTTAAATAAATAGTAAAAGCGCAACAACTGAAAGTATAAGCAACGTAAAATATCAGATATTTAATTTAGTCATGATATGCAATGACTGAACAGTAAATAAACATCATAAAACAAACATCATACAATGTTAAAAAACAATAAAATATATTTGAAATAAAAAAACGTGTTTAAATAATATGTTAAACATAAAACATCTCAGCCAACCTACCTTTCAGATATCCAAGAACGAAATTACTTGCCATCTGATGCAAAATAAAAATGGAAACAATTACGTTCAAACACTTCATCGCCTCTTTATAATATATATCCTTTTAGAAAAAATAAACCATATCTTTCAGAATCAATAAAACCGTCAATGTAAATAAAGTTATGCAATCTTTAATGAAAGAAATTACAACTACTTTCTCATTTTGGGAAGTACTAATTTGAATATCAATATAAATCTATTTTGCTTTCGATGAAAAGTGTCATTCCTGCACAAAATAATTGTTTATAATTAAAATTTGTCTACTTGTTTATCAACACAGACATAAGTCTTGCATAAATAATCCAAACCAATTTTGTGTTTGTAAAATACACAAGTCAGTATAGACGTTCGTTTTAACTTCAAAAACCAAAAAACCCCTTTCAACATTCACTAATTTCAATACTAATTTTTTTATAGCCTTATATCAGAAACAGTTACCAATAAAATACAATAGAGCGACATTTAATGACTTAAATGTACTTCTGTCATAATTAATGACATGTAACAATAGCCTTGCCTACTTGAATTTTCCATTAACATATATGTTTTTAAGTTGGTCATTTTTATAGTAAACGTGGTGATAAATTCTCCCTCCCCACCTAATATGCTACTCCTTACCTGAAATCTCTATTTCAGCCAAGGCTCGAGCTTTCCACAGTGTTACTATGAAAGAACTTCTCCGGTAAAATTTTAAAGAACTTCCTGATGTAGTTTTCGATTGAGTTGTATATAATCCTACAAATCTTATACACACCTTCAAACTTATATCTGACACACATTGATTATTGTTTAGACTTAGATAATTTCAAACTGATTTTTGGTCGCAATTTCGTGTACTTCCGACTACGATATCGTATGGGAACTAATCTAGATGAGATCTTTCATTTGATATAGCACACGTTCTTGTGACATTTGTGTTTAGTATAGGAATGTTGACTTTAGACCTACGGTAAGAGCTTTTGTTGGAATTGAACAATATATTAATATAGTGTAAAAGAGTAAATAAGAGTTTTCAGGGTGGTATGTAAACATTATATTTGCGTGGCACGAAATCCAAAAATAGGAGAATTTAAAGGTTTACCTTAATGGTAACCATTTAATATTTTTCTTTTTTCATAATATTATTTTGAAATTTCTCAAAATTCTTTAAAATGATGTAATATATGTTTTGTACGAAACGCCTATTTTAACGTTTTAATGCCACATTCTTGTATAATCAAAAAGCCAAATTCTAATGAACATAATTTTGACAAATAGTTAAAAGTACTTAAATACATTTTAAAATTTAATAGCAATATAAATTAAACAATTGAAAAATATTTTATTTAACCGCAACTATCCTAATAACTTTGACATCTTCCTAATTGGTGATCGAAGAAAACAATTTACCATCTAACATCAACACAGCAATATTTTAAATGTCACTGCATTTTCTAATTTACTAAATTGAATCAAAATGACAGATGTAATAAAATTATTTAATTATCACGGCATGTAGTCACAAAAATCTTAGTATCTTCGCATTTCCTAAGACCTTGGTCTTAGAAAAGAATTGCACTTTCTTTTCTCATGAATCTTTAAGTATCACCAAATGTCATCTAGGATCTTTTCTTTCAAATTAAATTCATTCGTTTTGAAGAAAGAGAATGAAATCTCAAGGCAAACTCACGTCATACTTATTTCGTAAAACCTTCGTATTAAATTTTTTCCTTATTTGACAAAGTTAGATGTATTATTTAAATGTCAAAAGTACATAAACATCATCATGAAAATTGAAAGAACCAGGAGAAATAAAAAGTTTTGTTCTTGAATACCCAATTAAAATGTAATGGATTTGTTCATTTAACAGATAAGCACTAACAAACTGATTCCTAATAATTTTAAAAGAAGGGCGCTCAATTGTTTTGAGTTTCTTTGATAAAAGAAATGGAGGCTTTTAAAATAATTTCCGAAACAGTTTTCATAAGCCTGAGTAGTTCTAATATTAACACAAAGTTGTTTTTAGACGATTTTAAGCAATTTTTTTGTCATACAGAAAATAGATTTTTTATAATTAAATATTTCTCTACATTTTTAAGTTTAAATTTTACGTAATCCGTCTGTTTCTGTAACCCAAGTGAAAGGCATAAACATAATTTTTTTTTTTAATATTGATTCAAATACCTTTGATAAGAATAAAAATAGAATAAAATTTCGAAACTGATTGTACAATTAGAATTTTTTTTTTTAAAGCTATGAAGTATGTGTATTACTGTTCGTGCGAATACCAACACATTGGAGATTAAGAAAAACAATGTTCAATAAACAATGTTTAATGTAAAACAATATTTCAATAATGGAAGTCCTAAGTTAACGTGAAGAAGGATGAGAGAAAGTGGGAGAGGTAGGGACGGATGGGCGAGCTGGAGAAAAACAGGGGTTGCTGCTGGGTACAGAAGAGGATGGCTAAACTGAAGATCTTATGCGCCCCTAGGCACAATAATAATGACGATGAGGAGGAATACTTCAATAATTTTGAAAATGAAATTCGGCACTTTGTAATAAGGGCATCACCCCATTTCCAATTGCTATGAGTCACATACGTATAATTCTTCTAAACTTATGGAGGTTATGCATGGTTGCAACAAAGTCGATTATTATGTTCGCCAAAGAATGAAAGTGTATTGAGATTGGATAATGAAATGTGGAATTTCGATATTGCTCTTAAAGGTGTATTGGGATTGGTTACAAACATGTCCCTATAGTGTTGCCACTCGATGGAACACCACTCAAAATAGCACTGTTCATATGGTCCATAATAATCAAAATTGTTTCTAAAATCGTCAATTCGATAACATACATCTCAAAGGAACTCATAATATAATAAATAAAGACAAGTACATTAAAAAAAATTAAAACTTAAAACCCAGTGCCTTGCATATAGGGAGGAGATCTAATTCTAAATGGACCAGAAATTAAAAGAAAATGAGGAAGGTAAAAATGAATGAATGGGAAATTTTATTTAACGATTGATATGACTAATATTTATAATTAAAAGAATAACAATGTTATTTGAAACTAAATGATTTAATTTCTAAATTTATATACAAGTTTAGTCACTTTCTCATTCAAAAGATTTTATAAAGATTTTTTTTTTAATCGGTTTCTTAGTGTAATGCCTGATGAGATGAAACAAATTCTGAAATTTCCAAGTTTTGACTATTGACACCTCTTTCGGATATGCTTAATAGTCAAAACGGTCAGTCAAGTGTTTATTTATTACGCAGAGTAGCATTTAATACTATTGATATGTCAGGCGGAATATATATCTCTAAAAGACATTATGGTAGCCGTGTCTTAATTAGATCTACAATTCAATAATCTATTGATTTACGGATGAGTAACTTAATCCCTGTAGCATAATAAATAATTACATATGGCTTTGAAATCTTTGCATAGAATGTAGCATCTGGAAATGACGAATCTATGTTTGTGTATGAAAGTTAAGCAGTGACGTTTGGGGTTGTTTTCGAAATTGCTTGCTTATTCCACAAGAAATGGATTGCAAGTGTATATAGAGAGTGACGAAAAAAATTACGAGTACAGATCCCTTTTAACACTGCCTGATAATTAAGTGCAAATTTCATTAACAAAACATTGCTAATACAATTGATATATCAGCACTGACTTTCAGTGGTAATTTTACTTTTATTTGTTTAAGAGAAACGTGTGACTTCTTTTCTTAATAAATTCAACCGATTAATTCAGAATTACAAACTTTTACTTTTAATTAGATGACGGAAATTGATGTAATATATGAAATAATATTACTACTCCTTTCCCTAAAAGTGTCGGACTGCTACCCCCATAGAAATTGATTATAAAAAAATATTGATATTAAATAATTCCATTAAATATTGTAGACTTGCCATGGCGCAAGAGTTGAACTTGACGAAAAACTATCTTTAGAATAAATCCTGAACTTCTAAGAGCATTCCAACTTTATAATAAAGAACGAATTTGTGATAAACCTATCCACCTTTTCGTATGAAATGGAAGAAACCTGGAAAATTCACAACAAGCATCTCACCAATCAACATGAGGCTTATATGAAGCCAGAATCCGCAGTAAATTTTTCCGTGAAATGACTCTTAATCCTCATGGCCTTATGGTTCAGAGGCTTGATACTTCAAGGTGAACATACTAATGCATTTTACTTTAAGTTATCTAATATTTAATATAATAAGAGGAAAGTTTTTTTTAAATCTATTTTTTTGTGTGATATCCGTGTTTTAAAGTGTTCTGAGCTCAAACAACTGAGTTTTTCGGAAAAGTAGCAATCAAGCACATTTAGTAGTATAAGTACTTTTCCACTAGTGTTTGTTAAAAACAAATCTCCGGAGTTTAACGTTCCAGTGTGTCCAAGTACGTAATGTTCAGTGCGAATTTTGTAGAAATCTCTCAAACGCAGAAGGTATCTACCATTAACAGAAATTTGGGTTTTCATCAAATACTACAAACAGCTCTAAAGATTTCGATCTATATCGTTTTGAAAAAAATCCACGGATATCCTATTGAATATTGCCGACCAAACTGTATAGTGGTTAGCGTGCTAGCTTCTAGACAGAGATGTTGCGGGTTCGAGTCCCGTGTAAGACATGGGTGTTTGTAAATGTATGTTGGCTTGTCAAATGACGAATGTTTCGGCGCATTATAGCCCTCGTGTTGCTGACGGTGCCAGATAATCTTAAAACAACCAACCAACCTATTGAATATTCTTATTGAATTGAAGACGAAGAATCCATTTACAAATCTATATAAATAACTCCCCCCCCCCCAAAAAAAAAAAAACCTAGTTAAAATCTGTTTGTAACCATGGACAACCTATTAATTAGCATAAATTGGGGACAGTATTCAATTGGTTTCATCGCTTGCAGAGCGAAAACCGTTTATAAGCTCTCCAGAAGTTGTAGTTAGTGATTAGTAGTAATACCGTGTTTTAGGTGCTTTCATAATCTTGAAAATCACCTAGAAGTTTTCTTAAGACGAAGAAAAATAATTGAAAATTTACATAGCTATATTTAAATAAGCAAAATAAAATATTCATAGTTTAGCTTAAAATTAATAGTAGTATTAATAATTTCGAAATAAGACGTCGAATTTAACTTCGCTTGCTTAATATTATCTTTAAACTCAACTCGAATATCGATTTATGTGTAAATCAAAATTTGTGTGACTCCAAATCTAACTGAAACACATAAAATCACATTTAATTACGTTTCGTATATTAAAAATTTACATTTTCGTTTATTAAAAATTTACATTTTTATATAATAAAACTTTAACGACATATGTACTTTGTTTTTATGAACAATCAGTCTATTTTAATATTATAAATTAATTTAATTCATATAAATTAATTTAATTCATATAAATTAATTTAATTCATATAAATTAATTTAATTCATATAAATTAATTTAATTCATATAAATTAATTTAATTCATATAAATTAATTTAATTAACGATTAAGTCTTGAAATTAAGATTCATAATAATTAAGACCATAAGGTGTCATAGCTTTATAAATCACATGACATCTTTTTTATTCATCTGAAAAACACTCATCCATTTAAACAAAGAACTTGCTTCTTAAAAGAAATACATGTTTTTTTCTTGTTTTTTTTTCTAAAAAACTTACCAGGGATCCTACTTCATTGGATTTATAAACATGTCAATAAAATTTTCATACACTATCTATGCCTGTCTTTTTGACACATACCCCCCCCCCCCCCCAAACGGTATATATTTTATATTCAATGTTCTTGCTGGATGCTTTCGGCTTAAAAATCATGTTATAAATGCTTGAGAGGACTTCAATTTCTGTTTCTGACTTCTCAAAGAATCCTGTCTTTTGAGATGCGATATTTTTTGTTCACTGAATATTTTTTAAAGAATTTATTAGTTTATTGCTTGTCTTTTAAAAACATACTATGTGTGTGGATGAGTAAGTACTGGTTAGGTATTTATGATAAGTGAGTTAAGATAAACTCTTAGCTGAGTTGAATATTGGTTGAACTCCAAAATGCATCAAATTGTACCATTGCAGTTTTTCAAAAGTTTAACAATCTGCACCAGTAGCCCCAACTTCAATTTATCAGGTATTTGAATCCAAACAGATCGGGTTTTCTTTGAACGGAACCAATAATTTTTAGTATGCAGTTATTGGGATTGTCTAGTATTGAAATTAGAAGAGCAATACGTTAAAAACTTCTTATCAGTTGAAAAATTGGTTATAAGTGTAGGTACTGTAAAAAAATTATGTAATGTTTAAAAAAAAAAAAAAAAAAAAAAAAAAAAAAAAAATTAAAACTTTACAATATTTTGAACGTGGGAAAAGGCGTAATTAGTTTTAGATTTCTTCTAATTAATACTTTTATTCCATACAATATAATGTTCTACTATATGCAAAATTTACCAGCACTATGGGTGTATTATATTTTTAGTTCTAAAAAGTCTCGGAACAAAGTTGCTTACATATGTGGTTCATTTACGATTTTCTATAATTCTGTAAAAAAATATTTCTTGAGGGGTCATCTACTAGTTTTTTTATGCAGTAAGTTCGAAAATTTCTATAAAATACTTATTCTTGTTCTCGTCATTCATTTATGTATAACTTCACTATATATATAAAAAAATTAAAAATGTCTTTACTGTATGTTTCAATACATATTGTTACGAATTTCTGTATATTTGTAAATATTTCGTAGCATTAATAATGTAAAAAGGACAATTTATGTACATTTCGCATAAGGCAGTGTAAGAGTTTGTTTTCCTGTAATGTGTCTCTTAATGCTTGATAACGAGTTTTACAGAATAACGCTGGGAAGCGAGTTTTACAAGGAGCAGGGCATTTAACATTATGGTAATGGCAATCTCGCCAAATTGGCGACGGTTTTGGCGATTAATTTTTGTCGTTAAATTTGGTGAGAAATCGCCAAATGTCGCCAAACTTGGCGACCATTTGGCGACATTTTCGGTCCCCATGTACATGTATAGGACTTTTCGACTACGATCTGGAAAGTCCTCCAAATTTCTATCTCTAGAAGATTCACGAAGGATTGACTTTCCTGTATAAGCCCGGCCATGAGTCCGTTAGTTGACTAAAATTACTGAGTTGAGATACTGAATTAGCTGTCTCTCAGTGAGCATTCTGAGTAGTTCTAAAGCGAACTGTATTGCATTGTCTTTTGCGGCGATTTGTAGCAGTTGTGACGTTTTTTTTTAACCGCTGTTTGAGCTCTATTGTTGTGTAAAGAGCTGTATTGTATCTTCTAGAACGAGAAGTTCAGGTTTTGTAAAAGAATCTGTGAAGAGTATATCGGAATAAATTTCTGCAAGTATTAATCTGCTTTGTCTTCAAATCTTTCGAACCCACCCACGCAACAATATAATTTATGAGCGAAAGCGTATTTAAAGTTTGTATAGATATTGAGGAAAGAGGACAGACGGGGACAGGTAAGGGGACAGAACATTTATCTCGTTTCAATTAGATGATAAACGAAACACATCATATAACAATTTTATACTTATGGTATTTGGGTATATTGCTAATTATTCATTAATAATTAAAAATGAATCAATAATTATTCATTAATAATCAAAGTTCTGTTTACCCCCAAAGTTTCATATTACATAACATATGTTTGATAAAATGCATTATTATTATTATAAAATTTATTCTCAAAAACTTTTTTTTTATCTTTTATCTGTCTTAGACTTTAGACCAGTGTATTCATGTTTAACTATTTTTCTACATTCTATAAAAAAATCAGAAAGATGTTCGATTAGGTACTAAAACTTGCAGTCTCATTTCAGTCTAATAATCATTGTGAAAATCTTGCACCTTAACAAATCAATTCATACAACAACAATTAGCTTTAAGCATTTTAAAGACCTACAACTGTACTTTTATAAATAAACGAGTTGGTCAATTAAGCACCTGATAGCATCATATGTACTTTTATTCTATGATAGACAATTGTGAAATTCCTTTAAAAAACATCGTGGAACGTTGTGTGTAACATCGCACAAATTTCAATTACATTATATAGTATTGGTCATTGCAGTAAAATTTAACATGGTGCTACTTGCCTTTTTCTTATTTTCACTCATTTAAATAAAAATGGCCAGTTTGGCGATATTTTTGGCAATAATTTTTATATTAAAAAAATAATAATGCCATAATTGCAAAATTGGTGGTTTTATTCGATAAAAATTATGAAAAATTAATTATTATAAAGTGCGTGAAACCCAAAAAAATCAATCGTTGTTGATGTGCGATGCTCAAGGGCAGAGAGCTCTGTGTTAAAGGCACTCGTTTTTCAGCTTTTTACGCTTTCATCGCATTTTTATGAGAATTTCGTAGGAGGAAATGTTTAGAACACCTTCAGAAGCATTAAACAATTAGAACACATCTACGGTGATTTTGAACAAAATCGTTAGAGCCGTTTTTAAGCAATTACTGAAAAAAAATTTTTTTTTCAATGGCAGCTACCTTATGCGAATGCGCGATTTTGTTGAAATCCATTATGGTAGGTCCTTGGGCCATCACCAACCCGTACACCAAATTTGAACATCGTATATCAATTTGTTTGGGAGTTATGCTGACCACATACACACAGACACACATAAATAAATTTTTATCTATATCACTTTTTTGAAATCAGAATGTTCCAAAACTTAAAGAAATACAAAAAAAAAAAAAAAAAAAAAAAAAAAAATCGATTCCCCCCCCCCCCCCTCGATCGAATGCTATACTTTCATTATCCTATGTATACATATGGATTATTGAAATTAAAAAGATACGTTCCTCAGTCTGAGGTCAACATGCTTCAAGCTAAAAGTTATATACCACTGAAGAATGCTGTATGTAAAATTAAAGGTCCTTTAGAGAAGTGTTCCCATTCCGAAATTCAACAGGAAGTTCTTAGATTAAATTGCACCGACTAAGCAACGAATTTACAGACCTATGTAACATATCAAATTGAAGGTTCCATTAAGATTAGTAAGTATACATAAATTCAGTCTGTTCTAAGTACATTACTTTACTTGAAAGTTATGAGTGAAGGTAGCATTGCTTCATTGCTTAAGTATGGTAAATAATAGACGTTTAAGGACGGGAACTACCTATATAGCACCATCGATATAGATAAACAACTGGATAGACTGCTCCATTGTCAATGAAAAGAGAAAAACGCGCCGGGGATTGCGAAGCTGGTTGGAAGATTAACCAATCACAGTTCACATTTATAGTTGGATGGAAATGCGAAAAACCTTGTAAAGTATTAGAGTATATAATTTTTTGCACATTGTTACTAATTAAGGTCTACTATTGACATTTCTGCTGTGTACAACCCAAAATTTTAATTTCAATCCTCGGCAATCCGTATTTTTTATCCCACCAATTGCATCTGGCAAAGGCTTCATTTTCCCAGCGCTAAGCAGTCTATCCAGTTGTTTATCAATATCGATATATAGCACACATCCTCCCAGGCAAGTCCCTCCTCATTCGGAGTCCCGGGGATGCCTGGGGACTTCCTAGGGACATCTGTGGGAGGATGTGTCTGTATGAGTATTGTAATCTAATTTGTTTACATTTAGAACAAGTAAAATCTGAATTTAGTATTATTAACCACGACTGCTTGCATAGCCTGAAACAAAAATCAATTTTGAAATATTTTAAATTAAAATTTATCGATTAATTCCTATTTAAATAGTCCAACGTTTTGATCATACTTCGGTAGAAATATCTAGATTTGATTTTTTTTTATTAACTATTACTTCAATTTTACATTGATTTTCTGCAAACAAAATGTCATTTATTGTTATGACTCTACTGATATATAAACAATCTGAAGGGAATAGCGCTTTAGATTACTTACGAAGTAAATCCTGTCAAGTTTCGCCATAAAAAATTCAGCCTCACAAATTATTAACGCTTATTACTACTTCGGAATAATATATTATAATCTTCAATCTAAATTCCAAAAATACTAATAGTTTCATTCCTTCCAAATTTGAAGGGAGCTGCAATTTTTTTGGGGGTGAGAAGGGGAGGGGGGGGAAGGACAGGTAAATATTAAAGGCATCTATTTTTATAGTTGTGTAACAAATTCATATTCTGATTTATATTCAATGTACCATCCAGGTTTATTTTTTATACGAAAGATACACACAGGTAAACTATTAATATAAATGTCCTGTATATATGTATATAATTTGGAATATCACAAATTATTCATACCAATCTATTTAAATTTTTTAGAAAGAGCTGTTTTTGTTAACATAGGCTCAACAGAGTTTGTACAAATAAGTAAACTTTTAAGTTTCAATTAATATGCAGACGTTGGTCTATCATGTGATGATGTTGTTATTATACAGATTTGTTTTTATCAAAGTTTAAACTCAAACCTTTGGAGACGATTTTTTTTTTTAAATTAAAAATTGTAAAATGTTTCAAAACACAACATCACATAATTGTGAGGATGTAATGCTTCTATTTTATTAAATATTAAATAATAAATTCTAGTTATTTTATTAAATTTTTTCTACACAAAATAAATAACAAATTATTAATCACAAATTATTCATACCAATCTATTTAACATTTTTAGAAAGATATGTTTTTGTTAACATAGTCTCAACAGAGTTTGTACAAATAAGTAAACTTTTAAGTTTCAATTAATATGCAGACGTTGGTCTATCATGTGATGATGTTGCTATCATACAGATTTTTTTTTATCAACGTTTGAACTCAAAACTTAAGAGATGAAATTTTTTTTAAAAAAACTAAAAATTGTGAAATGTTTCAAAACCCATCATCACATAATTGTGAGGATGTAATGCTTCTAGTTCACTAAATACTAAATAATAAATTCTAGTTAATTCATATAATCTAGTTTATTAAATTTTTTCTGTACAAAATAAATAGGCGGAAGTAAACGAGAAATATCAGTAATATCAAGTGTAAATAATTAATTATAAAAATTATATACTTAAAAGATTTAACTATATAAGAGGTTAATTATTGCGGCCTATGCTTAAAACGCAATTAACCCTAATTTCACGATTGAATTGTGAAAACACCGGACTTCGTAACACTTTAGATACGACAGTGATAGATGGGACTAGAATGGTGGTTCACTACATAAATATCAGTTAAAGTTGTGGTCTACAGTAACTTTAAAGGTTAGGAACCACTCAAGGTTACCAAGACCATTCAAAGTCATTAAAAGTGCTTAACATTTTTGAACTTTTTTTCTAGGCATTGAAAGTACTTGAAATGCCCAACTGCCAAATTAAAAAAAGAAAATCTTCTCACACTTGCTATCCCCTTGTGACCGCAACTTATCTACAACGTATCGGAATTCTCTAACATATTTGTATTACGCATGCGCTTACTTGTAACCCTTCGGTAATTCTTTTTGGTAGAATGTGCTTTATTAAAGGTCGTTAAAAAACATTATTTATGTCCTTATAAGTCACTGAAAAGTCATTGATCTTCATTTTGTGATTAGCATGGGAACCCTACCACTGCTTTAGATCAACGTTAGCCACTACTCTGCCGTGGGCCGGATTTGGCCCGCGACAGATTTTTCTGCAGCGACAGACGATAAAAAAAAATCAAATTTCACGGTATGTTATTTTTTTTTTTTTACATAATTGTCATTTGTACGAAATAATATGAGTTAGCTATGTTGGACAGAGTTCTGTACTACGTGCTCGGAGAAACTATATGAAGAAGATTTTAGCCATGTGCCATGTGGTTTTCGTCAAGAATAAATACAGGAATAACTTAACTGGATCTCATTTGAAAAATTTATTAAAATTAACTGATACAAAAATTGCGAAAGACATCGAATCTATCATAAAATAAACGGAACGATTTTGCCAAGTTGCGTTGAAACGTAAGATTCACTTCACTTTTTACTTTGATTTACTAATAATGATAACTACTTTTTTTTTTAATTATTTGCACACACACAAAAAAAGAATCAAATATCAATTGTAATTTTGTTGAGATAAAAAAAATTCATATTTTTTCCAGTTTTAATAAATTATATTTATTTTTAAATCGATAACAATTAAAGATACATATTTTGGTGTACAAGGCCCACGAAAATATCTCCAACATAAGTCGATTGGCCCGCCTCTAAAAGATAGTGGAGAACACAGCTTTAGATGAAGACGTAGATGGATTGTTTTCTAAGGGAGGAGAAATTGACAGTCTTTTATTAAAGATCAAAATCACAAGTTTCTTCATAACTCCATTGCATTTTTAATTTCGAATTTAACAAAGACGAAAAACATCGATTTTCATACAAAAAGTACAATTTGGAAAGAAAAAAGGAAAAAAAAATATAATAATTCTCATTTTCTTCATACCATCTGTTTGACTTATACGACTTTGACGTATCAAGCAGAGGCTTACTAACCGGTTCATAAGAAAGTACATATCATAATTAAGACCTCGATCACAAAAAAATTACATGCCTCAATAAAACACCTCTATGTATTCAACTCTCAAAAGAACTAGTCATCCAATACTATGAGACGAAGGATATGTTACCGATAACATCCATTCGAGAATCATCGTTTACCTAACAATGAGCATTACTAATATATTTATTCATCCATTACAGTCCAATGAGAATTGGACGGAGGAATGTATTCTTGAATCTAATATGCTTTATCGATCCTTATTCCTGGAATATTTAAGATGCAGGTATTCTTATTTAGTATCTAAGCCAAATGTCTTCAATGGCAGAACATGTTACTTTTTTCGCTATTTGAATCCACTGGATCATTTAGAAAAGAATGTTTAGCTTTGAAATGATATAAGTGAGAAATTAGGAGAGATATGAATAAGAGACAAGGGGACAGGTATGAATTTTTATTAGAGGTCGGAAATATCGATCAAAATAAATATCGATACTATATCGTTGCATAGAAAAAAATATCAATAAAATATCGATATACCGATACATGATTTTTTTTATTTGATTTTCAATTTTCCCAGAAACAAGGTTTTTCTTGGCAAATTTCTGCTTTTCATGATTGCTTTTTTTGTAAGGTGACTACTTTTTGAAATGGATCTATTACAAAAAAAAAAAAAGTTATATTTTCGCTTAATTGGTGCAGTGATTTTAAGAAAAATTTAGATAATTTTCAATAGTTTTTAAGTCTATGGCAAAATATTGAACATTGGTGACATTTTAACTGTATCTCAGCCAAGTTCATACTTTAGTTTTGAAGTTTTCAAAAAGGGAATAAAGAAAATCCAAAAAACACATTGAACTACAAAACGATCATCAAAAATTATTTCATCATATCATATTTTTGAAAATATCGATATATCGGTGACTTATATCATCGATATTTTTTTAGAAATATCGATAAAAATATCGTCGCATCGATATGTCGCAGACCTCTAATTTTTATATACTATTTCATGGGAGTAAATTTGACAAAAGCTGCAAATTATTTAATGATGAGGCTGAATTTCATTTTGAAGGATTTGTCAATGAACAAATCTGGTGAATATTGGGTACTCCCGTCTGTGTGTCTCGCAAAAACATAGTTTTATGGAAAAGGGACCGTTTGCGCTATATTATCTAGTAAAGGAATCATAGGGTCCTTTTTTGTGAAGGACACGATTAACTCGTTCCTCTACATTCAGATATTACAGCAGCTTCTCACTTTTCAATGCTGTAGCTGAATTTTTAAACTGGTGTTTTTAAAATCACTTTGTAGTTGCATCATTTCAAAGTTTGGTAATCACTTTTGAAAAACCCTCTACTTTTTAGCCATATGGAGCCTCCGATGTCATAAGGGTTATGCCCCGGAATAAATTACACGTTTGAAAGAATAATGGGTTGGTTGGCAACATTTTTGTTAAGAAATTCGGAACTTAAAATTCGAGAAAGGATTTCAATGTAATATTATTTTGTATCCCTGTAAATTTTATAAGTGAAAGGAATCATTGCAAGTGCACAGAGTTTATTTTTTAATCCATAATAAAATCTTATTTTATCATAAATTTTATAATTAAACTTGTTTTGTATTTTTAAATTTTTAAAATTCGGATTACTATTGATACAGTATCGAGAAAAGGACATATCTTGACACTTCTAATTCTCTAGAATGAGCTATCACAGGGTACAAGTCAGTATTTTCAAATATTTGTACAGTTATTTCAATTACTAAATGTATTCTTACAATCCATAAATAGTTCGTTAAATAAAAAGAAAACTCTCTATACAATAAAACTTTTAAATTTTACAATTATGATGTTTGCTTATAAAAGGGAAGCATGGCAATACCCAACTAATTTTCAACCTTAATTAGTTACGTTTATTGGATGTCAAATTATAGTTTTATTAGTTATAGAAAACTATCTAGTGCATCGGCTTCTAAAGAATAAAATGAAGTTTTGATATAAGAGTTGATTAATTAGAAAATTTATTCTTTGTCTCTTTTTATGTAGTGTAAATATTTATAAAGAGCAGAAGTAAGGTATACATTAAAATTTGAATTTTATTATTTACTTCTATGTATAAAGGAAAGTGTGCAATAGGTTACTCTATAATTAGTTAAATTTGATGACATCACGATCCTTACAATGTATTAATATGATTTCAAATCTATTTGAAACATTTTTATAAAAATTAAAATAGTGTTGTATAATTAAGCTGCAATTGGATGGTAATATATTTCAGGTGGTATTGTAGATACACAAATATATATATTGAGTTAATTTTTGAATTTTAAATAAATTTACAAAAATATATTCTAATGTAAAAAAATTTTCCTGTTGAATTATTAGGTTTCAAAATTAATTTCAAAAAATTATTACATAATGACATTTTTAATAAGATTAGGTTTTGTTTTAACTTTGGCATGGTATTGTCTCTTTATACAAATTTAACTGTATGCTTAATAAACACATCACACATTTATTTACAATGAGTTGATGGTTTTGTATGATGTAAATTATCTTGCTTTTGTAACTTATTCAAAAAATAAACATTTTCTGGGTGAAATGAGATAGTGAACTAATTTAAAAACTAACTTATTTTCTTTTCAGTATGAATGCATATCAAAAATATGAAATTGGGTGCAGAATATATTAAGCGGAATTTTTCGAACATCAAAAAGTCTCAGTTGAAACATTTTTAAATAAATTTTGTTATCGATTCTCACAGATAAATTACTTTCATTCCCAATAATTATCCTCCATTCATCGTCCAAATGACATCGTAATGATTTTGCTTTGTGGTCGTAATTCTGAAGCAAAAACCAAAAGATGATGCAATAGCAAACATTGACGATTTATTTAAAGCCTAATCTTAGGCGGATTATACAAGCTTATTTTCTAAACAATTGTATATTTTTTCGTTTTAGTGTTTGCATTTCTTTTTTAGTTATACTAAACTCCAACTTAACTTGACATTACTAGACGATAGATGATCAAAGTGCTCATAGGCAATTAATCCATTTTAGAGGAGTGAAGACATAATTCTCGCCAAACCTTATAACGTTTTGTTTTCTACAGGGTTGTGGTTTGGCGAACATTTCACGCCGCCAAAATGGATTAAATACCTATGAGCACTGTGACGATCTACCGTCTAAGTGATGTCAAGTTAAGTTGAAATTTAGTATAGTGGCTGTAAAAATCAGAAGAAGAAGAAAGAAAAAAAAAAAAAAAAAAGAGAGAGAGAGAAAAAAAGAAGAAAAAAAAAACGTTTACTATGAGTGAATAAAATTATTTGTCCTTCAAATGGAAAAAACTATCCGAAACTAGTAGTTTTAAATTATCGTTGCCACTTTAAAAGCTTGCAAAAGGGATTTTTCCATTTTTGTTACTTTAAAATTTTTGAAGTAGACTGTTGAATAAATTTATTGTGCAAACCTATGTATTGTAAACGTATATGGATAAACTTATTGATTTTGAAGCCGATACTTTTAGCAAAATGCATTTTTAATCGTCGTACAGCACATTACGGACAATATATTAGAAGGTTTATTTCAGTAGGATTTTTTATAGAACGAGAAATCTACAATTACGGTTTAGGTATTCAATAAAAAATAAAAGTAGAAGTGAGTAACAATAAGAAAACAAACTAAGTTTGGTTAGCGTTATCATGGTAGAAAAAGTTAAATTTCATGTTGATTCTAAAAGAGATTAGTAGAGGATGTTAAGTTGATCCTAAATTTAAATTTTTAAAAATATCCTTCAAATCGCGAAATTTTATTATTGTAGGTTCTTCTTTTTAATTAAATTTTCAGTTTCACTAAATTCTTAAATATTTTTTTTTAATAATTATAATCATATGTTATGTACACAAAATAAAGCACAAACACAGAAATTAAAATTTACACATTATAATATACAGATTATTTGATAAAAAAAGTTATATACGTTAAACTGAATTGTATTTTAAAGTACTAATAAGTTAAGTGCTCATATCATAAGTTGAGTGCAAACTTATGATATGAGTTTGGTTTTATACTAGGTGCATTTAAACTGAAAACTTACCACGACCATTCGCTTCTTCAGGTAATCTATTAGTGAAGCTACTTTCACAAACTAGTGACATCTTCCATTGCATCGAAAGCTTACATACCTCATAGAAATTTTAATATTTGTTTTTCTTCTTCCAAGATTGCGTCCTTCTAAATTATTTGTATTACTTGTGGTATTCGGATTGTGCCGATCGCCATTATGCAAGTGTCGTTGACATGCAAATGAAGGGCGCTAAGTTAAGAGGTAGATATATTTGACCACATAATTTATAATTAAAAAAAAAAAAAAAAAAAAAAAAAAACTTAACAGTTTTTAGTATTTTGAAGAAAATTTAATAGATTTTTAGGATAGAATACACAATGTCAATCAAATATAGGCAACTACCAGCTAAGTTTTTAAGACAGTTTACTCCTGCATTGTGGTCCAGTAAACTTTTCCATAAATCGATCAATCAGTTTTATGTAAGTTGTATGTATGACCTTTTGTCCTGTAACTTGTATTATGTTTTGATCTTTTGAATTCATTCTTAATAATTCTCTTAAACCAATACACCTAAAAAATCTCGAATAAATGTAAAAGTAATGAATTGCCACTAAAGTTAAATGTCCAAAGTAGCATAAAATTATAATAAAAAATTTTTGAGACAGAATTTAATTTAACTTTTTGACAGTGAAATGTCGCTTATTTTATTGACTTTAAATTATGTAAAACAGAGTATAACAAACAGGCGTTTGTTAAAGGAATAAATTCAAGAAAAACAATAATAATTGTCTTAAATGGCAATCATTGTAATTAGTAGACATTCTAAAGTTTAATAATTTTGCATTCTAAGTAAAAAAGAGTTATGAAACCTAAGCTCAAAGTTCAAGTCCTTACACATGTCCTGTGAGTCGGTGTGAAGAATACATTTTTTTTAAATAAAAATATATTTTAAATTTCAAATTTTACAAAACTTTCTATTTTCTTTTAAAATTCAATCGCAAAGTGTTGTACAACTTCTAAAAACAATACAGAAATAATTTAAATTGTTATTTTAGAAAATACAATTGTCCCATGCTTCGGTAATTTAATAATTGCGTAAAAGCAAGATATTTCAGTACCAAAGTATTTTGATAACGATTATTGTAGAATTCGATGTTTACATCAATTATTGTAAATTCGATATTTATATCAATTATTGTAAAATTTTCTATTTACGTCAATTATTGTAAAATTCGTTATTTATATCAATCATGGTAAAATTCTCTATTTGCGTTAAAAACCTTTCTAAAGTAATATCTCATAATAAAAGGGAATCTAAATAAATCTTAAACTTGTATTAAACACCTATATGTATGTGTGACTCCCAATCATTACTCCAAATTTTCAAATGAGAGATACCCGGGAGAGGCTTTTTCTTCTGCGGAATTTTATTTTTTTTAATAATGTCTTTTAGGAATTGGAAAGTTTGCGTTGTTGAACTGGCAACTTCCAAGTCTTCCTTCTTACTTTTACCAGCAGAGAAATTTCAAAATCTTCCACCAATCTAGAAACTATTAAGACAGGACATCGTTTGTCTCCAAATCACTCAATTCATCAAGTTTGTAATCTTGTATTTTTTCTGTCGTTGCTAGACCTTCTGAAGAAAGATTGTTTTTTTATTGCTAGGCTTTTTTTAGATGTTTTGCCCAAATATTAATAATTGTAGCTGCCTGTTGCATATGATATCCTCAACACATGAAACAGCTTTAGAAGGGAGATTCATATCTTTTAGCGTTGTTACAAATCTCGAAACCTTATTATTCTCCTTTAGTATTGGAACAAATCAATAAAGTTTAGCAATCGATACGAAAAAATGTGGCAAGAGTAAGCAAAAGGACACTATTTTTTTACCATTAGGCACTTTGATCCTCCCCTTGTTATTCGCTTTAATTACTTATCGCAAAGTATATTTGCAAAATATATACGTATGGGTTTATTTTGTCATATAATTTTAATGTATTTTTGGTAGTGTATATGTTCCCCATTTTTTAAACGAAAACATTTTCCTTGAAAACAATCTGAGTTGATATTATAATGACATAACGATTCATTCTAAAAAGATTTTGAATCATAATGAATTTTCTAACTGTTTAGTTCAAGAAAGAATTTTGCACAAGACATTTCATAGATCAGCAGGTACGTGACCTAAGAGCTTTGCATTCTTTGGGCGAATTTTGCAAAATATAGGGAAAAAACCTTGATTTGAGAGTTTGTTTCGTTGAACAAGAAGAATGCGTCCTTTAAAGACAGAGTTAGGTAATATTTTCTTTCTTTCGGCTTTTCCCGTCTTTTTAAAAATTAAAAGCTGTCTGTAAAGCTGATTTGAAGAGGGTAGAAAAAAAAAAAAAAAAAAAAAAAAAAAAAACAGGCCCAACAGTGGCAGATGTTATGAAAAGAAGTTTACATTTTAACTCTCAACATTGTGATATGCTCCATTGTAACTTAATAATAATTTTTAAAAATGTTTTTAATTTCAAACTGATTTTCACAATAACCAGTTCTTCTAAAAAGAGTTTTAAAATTTAAGCATTTGTTAGCAGACAAATGAAGTTGTTTGGAAAAATATAAGCACCACTGCTTTTTTTAAAGGGAAGAAAATTTCATGTATTAGGCAATTTTAAATTGCTTTGGTAAATTTGTATCACCAAAAAACTTCATTAGTTATTTTTATCTTTTCTTAAAAACATAATTTATGAAGCACCACAAATGGTACTCTTTTCTGAATTAAATAGCGAACCCATCTACTAAAATGAACCAAAATTGTGCCCACTTTGAGTAAAAAGTAGTATAAAGTATGTCCGAATGTCCCGTGCGTCGGTTGCTTATTAAATCTACAAAAATAATCTTTTAGCAATTTTTTTATAATAATGGTATTATTAACATGTACTCAAATGTACTAATGTATTTCATAATTTTAGGGCTTATAAATTCACAGAAAATGTCAACTTTTCTTTTGCTCCTCTGTGTCCCATTAGTCAGTTGCATATAAATGCATATTTTACTTAATTAAAACAATTATTTTTCCAGATAAATTTACCACCAACTAAAATTATAGAAAAGAAAACATAAATAATAACTTCATCATTAATTTGTCATTTTAATTTGCTTAAGAGAAGAAAAAAGAGCACAAAATGTCCTGTGCATCAGACAGAGAATCGCCCTCCTAAGTGATAAATGTAATTAAATAAATCAATTTCCCTCTTCGACTTTGGTTTCTTCAATGTAAACCAATTTAGGTTCTTCATTCTATGTAATCTAGATCCGGTTTTTCCTGCATGATTTTTGTTCTCCTACTCCAACCCTTTCTAGCAAACCAATAGCGTTTCCAGAAGGGAACGGAACTGCACTGCATAATCGAGATGTGTCTTAAACAGTCTCTGGATAAATAATATAAAAATTTTTTGATAAAATAGCCTTTCAAATTGAATTTAATAATTTTCAGAAATTGAAAAAAAAAAAAAAAATTCCCTAAATATTCCTTTAAATGTTGGGTAAGACACTTGATTTCAAAAACTCATTCCCGGAATACCCGGAGTCCGAATTTCGAAATTAGTTAAAAATACCGATGATTCCACTACTTTACTTGAAGCTTTTTATCCAGAAACACGTCCTTTATAAAACGAAAATTCTTTGACATTGTTTCATTATTGGAAAGCGAAAGTTTTTGCCCTTAAAGTGGTTTTTCTTTCTGGCAATATAGAAGAAAAAATAAAATAACAATTTAAACTTGCAAACCTCATTAGAATGGTTTATGAAAAATCTCTCAGTAGCAATTTGCTTGGTTTGCATTTCTTATTAGGTCCTTACAGAATTTGTCGAAATAATTTTTTTTCATCAATTACTTTGCCAAGTCAGCTATCTTATAAATTATCTTTACAGTAATATTTTTAGATTATCTCTTATCCTCCCTTTAAGCAAAACCTAAAATCTGAAATGATACAAAAATTTAAAGGTTAAGTATTTTGCGCGTATTCAGTACACCTGGACTAACATTACATGAGTATCTTAGGCCATTTTCTCCCAATTTCTAACAAAACTTCATGTATGTCTGTTGCTCCATTTCAATTTGAAGTGAGTTTTCGAACACACTTAGTTCGAATGCTACGTCGTAGTCTAATCTGCGTCGGTTTCATGCGCTCCTTTCTACGTGCCTTCCCACATAAGACAGCATTTTTAATAGATTTGTTTTGGATGGATACAAAAAGTAAGAGGTGCACACTCAGCTGTTGATCTCGCCATATAATGTATTTCAAAACTTCGAAACTTATTCTGAGATGTACGGTGCTCAGGAATTCCTGTAACATTCGAGCAATGGTACTCAAATATATCTAATAGACTGAGAAGCGACTACAAGTTTAGGCATTTCATCAAACATATCTCTGAATTTTTGATGCAATGTAGAAAAATGATGAAGATGCTGGTTGTCGAGGCAAAAATGGCCCAAACGGTGCAAAAATCGACTCTAAATTAATTGAGTTAAATCCTATTGCCAACTTTGACATAACTGGTCAAAAATTTAATATTTTTTAGTAATAACCATCCGTTCTTTAATTTCCAATTTTGCGATAGGTATTACTTAATTAGTTATTTAATATTTATTCCTAAATTAACAGATGAAAACACCACTCCTGTGAAATCTTCTGAACCTTTTCACATTAGCCATTCCCTTCCCTGCTTTTTAATTTTCAAATAAAAATGAATGCTCATTATTTGTCAAGTTGCATCATATTTGGAATCGTGTATAGATCAACTTTTTAAAAAAAGTTGGGTTTTACATAGTTTCAGACTTTTTTTTCCAGACAGGCCAGCATGTTCACAATATGCTTGCATGTCTCTACATTCTGTAAAAAAATCAGAATGTTATTTGATAGGGTACCTAAACTTTTACTGTCGCCTCTCGGACTTTAAATAAACCACGAAAAGTAATATGTGAAAATTTATTCATTAAAAGTGAATGTGAATTTATGCATTCACATATCTTTTATTCATTCTGATTAAAAGAATTTTATCATTTATTAAAACAGCTTTTGGTAACAAAAAAAAGTTTCTTCAATATCGGTTAAATGCTGTTTCAGCGCGATTGATGACGGCAAGTTGGTTTATAAATATTTCGTAAAAGGGATGTCTTAGTGACAGTTACAGCCCCCAAAATATGATAAAAGGCATTGTCATTGACATTGAATCTATCTGCCAAGTTTCAATCCGATTGGATGATGCAAGGGGGTAATTAGGGCTCCGCAGATTTGATATACACTATCGATATACATAGACACACATATACACAAAATTGAAGTGCATATAAAGGATTTTAAAAACACGTGTAGGACCGTGAGTAGTCTGGCGTATTTAAAATTGTTTAGAAGAATAGCTTTGTTGGAAATTCAAAAGAGTTAAATATTGGATTCTATTGTTGATAAAGATAAGATTCCTTTGGTTTTCTTCATGTGTTCAAATTGATATTTATCCTATCTATAAAACTGTCAGCTTATGTATTCCACAACAATTTTTCAAAATGTCTGGATTGTTTCTGATTCTTTTAACTTTGATTAGAAAGAAAGTAGGTGTGTTGAACATCGCACGGCTTTCAATTGCACTATAATACTGACGAGGATTAGTGCTGTTCACCGTTTTCATGTTTTAATCATTCATTTAGAAAAAATTGGCAGTTTGATGATAATTTTTTTTATAAACTATTAAAAATAAATTTTTCGATACTTTTTACATTATTTCATTATCTTATTTTGTAAGTAAAATAGATGGGAGAAGGAAAACGGTCGTTGATAAGTTCATTTAATGCTCAATGGAAGAGAACTCTGTGTTGAAGATATTCGTTTTTCAACTTTTACACTTTTACAGCATTTTCAAGGAAATTACGGTGATGGGGAGTTCCTTAAGAGGCATTACCATAGGGATTTTTGTTTTATCAAACTCTTTCAAGCCGTTTTTAGCAATTACTGAAAAAAATGATTTTTGCAAACACATTTTTTCAAGTAACCTTATGCACTTGTGCAAATTTGACGAAAACCTTAATGGTAGTTTCCATTGTATCTACTAACCCGTACACCAAATTTGAATATCGTAGATCAATTCTTTCGTAAGTTATGCTGACCTCGTACGAAGAGAACCCTAGACACACAGATAGACATTTTTTCTAGACACTCTTTTGAAGTCAAAATGTTCCAAAACGTGGAGAAATGTGAAGAAGAAGAAAAAAAAAAAAAAAAAAAAAATTAATCTAAAACATAACTTTCATTATCATATTGTTACGAATTTTTGTATATTTGTAAATATTTTGTAGTGTCGATTTTGTAATTAGGAAAATTTATGTACATTTCACATAAGGCAGTTCAATAGTTCGTCTTTAGTTTGCTTCCCCGCAATGTGGGTCTTAATGCTTGATAACGAGTTTTACAGAGATAACACTGGGAAGCGAGTTTTACAAGGAGCAGGGCATTTAACGTTATGGTAATGGCAATCTCGCCAAATTGGCGAGATAGAGCCAAGTTGGCGACGGTTTTGTCGACTAATTTTTGTCGCCAAATTTGGCGATAAATCGCCAAATGTCGCCAAATTTGGCAACCATTCGGCGACATTTTCGGTCCCCATGTACATGTATAGGACTTTTCGACTACCATCTGGAAAGTTCTCCAAATAGCTACCTCTAGAAGTTTCAAGAACGTTCGCCTCCCCTATATAAGCCCAAGTCAGCGGGTGATGGAGTTAGTCGATTTTGAATCACGGAGTTAGTTGACTGGAATTATTGAGTCTTAGTGAACATTCTGAGAAGTTCTAGAGCGAACTGTATTGCATTGTCTTTTGCAGCGATTTGAGCAGTTGTGTTGTCAAGTTTTTAACTGCTGTTTTGTGCTCTATTGTTGTGAAAAGAGCTGTATTGTGTCTACTAGAACGAGAAGTTCTGGAGTTGTAAGAGAATCTGTGAAGAGTTATATTGGAATAAATTTCTGAAAGTTTTCATCTGCTTTGGCTTCAAATCTTTCGAACCCACCCACGCAACAATATGTTAACATATGGGTAATTGAAAGTAATAAGACAATGTGTAAATATAAGTAAACTATTGAGAAGCGGAACTCTTAACTTTTAAATTGTTAGATCAAGAGAGAAAGAGATCTTCACTAAAAAAAAAAAATATCCAGAAATAATATTTACCTTTTTCTTTTATTAACAATAGTGGAATTTTTATAAAGGTTGATTATAATTGCTTGATTTTTATGAAAAATTTCTTTTTAAAAAAAAACTCAAAATTTAATCCATGCATCTCTCAGAAAAGGCAGAATGAAATACATCATTAGCATAATTAGTATAATTTTGATTAACTTCTACGAATTTATGAAGAAGTATTTTCCTCCTTACGCTAAATTAATTAAAGCAAATCAACTTTCCCCTTCTAAATACATTTCTATTCAAGACATTTCTAGACGTTCTACTATTACAATTTTCAATGCATAGAGATAGGATTATTTACTGGGCAAACTATTAATGTTTCTGTTAAATCCTTGATTTTTCCGAAAGCATTAATTATATTTCCTAATTAGCTGTTAAATAATTCTTACGCATTAGTTTTCGGTTCAAATATATTACACAAATTTATCACGCTGCTTCTCTTTTCCTGGGAATGTTATCGAATTTTGATTTTTTTATTAGTTGAAATCCAAGTGATATTTGGTCAAAGGGTATAATTATTAAGTTTTGTGATAAACAGTTAATTAGTTTTAGCCTTTTTGAACAGTTGTAGAATTCTTTTCTCAAGTTTTGTGCCATATTTGAAATATTGCCATTATGAATATAATGTTTTGTTCATATTTGAATTGTAAAAATCTTTTGTTCACAATAAGCGCCATTATACCTTTGAGTGGTCCAATTGTATGTAAGAGTTTCTAGGTAAAATATTTCCATATAGAATTAAAATATTCCTTGCTTGAACAAATAGGCATGACTTCAGGCGTTGAAATTTAAGACGGAAACTGTATAAATGAATGAAGAATTTAGCGAGAGTGTTATAAATTTTGAAATACTAATAATAATGAAATATTATAAATCTGATATTATTTTCAGTTCCTTATAATTGGGGGAATAAAGTGTTGTTGCACATTAGTGAACTCTATGCATCGTAAATTGCATGAATATATTCGTAGCAAAGTTTTTCAGAATAAATTTTTATTTTTAATACAGACATAGTTATTTATCTAAAATGTTTTTTTTTTTTTAATAAAACAACTACGGTTTGAAATATTTTCATACTTTTGTGTAATTAAAATTATAAAAAAGGTATTTAAATGAATTAATAGGAAAGGGAAGGATACAAAGAAAAAAAATATAAAATTGTATCGAAGTTATTTTAAATATTACTATTTAGCAAACAATAAATAGTGTTGTTCCTTTCGATATATTAAGATCCTTAAACTTATGATATATTCATCTTAATCTCATTAATGTTGTATTTACACCATTGTTCCAATGGAGAAGTTTTTAACACTGCGAACAAGTTTGTAACTTGTATTAGTCATTTACTTAACTAGGGGGCTCCACCCCCTGCTCTCTGACGCTCGCCAACCCCCTGGATTGCTATGCAAATACCCTTGGCTCGCTTTGCTCGTCTTAAAGAGAAGCATTTAAAATATGCCCTAGCAAAAAGCCACTTCAGCTGCATAATGCCATGAAACTGAAAACGTTTTGTTATTTTTGAAGAGCCAGAATACTTGCCACGTCATTATCCTGCTGCTGTAGAGACGCGTTAAGCAGGGACAGTGTGGCAATGTAGTAGAAAATTCTTGAAAAACAACAAAAATAAACAGCATCGTATATATGTTTAAAAAAGATTGGTTATTTCATTGAACAATTGTAATTTACGGGCTCGTTTCGTATGAAGCGCCAAAATAATTAAAGTTGCTTATCGAAATTTCTTAACGAAGCAATCATATGTTCACATAATTTTTTTGCGATTCTTAGAATATAAAATAAAACAGTTGAAGGCCAATTATCCGGCATTCAATCAACCGAAATTTTTTGAAAATCAAATTTGGCGAGAAAATTAACCCTATTTCGCCAAAAGTTTTTTTTTTTTTTTAAATTTCGTATGGGATTTTGAAGTTGAGTGGGTGGTTTTATTCGTTATTTTGATAGTTTTCAATTCGTAATAGCTGAATTTGCAACGATTAGAAATGAATATAGGTTCAGATTTACTGCACAGTGCCTCTTAGCGACTTTTTGAAAGTTGGCGATTTAACACTGAATGCAACCCGGCGACCTCCGGAACATATTCCAGGAGATAACTTTTCCGAAAAGTCTGGTTTATCCGAAATTCTAATCCAAAAGAAAAGTACACATTTTGAATCTATTTATTCTTGCATCATTGTAACTATTAAATCAATACGTTTTAAATAGGCAATAATTTCTACATGTAGGTTGTAATAAGAAAAACAAAATATAGCGAATCCAAGTTGTTGCTGTTGCCAAATGTATTAGTAAAATTTCAATAGATATATTGTGAATGGCAGGTTTGCTGAATTTGGAAATTCGTGCATAAAGTACATTTAGAAGATACTGTGATTGAACGTTTGAAGTCGTTGCCATTTTGCTCACAGAAATACAGCCTAATTTGGACGTTACGCAAGAGAATTATATATATAGATACTTATTTGTGCCTTCAACTTTTTATTTTTATCTTTCAAAATGAAATTTTTCAAAGCCTTTTTTTTAAAGGATGAAACATATGTTGAGTAAAAATAAAAAATGACACCATATCCGATGTAAGTGTCTATGAGTTGATGTTGTTTTTTCTGTTTGAAATTCAAATGAGACTAATCTAAGTAGATGTAGTTTAGTACTACTTTTGACATGATTACAAGACAAGTCATGCAACAATCAACTCTGAATATATAAAAGATGTTTTCTATGGGTAGAAACCCAACAATTGTATGTAGAGTTTTGTAAACTTACAGAAAATGCAAAAAGAATGTATTTGAACTTGAGGAAAAGTATTCAAGCTAGCTTTTTTAAAACTTGCATCACAAAATTATAATTTATAATACACATACACAGTGTTTGTGGATATGTAGGATGAAAGATCTTTACATTGATAATAATATATCATCTGGCTAAGAAAAAAAACAGACAATGATTGTGATTTTAACTCTCAATATATGATTGTGCCAAAGTATTTGTGAATTTATGACACCAATACTTTTGTAACACAAATTTATCATTATTCGATTAAAATATTTCTATATAGCGTGGAATTTAATCTGCTAATAATCAGGCTGAATATTATAATTTGGGATATTTCTTGAGAAAGCTGCTAATATTTAAAGTTATTATATTTTTTGGAAGCTTTACAGCTGACTCTTTTGCAAGTGCAGGAAAACTACAAATAAGGCTTAGTTTTAGAAGCATTAAACATTAATTAAACGTCTTATTTAATAAAATTATTTTTATTTTTCAGAAATAATTATTATATAACAATTCAATCATCATACAAAAGATTCATTGTTCAAAAGAGCAATTATTTTATTTCTTAGGAAATATGGAGGATGACATTTTGATTGCTCTCATTTACAACAAGAATTTTTAAAAATTTGGCACATTTAGGATCTTATAATAAAGGAGCTTTGCTTGAACTTGAAATGTATTGGTATTCATTATTCCCTACGATATCTGTTAGTTTTATTTTTGGTTCATTTTCTAACGGTCTTTCTCGGATTATACGCGTTCCATAATTCTGCGAAGTACTTTGCAGAGCTGGACTTATTTCAACAGATATTTGTTCCGTTTCCGAGTAGACAATCGGGGATTTTGGGGAAGATCTCAAATTAACACCATCATCCAACAAGACGTATTGTCCTTGATCATTAAAAGTGGATGGTAGGGCATCATTGATGGTAAAGAAAGAATCTTGAGACTGACTTCCAGCAACATTAGATTCTTGGTTGTTGTTCAAAGGATCACTATAATGCATGAAATCGATGTACTTGTCATTCGATGAAGGATTTTCACTCTCGCTTTTCTCGAAAAAGATTTCACCATTTTGATTTTTAGCTTTAAAATCATTTGAGAAGTCATCAAGAGGATAGCTTGGAATAAGGTAATATCTTTGGCCGGTGTTTACAGTTTCCTCGGAAGGGTTACTATAATGCATGAAATCTATGTACTTATTATTCTCCTGAATACCACTGTTTACCATGTTAGGTAATCTGGTGTCATTTCGGTTGCTAGTGTTAAGGACATTTGTGATGTCATTTACAAATTGACGTTGTGGGGTGAGATTGGACCCTTCGCTTTTGTTTCCTAAGTTCTTGTACTGAAGGTCTACATATCCTACTGGTTCATATCGATCGTATCCATTATTATTTTCAACAAAATTCTGGTTGTTTACCATAAAACCTTCTGCGATGTTATGGAAATTAGGATCTTCTGAAATTAGGTTGGCACTTCCACCATTGTGATCAATTTCTGTGTATTCGATGTCTCCGTATTCTACAGGTGGTGAAAAGTCGTAATAATTATGGCTATCACCCATATTTTGCGATGATGCTTGTGTCAGGTTACTACCAGAAGAGTATCTATCCTTTGAATATACATTCAAAGTATCATGTGAAACTAATATAGGATCTTGGCCACTATTTTCGATATTACTGTAAGGAATGATGTCTATGTATTCACGGAGCGGTGATAAGTCGTACACATTATTTGTTTCTTTAATGTTCTGGAATAAAGCATCAGTTGCGTTGTTTACATTTTCTCCGTTTTCGAAAACTTCCACTATATCTAATGTTTGGTGACCATCATTATGAAAATCTGTCAAAGGAATGAGATCCACGTATTCTAGGGATGGTGAAATTTCGTAACCATTATTGTTTATACCATCATCAAGTAAATAATCAGTTAAATTGCCCGAATCCAACCGATGGGTGAAAGCCTCATTAGTGTCATAACCGAAGGAGATAGTGTTTGGTAGTTGTCTATTACTGTTAAAGTCCATGTAAGGAGTATTGACTACATAATCTACAGGCAGGTGAGTTTCTGGGCTGTCATTTGCAGAATTCAGAATTGGTTTTTCAGCATAGTTATTTGAAAAACTGATTTGGACTAAACCATCTTTAGGAGATCCTTTGTTATAACTGCCTAAGTTGTTCTCAACAATTTGAAACTCAACCAAATTTCCATTTATGTCGGATGTGCCGAATTCATTCTCGAAAAAAATTGGAATCAGTTGAAGAGGTTCATCCGAATTAGCAACTTCCACATTTGCTTTGGACTCTTCTCCCACGGGAATGAAAGAATTATCTTCAACTTGAACATCAATTAAGTCACGAGAAACATGCTGCGACAAAGCTCCACTTCCATTCACATGATATCGCGCAACTTCCATTTCCGAATTTATTGAATTGATATCGTTTGCACCAGTTATGAATTCCATTAAAAAGTCCTGCTCTTTCAATGTTGGCTCGATAGTCAATTTATTAATTACACCTTCCGCTGTGGAAGAATTTGCCAAAAGTGGATTTGTAATACTAGAATATTCTTCTACCGAAGCATTCATTGGTTCATGTAGGTGGTTTAGCGTTAGACTAGTTTCATTAGAAATTTGAAAACCTATTGAATCTACAGAACTCTTCTGAATCTCGTTATCAATTATTTCAGGTATTGTTTGATTAAACCGTGATTCAGTACGCTTCGGATTCAAAACTCGAATGAAAATAGGCATGTTGTTAATTCTATGCATGAAATCATTCATTTCCGTACTTTGGATCACCAATTCCAGCTTTGGCTGATCTTTCTTAGGGTGTTCAACTAGCTTTTCAACTTGGTTATTTAGATTTGAATTATTGGATGAAGTTATTTCTACAATTATGGTTTCATTTTGAACGCTGTGGTTGGTGCTGGATTTCAAGTCTTCTCCAATTGCATTCATTGGAGAGTTTGACACAGGGGAATCTGTTGTACCTTCAGTTGAAATATATGTGGTTGTTTCTTCATGAATGGTAAGAGATGAGACATTATCCTCTTTACTTCTGGTGTTCATCTCAGCAATGGTTGTATGATTTATATTAGCTGAAGAAACATTCAATACTGAAGGGATACTTGTGGAAACAGGAGTAGAAAATTCTTCAGAAAGTGTGGATGAAGTACCTACTTGAATTGTTGTGGCAGGTTGTGTTACTTCATTTACAGTGGTGATTTCAGTTGAAAATATGGAAGAAATTGTACTTTGGTTATGAGGGGTTCTTGTAGTGCTTGAAGTTTCCCTTTCAGTGAAATTGGTAAGTACGGCATTCAAATCTAAAGGTGTTTCTACCTCAGTAATGTACAATAGTGTCTCTCCAAAGTAAAAATCAGAAGTAGACTGCGTGCTTGTTGTAGGAGTTTCTTGATAAATTTTTGGTTTTGAATCACTCGTTGTTTCGTGGATATCAAAAAGATCTTCCAAGAAAGAAGAAACAGTATAAGATTCCTCCGTAGCACTAGGAAGAGTTGAAGACTCAACCTCAGTTGTATGTTGAGGTAATTTAGTTGTAGGAGTTGATGTTTCATTTGCATTTTTGATGTGACTTATTTGCTGTAATATTTCATCTGATATGTTAATTAATTGGTTGGTAACTTCTATTAGATTTGATGAATTGTTTGGGCCATTTTCTAGGGAGGTGTTTAAGGCATCAACAATATCTCCTGCAACATCTAAATCGGATATTACTTTATTAATTGACATTGTGGCGTTCTTAGTTTTAGACTTTTCTGCTAACATGCCTAATACTTTTGCAATATTCTTCGAAGAATTATTCAATATTTTCTTTGTTGCGTTTGTCTTAAGACTTGTCTGAAAATGTATTCCTGTTTCATTCAAGAGCTCATAAAGAGCGTTTCCAGAAGAATAAACTTTCGTTTTTCCTTCCCAGTGCTTTTTAGTGTTTTGACCTAGATTCATAACATAATGGTAATACCGACCATTCTCATTAGACGTATCAAACACTGTGGACATGGGAGACGAAAGTAATGTTTTAGAAATTGAGGTCTTTGGAACTTGAGATGTGGCCAATTGCGATTTGGTTTTAAAATAACTTTTAATGCTTGCTGGTTTTTGTTTTTGAAGAGTATTTGAAGTGGAATTCCTTACTGAAGAATTGGGATTGATTTTGTCATTCGAAAGTATTTTTGGTTTGCTTTTCGTCAGAAAATTCTTTTCTTTGTCTAGTTTTTGTTGCAAAACAGGCTGGAGTGTTTGATTTTCTTGTACACTTTTAATAAATTGCACCGTGCTTGGTTTATCTTCAAGTGTTGTTGGAGCTATATTTGAGTAAGAAGGAAATTCTGAAGGAGAAGTGTTGTTCCGATTATAGTATACTTGCCCATCATACCTCGAAGGGTCGAATCTGTTTGGTGCGAATGGAATTATTTCCAAAGGCTTTAGGTATTCAGAACTTTGGCTCTTTGGCGCATTGTCCACCAACGGGATGTATTCTGAAGTAGTACTTGACACTCTATCCGTAAATGGGATATACTCTGTAGAAATACTTGGGAAGTTTTTCGGCAATGAAGGAAGCGTCGGTTTTGGATTTTGTTTCAAAATCCGTTGCGAGTCATAATTTTGATCAACAGGAAAAAATGGCACAATGGGCTCATTATAAATCCGGGATGGTTGATATCCTGGAGATATTCTATTTTGTAAAGTAAGAACATTTTCATTTTCATTCAATAAATTTTTTGTGACTGGATATTGAAGTCTCTTAAGTGGAGCAAATGAATCCGAAGGCATTGCAAGTTGTCCAAATTTTCCTACTTCCACATTAAAAGTTTGCATTTTTGGAATTATCTCATTCTCGTTTGAGTTTCGTTCTGAATATTCTTGTGGAATATCTGGTTTGATGACTGGCTGAGTCTTCAACCTGGCACCGAACGTGTTTTCATTTGAGTCAATGTTTTGTCCAAATTGGACAACGTTCGACTGGAAATTAGCTCTTGGTCCATTGTCATCCACCGCGTAGTGAAGTCTTCTTGTCTCGCCATCTTGTCCTTTAAACGTGTAAATATCGTGAAAAGATTCAAGTGGACGAACATCGATAAATGTTGGGATTTCCTCGTCGATTACATTGTAGGCAACATTGTTTGGATTCCGGGAGTTTTGGTTCTGTTAAGGGAATAAAAAAATATACATTTAGAAACATAAATGAAAAATGTGTTGGTTACTAGCTTGTAGTTATTATGTAGTGTTACGTAGAACTATACTGTAGTTGTATTTATTCTTTGTTTTTATAATAGTAAGATGCCTTTTGAATTTATCCCACTATTTTAGAAGAAATTGTAATTCGTTTTGCTTTGGCCACAGCAAATACGTCATATCGTAACAGTTTTTGTCGTACCATATGAGACAGTTTAGTCATAGCTGGCTGTCATAGAAAATAGCCGGCCTCAATTTATTCCAAAGGAAGTAAATGAAATAAATATTTTCCTACTTATTTTAGATTGTTTCTGATCTTTTGAATTATGATGTGCATTATTTAAAATTACCGTTGTTTTGTCTTATTTGAGAAGAAAATGTAGTGTCTTCACATATGTGTTAGAAAATGTCGTAAGAAAATGAAGAAGAAAATTTACAATTTGCAAATTTAACCTCAATTGAAATGGCTTGAAATTGAAAAGAAAACAAATCACCTTGAAATGTATTTTGTAATTGTCGATTGACCAGTTTTCAACCCATTATATTATTTTACTTTTTTAAAGTATAGTTGATAAAATCGTATTATAAATATTTTAACATCAACCTACAAATAGAAACACTTTACTAGACTTTACAAACGAAAGCGCTATCAACCAATTAATTTTTTTTTACGTTCATTTAATTGATGCAAGTATACTTCTTCCTAGTGCACTTCATATACGAAGTGCAACCCTATTATTCTATTTGGTACTTTTCAATGTTTACCCTAATTTACATTTATTTAACTTTATATATATATATATATGTATATATTTGTTTCCTACGACATTCTTAGCTTGTTTACGGGGATTATTGTTTAGCGGTGAGTTTTGGCCATATCCTTCAGTAGTAATTAAAAATGACGTCAAAGTTTATCTTGTCCTTTAAGCATTTGTAATAATTATTAATTCAATAGCAATATTTTCTTATCATTAAAAACATTCAAAGTTTAACTACAGATCATACAGCAATAATGAACAGGACATACTAAAGAATAGTATCCATGTTTCCATGGTACTGGCTAAAGTTCTGTGGTCTAATTGCGATTTGCCATCACAGTATTTGGCTGAAAACTATACAGAAAGCTGGTATTGCTGGAAATGCATCGTTCTATTGCCTAATCGTTTAATTGCCTAGTGACAAGAAAAATGCACGCATATCAAAGAAGGAGGAAGGAATATCTATTGTTCTTTCTTACCTCATTATACCTCGAGATGAAACTGTCTTCTGCCAAATTCTGTGCCTGAACTACTGCTAGAAGAACAAACACCTGAAAATTGAAGAAGAACTTCAATGAATATTCCTTGGAAAGGCAATAATTAGGCATGTTGACAAATGTCTTAGTAATTGCTTCTTGAATTACAACTGGTAACTTGGTCATGCATGTGTCATTTAAATTATACTGATTTATAGGCCAAGTGGTAACTGTCAAATTTGGAAACACTCTTCAAAAATGAAGTAGACAAATATTAATAATTTAAGAATATTTTGAAATGATCGAATACATACGAATAAGTTTTAATTTCTGGATATCACACTCTTGAATTTCAAATAAGGGAAATAACAGACGATTTTGTTTTCGCACCGAATAATTTATTCGTTTCCAAACTGATCCAAGTTTGCAAGAATATGATGTCATCGATTAATATAGATTATCAAATTGGCAAGGCCATCTCGCACTGTTAGAACACATATAAAACACCATTTGACGTAATTTGCAAGGATATAGTGCAATGAAAGTAAATTTTGATTTTCGGCTTATTTTATGATAATAATAATAATAAAAAAAAAACGTTTGGTATTGTTCGTTAAAATGTTAAAGCAAAATGAAATATACATAAAATATTTTAACATGTTTTTATTAAAGCCGGATTTACAGTTTGCACGCTACCAGTCTAAATTCCTATTTAGATCGCTAGCTCTGTGACGTCATCTAAGCGACCGCTGTGCCTTCTGTCGGTGATCACGGCAGAGCGCGCGTGAATGGTTGATGGGAATTGTCGGCACCAGGTGACGTCACATGACGTAATAGACTGAGGATTTAAACTGGAATCCTGACTGGTAGCGTGTAATCCGGTTTAAGTCTAATATTTTGTTTGAGGGCGGTGATAAAGAAACAGCAAAAACAGATGGATAGGATATAAAAATATTTTTAAATTCTAAACGTAGCTTTATAATCATATTTAATCTAGTAATCAATCCGTAACTAAATATTTAGTAATTATATAATAAGAGGTACTTGTTTAAAATGGTATTATTACTAAATTTCTCAATATATTCCCCATTGAACAACGGGCGAATAATGCGTATAGTTTAATAGATATCAATTACACATGGCTACTTATAGCCAGCGGGAGTACATGTACAAAACAGTACACGACATGTCATTCTCTCACAATATTCTGCTATTCTAATATATATTCAATAATAGAATTTAATGACGTAATACGATTTCAATCATCGTAATAGCATTGCTTTGACTTGCATAATAATGGGTAATCATGCTTTTAGCGAATCGAAATCTAATTCAGTTAAGGTAAACACTGCCATTTCTAAACTAATCTTTCATAGTTGGTTGATTGAAAATGATCTGGTAAGTTATTTTTGGATATTTGTTCAGTAATATCTTTATTTAATATTCCAATATGAAGTCATATTTTTGTAATTAGAGAAGGTTTTTTTTAAAGATATTTAACTGTATAAACGATATGATTATGAAGAAGAATATGGTAACTCTATGATATTTGTTTAATACACCAATTGATTCGTGGAGTGTTATGATATCGTGTAATGTCGCTCTTACAATTGCTTTTTATTATCACATTACAACTTTTTCGATATCCAATTTGTGTAAAAAAAAATCTTTAATTACTCATAAATAGATATTCAGATTAAAAAAAATTGACAAGCTGTATCACTAATTTAAATAAATAGTAAAAGCACAAGAGCTGAAAGTATAAACAATGGATATTTAATTTAATCGTGATATACCATGACTGCATAGTAAAAATACCGTAAAACAAACAACATTTAATGGTAAAACAACAAAATATATTTGAAATATAAAACGTATTTAAATTAACATGATAAACATAAAACATCTCATCCTACCTACCGTTCAGATATCCAATAACGAAATTACTTGCCCTCTGTTAAAAAACAAAAATGGAAACAAATACGTTCAAAAACGACATCGCATCTTTTATAATGTATATTCTTTTAGAAACAAAAAATAAACCATATCTTCCAGAATCAACAAAAGAGTCAATGTAAACAAAGCTATGCAATCTTTAATGGGAGAAATTATAACTACTTTCTCATTTTGGGAAGTACTAATTTGAATATCAATATAAAGCTATTTTGCTTTCGATGAAAAGTGTCATTCATGCACAAAATAACTGTTTATTATTAAAATTTGTCTACTTGTTTATCAACACAGATATATGTCTAGCATAAATAACCCAAACCAATTTTGCATTAGTAAATAACAACAGGCAGTATAGACGTTCGTTTTAACTTCAAAAACTATAAAACCCGCTTCCGCATTCTTTTTATTGCCCTATATCAGAAATAGTTACCAACAAAGTGCAATCAAACGACATTTAATGACTTAAATCTTCTTACCTGAAATTTCTTTTTTCAGACAAGACTCGAGCTTCACACAGTGTTACAATGAAAGAACTTTTTCGGTAAATTTTAAAAAACTTCGTGATGTAATTTTCAATTTACAAATCCTATAGACACCTTCAAACTTATATACGACACACGGGTGTTGTAGACTTAGATAATTGAAAATTATATTTCTGGTCTCAATTTCCTGTTCTTGCGGTTACGATTTGGTAAGGGAACTTATCTAGATGAGATCTTTCATTTGATATAACGCACTTTCTTGTGGAATTTGTGTTTTGTCTAAGAATGTTGACGTCACACAGATGGTAAGAGGCTATATTTGAATTTAACAATACATTAGCATATAGTCCGAGAGGCGACTGCAATTTTTGGACCTCATCGAACATCTTTCTGAATTTTTTGTAGAAATTAGAGTAAAGTGAGTAGATTACGAATTCACTGGTCTGCCGTGACAAAAATGGCCGAAACTGATCAAAAATCAACTTGGAATGAGTTGAACTAAAATCCGATTGCCAATTATGTCATAACTTGCCAAAAAGAGAACACATTTTTTCGTCTGGCGACCCACTTCATTTTGATTTTCAATTAGAAAAAGCACAAACGATCTCTGATCTCTGGCTCGGAAAACTTGTATCTTTTAAAAGTAAGCCAAATTGGCAACATCAGTTACGTCATCAGTGACGTAATGTTTATTGCCATTTTGGCTCATTTGTGAAAGATGTAAGTAAGCCATAGCCACACATCCGAATTGTCTGCAACCTTCTAAATTGAAAATTAAGGAGTGAAGTTTACCAAATAAAATAAAATTCCCATTATTTGGCAAGTTATGGCGCATTTGACAAATGGATTTAGTTCAACTTATTAAAAGTCGATTTTTGACCAGTTTCGGCCATTTTTGCCACGGCAGACCAGTGGATTCGTAATCTACTCACTTTTCTCCAATTTCTATAAAAAAATTCAGAATGATGTTCGATGGGGTTCAAAAATTGCAGTCGCCTCTCAGTCTAATACATTAGCATAGTGTGAAAGACTAATTATGAGTTTTCAGGGTGGTTTCTAAACATTATGCATTATGCAGGGTGGTGTATAACATTATAAACAACTGCGTTGCACGAACTAAAACAAACACAGAAGAATTTAAAGATTTACTTATCAACGGTAACCATTTAATATATCTTATTCTTTTTTCATTATATCTTTTTGAGATTTCTCATAATTCTTTAAAATGAAGTGTTATGCATTGCTTGTACGAAACGCCTATTATGAACAATGGACAATTCCCGCATTTTTAAATTTTTTTTTTATTCAATTCTAAATGTTTCGAAAAGGCCATAAACATACAAATTTCTGCTTAAAGCGCTTTTTTTTTTTTTTTTTTTTTTAAATTTGCGATCAAAATTACCTTGTTAGAGGTTGGCGAGGAAACTGCTCATTTCGTTGGCATTGAAAGTGACGTAAAGAGATCTCAAACATCTTGGCTTGAAATGCAGCAGGGGAAACCAGATTTGCAAGTTTCTCGCAAATCACGCCAACCTGTACGGAATGTGACAATGGTCTACCAACGCCAACTTTTTTTAACGATAACTATTTGGCAGAAACCTCACAATAACCATAGAAAGCAGGGATCTCTTTACGTCACGAATTTTGCTGACTGTTTTGATCGGACTGGTTTTGGCTGGGTTTTGGGGCATTTTCATTTCTTAATATTTAAATAACTAATTTTTTTAAAGAACTTTTGTTTAAATATTTGGAATCAGAAAGAAATTCTTCATCAATATGGACTAATTTCACTCGTTTTTAAAAATTTCGGGAACTGTAGATTGTGATGCCCCAATCTCGTAAATCAAGAAGCAAAATGCTCATGCATATATCCTTGACACATAGTTAATTGTATTTTTTAAATACATTTAAAAACTTGATAGCAATAAAAGTTAAACCATTGGATAATATTTTATTTAACCGCAACTATCCTAATAATACTGACATTTTCTTAATTGGTGATCGACTAAAACATTAACTATCTAACATGTACATAGCAATATTAAAAATGTCACTGCATTTTCAAATTTACGAAATATAAATCAAAATGAGAGATATAATAAAATTATTTAATTATCACGGAATGTAGTCAGAAAAAATTCGCATATCTTTGGATTTTTTTTTGTCCTTGGTATTATAATAGAATTGCATTTTCTTTTCTCATGAATCTTTAAGTATCACCAAATGTCATCTAGGATCTTTTCTTTCAAATTAAATTCGATTTGAAGAAAGAGAAAGAAATCTCAAGGCAAACTCACGTCATACTTATTTAGTAAAATCTTCGTATTAATTTTTTGCCTTATTTGAAAAAAAAATTAGATATCGTATTTAAATGTCAAAAGTAATACAAACAACATCATGAAAATTGAAATAAGAAGGAGAAATAACAAGTTTGGTTCTTGAACACCCAATTAAATTATAATGCATTAGTTAATTTATCAGATGTACTCACTAACAAACTTATTCCTAATAATTTTTTTAAAAAAAGAAGCTCAATTGTTTTGAGTTTCTTTGATAAAAGAAATAAAGGCTGTTAAAATAATTGAAAAAACGGTGTTAATTAGCCTGAGTAGTTCCAGTAAAAACTCAAGGTTGTTTTTAGAAGATTTTAAGCATTTTTTTTTCATACAGAAAATTGAATTTTTATAATTATTGAATATGCCTCTAAATTTTTAATAATCCATTCGTTTCTGTAATCCAAGTAAAAGACATAAACTGAAAATTTAAAATTTTGATTCAAATTAGGTTGATAAGAATTAAAATGCAAGAAAATTTCGACGTTGATTGAACAATTAGAAGTTTTTTTTAAAAAGCTATAAAGTTTGTGTATTACTAATTTTACGAATACCAACACATCGGAGATTATATCAAGCAATTATTAAGTAAAATAATAACAATCCTTCAATAATGTACGTCCTAAGTTAAGGTGGAAAATGATGATGGAGAGTGGGAGAGGTAGAAACGGATGGGCGAGCTAGAGAAAAGTAGGGATTGCTGCAGGGAGAGGGGGGGGGGATGGAGAGCTAAACTGAAGGCCTTATGCACCCCTTGGCACAATAAAAGGGATGATGATGCGGAATCCTTCAATAATTTTGAAAATGAAATTAGGCATGTGGTCATAATGACATCACGCCACTTCCAATTGAGTCACATACATATTATTTTTCTCAGCTTATGGAGGTTTTGCATGGTTACAACAAATTCGACTCTTATGTTCGAGAAAAAAATTAAAAGTGTATTGTGATTGGATAATGGAATGTGAAAGTTCGAATTTCTTCGTAAAGGTGTATTGCGATTGGTCGCAAACATGTCCCTAGTGTTGCCACTCGATCGTGAAGATCTTGTACTTTAGAAAATCAATACATACAACAACAATGAGCTTTAAGTATTTTAAGGGCCTACAACTGTTCTTTTTCTATAAATAAGTTGGCAAATGTCGTACCTGAGGATATCGTATGTGAAAGTAGTTAAACTTGATATTATATAATGCACTATTATGAAAAGCCTGCAAAAAAAAGAAATGTTCCTCGGACTTAGGCTAACATGCTACAAGCTAAAAGTTAAATGAACAAGCAAAAATTTAAATGCTATGTGTGAAATTAAAGGTGCTTTAGAAATGTGTTACAATTCCGAAATTCAACAGGAAGTTCTTGGATTAACTTGCTTCAACTAGGCAACGAATTTACTGACATAAATAGTACATAAAATTTAAGGTTCCAATAGGTATACAAAAATACAGTCAATACCAAGAACCTTACTTTACTTAAAAATTATTAGTGAAGGTAAAATTAGTTAAGTATGTTAAATAAGAGACATTTAGTGAGAGTAACTATTATAATCTAATTTGTATGCATTTAGAGCAAGTAGGAAGTGAATTTAGACTTATTATTAACCACCACTCCTCGAATGGGTTGAAAGTAAAATGAATTTTGAACTATCTTAAATTGAAATTCATTGACTTATTCCTGTTGAAGTAGTCCAACTTTTTTATCATATTTCGGTAGAAATGTTTGGATTGGATTTTTTTCAGTAACTATTCCTCCAATTTCTCATTGATTTTGTGCAATAAAATGTTATTTATTATTATGACTATCCTGACTACATAAACAACATGAAGTAAATCGAACAACATTCATTTCATAGGTAATCGAACAACTTCTCGATTACCTATGAAGTAAACCCTCCCAAGTTTTGCCATAAAAAACTTATCCTCGCAAATTACTAACGCATATTATAACTTCTCAATAAAATATTCTAATCTTCAATCTAAATTCCAAAAATATGAAAAGTTTCATTCCTTCCAAATTTGAAGGAAGCTGCACCAATCATCCATATTTGAAATACTAAGGAAGTCAGAAATTGTTTCGATGAGAACAAGAAAGATTAAAACCATCTATTTTTTGAGTTACGTAACAATTTCATACATCGATTTATATTCAATGCTTCATTCAGGTTTATTTTTTATGTAATACATAAAACACACAGTTAACTATTCACATAAATTGTTTCCTGTGTGTATAAAATCTGGAACTTCAAAATTATTCATACCAATCTATTTCAATTTTTTCAGAACGAGGTGTTTTTGTTAACTTTATTAATGTTTCGTTATAAATTTCAATTAATGCGCCGATGTTGGTCGATTATATGATGAGATAGTGTTTCTAGTTTCTTAGAATATAAACTTTACTGAGTTTTCTTAAACTAGTTCTACCATTTTTATTTTCTTCTACACAAAATAAAGAAGTCAAATTAAAGGAAAAATATCTGTAGTATCAAGTGAAAATAAATTATTCTAAAATTTACTTAAACACTTCTGAGCTATATAATAGATAAAATATTGCTGCCTTTGTTTAGAACGCAATTGGATGTAATTTCACTCTTTGATTTGAAAAGGCAGTACTTAGTAGCAATTTAGAAGCGACAGCAATGGATGATTATTGGTTCATTCATTATAAAAGGATGATTAATAGTAAGAGAGGTAGAAACGGATGGGCGAGTTGGAGAAAAATAGGGATTGCTGCAGGGGAAGGTGGGGGGGGGGGGGGAGGAAAAGATTGAGAGCTAAACTGGAGGCCTTATGCGCCCCTGGGCACAATAAATAATGATGATGATTAGGAATCCTTCAATAATTTTGAAAATGAAATTAGGCATGTGGTCAGAATGTCATCAACTCACTTCCAATTGAGTCACACACATATTCTCCTTCTCAACTTATGGAGGTTATGCATGGTTACAACAAAGTCGACTATCATGTTCGAGAAAAAAATTAAAAGTGTATTGTGATTGGATAATGGAATGTGAAAGTTTGAATTTCTTCTTAAAGGTGTATTGCGATTGGTCGCAAACATGTCCCTAGAGTTGCCACTCGATCTTGAAGATCTTGCAGTTTAGAAAATCAATACATACAATAACAATGAGCTTTTAGCATTTTAAAGGCCTACAAACAAAGTGCGTCGACAGTAGTGTCTTGACAACTAAAGTGCGTTTTTAACTTTAGATCAAGGGTCCCAATGCATGTTTCGCGGACAGTAGGTTGCCCACATAAGTTGACCAGAAAGCTACTAGATTTGAGTATTAAAATGTTTATAAATGAACTAAATCCGTTCATTTCTTTGGTAACAAGTAGAATTTGAAGTAAATTTTAATGTCTTACAAGGTATTGCCATATTTTTACCTTTTAAACCATATAGTGGATGGTAATTACTAAATTTCTCGGTTTATTGTTCTTTTCAATGATGCTCTCTTTGATATCAGAGTAAGTAGCTAATGCGATGTAAATATCCTTTGTCAAAAATTTAACGTATGATCAGACTAGACATTGTATTTTCGTTCAATTTTGTATCTCAAGTTATGAAAAATTTGTGTTATTCCATAATCTTTCCTCGGGATATGGACGTGTGTTTTGTAATATGTGCCAACGTATTCGCATTAAATTAGTTTGATTCTTAAAGTTTGAATCGAAGACATAACTTTCTTCACACTTGAATTGTGTTCATTTTACTATATTTTGTTTTGAAAAAACAACAGATATTATCATTCAAAGTTTCTTAAAAATCAAAGAGGTTTAACTCCTACAAAATAGACAAACAACTACCTTCACACAAAAAATTAACTTTTTTTTCTTCTTTTCATTTTGCTTAATTCTCTGTTATTGTTTGAAAGGGTTAAAGTTAGAGTAGTGTAAGTTAATTAATCAATTTATAAAACAAGATATTAATTACCCTTAACAAATCACGTGTTTTGTATTGCAATTCAGCCTGATGGTGAATTACTGAGGATGTGACAGTCTACTTCTACTTTGAAGAGCTTAACTCTTATAGATTATATGGCTGGACACCCTATATGCTTAATAAAGAAGATATATTTGTTGAAAATGGAAATGGTTTCATCGTTGAATTTAAATCCCTCACCCGATTTTAACTTGAGATTAAATCATATTTTAGTTAATATATGCGAAAAAGATATTATCCCAAGTACTTTGGGGGAGGTGGGCTAGAGTGAAGGTTCTCGACAAAAATATTATTTAACGTTGTGGTCTGCAGTTAATTTTAAGTTAGGAACCAATGCTTTAGATGAAGACGTGGATGGTTTATTTTCAAGAGTTGAGGAAAATTTCATCCGGCGGATTTAAGACCGCTTTGATGAATTACTTTTTTTGGAAGTTAATTAGATATAGATATTGTATCGAATTTTATATTATATCGATGTTTTTATGCTAAACTTATAAATGGAATCTACATGGAATTCAAGTGCCAAACTTGGATCATGAAATTACAGGTTTAATACACATCTGTAATCATTTAAAAGAACAAATTTCTTTATCACTCCTTTGCATTTTCAACTGCGAATTATCCAAAACGTACAACTTAGGGGGAAAAAAGGAGATAAACAATAATAATTCCCATTTTCTTCGATCTAAGTTTGACTTATACCGCTTTGACATATCAAGCAGAGGCTTACTAGCCGGTTCATAAGAAAGTACATATCCTAATGAAGACCTCTATCACAAAAAAATTACATGTCTCAATAAAACACCTCTATGTATTCAACTCTCTAAGGAACTAGTAGTCCAAATACGATGATACATTCTGAGACGAAGGATATGTTTCCGATAACATCTATTCGAGAAGCATCGTTTACGTAACAATCAGCATTACTAATGTATTTATTCATCCATTACAGTCCAATGAGAACTGGACGGAGTAATGTATCCCTGAATCTAATATGCCTTATCGATCCTTATACCTGGAATATCTAAGATGCAGATATTCTTATTCAGTATCTAAGACAAATGTCTTAATTGGCAGAGCATACTTTTTCGCTATTTGAATCTACTGGATCTTGTAGAAAAGTATGCTTAACTTTGAAATGATATAAATTATACAACTGAAAGATTAATAGGTGGATTGGCAACAATTTTGTTGAAAAATTCGGAATATAAAATTCGAGAAATGATTTCAATGTAATATTGTGTTGTATTCCTGTAAATATTATAAGTGAAAGGAATCATGTTAAGTACACAGAGTTTGTTACTTAATTCATATAGTTTCTTTATTTTATCGTACATTTTGTAATTAAACTTATTTTTTAGTTAGAAACTTTTTCAATTCTGATTGTGAGTGTTGTACTATCGAAAAAGGACATATATTGACACTTCTAATTCTCTTTAATGAGCTATCACAGGGTAAAAGTCGGCATTTATAAATATTTATACAGTTATTACTAAATTTATTCTTACAATCCATAAGTAGTTCGTTAGATTAAAAAAAAAAACTCTATGTACAATAAAATTTTTAAATCCTATTATTATGATGTTTACTTTTAAAAAGGGAGGTATGGCAGTACCCAGCTATTTTTCAACTTTGATTAAGTATGTATATTGGAAGTCAAATAATAGTTATTTTTGGAAAATTATCAAGTGCATTGACTGCAATGGAATAAAATACAGTTTTGATATAAGAGATGATTAATTAAAAAGTTTTTTCATTGTCTCTTTTTATGTAGTGTAAATATTTATAAAGAGTAGAAGCAAGGTATACTTAAAAATTTTAATTTTACTAATTACTTCTATGTAGAGAGAGAACGGTGTAATAAGTTACCCTATAATTAGTTAAATTTGATGGTATCACGATTACTATAATATAGTATTATGTTTTCAAATTTACTCGAAACATTTTTATAAAAATTAAAATAATGTTGTATAATAAAGCTGCAATTGGATGATGATAAATATAAGGTGGTATTGTAGGTATGCAAAAAATATAATGAGTCATTTTTTAATTTTAAATTAACTTTGGAAAATATATTCTGATGTAAACATTTATCCTTCGTGAATCATAGGTTGCAAAAATTCTAAAATTAATAGATCATAGCGTTTTTAATGAGCAAACATTGACAATTCATTTAATATTACTCATAAGCGAAATATATTAGTTTATTTTCTAAATATTTGATATTTTTTATTTTATTATTATTATTATGTTTGCCTTTCTTTTACAGTTATTAGCTGTAAAATATTAAAAAAAAAAACATTTACAATGAGTGAATAAAATTATTTTCCCTTCTAACGGAAAGAAATCTCCGAAACTAGTAGTTTATCGTTACCACTTCCAAAATTTGCAAAAGTAATTTTCCCATTTTCTCTAAATTAACAATTTTAAAATCGACTGTGGAATAAACTTATTGTATAAACCTATGTATTATTAACCTATGCGGGTAAACTGATTATTTTTGAAGTCAATACTTCTAGCAAAATGCATTTTTAATCGTGGTATCTCCCCTCACGATCAATATATTAGTTCTTGGAAGATTTATTTCAGTTGGATTTTTTATAGAACGCAATTCTACAATTAATGTTGAGGTATTAAATAAAATTAAAAGTAGAAGTGAGTGACAGTAAGAAAACAAACTAGGTTTGTTTAGAGTTATTCTGGTAGAAAAAGTTTAAGTTCATGTTGATTCTAAAAGAGATTAGTTGAGGATATTAAGTTGACCCTAAGTTTTAATTTGCTAAAATATTCTTCAAATCATAACATTTTTGTAATTGTGGGTACTTCTTTCGAATTAACCTTTCACTTTCATTAAATTCATTAGCGTTTTTTTAAGTAATTACAATCATAATTTATATACACAAAATAAAGACCCAAGCACTGAACTTAACATTTAAAGTTTATAATAGACGGATTATTTGATAAAAAAAAGTTAAAAATTTTAAGCTGAATTATATTTTTAAGTACTACTGAAAACGGTTGAGAAGAGTTTGGTTTCGTACTAGTTATATTTGAACTGAAAACTTACCACGACCGTTCTATGCTTCAGGTAATCCATTATTGCAGTTCATTAATGTGAATTCTCCTTTATAATGGGTTTAGTTCCAGTTTTTATTAAATTAAGTTAAGTTAATTGTTCATTAAATTCTTTGTTAATTTAATGAACATTTAACTGTTCAGTTAACTGAAGTTCCATTAAATTCTTAAGCAATTTTTTTTAATTGATTACAATCGTACTTCACAAACACAAATAAAAGGCCTAAATACTGAACTTAACATATAAAGTTTATATTACGTGGATTATTTGATAAAAGAAGTTAGAAATATTAATCTGAATTATATTTTTAAGTACAACTGCAAATGTATGAGACGAGTTTGGTTTTGTACTAGTTATATTTGAGTTGAAAACTTACCACAACCGTTCCCTGCTTCAGGTAATCCATTAGTGAAGCTACTTTCACAAACTAGTGATATCTTCCATTGCATCGAAAGCTTATATACCTCATAGCAATTTTAAGATTTGTTTTTCTTCTTCCACGATTGCGTTCTTCTAAATTATTTGTATTATTTGTGGCATTCGGGTTGTGCCGATTGCCATCGTGCAGGTATCGTCGATATGCAAATGAAGGGCGTTAAGTTTAGAGGTAGAGATGTTCGACTACAAAATTTAAAATTAAAAAAAAACTTAACAATTCTTAGTATTTTGAAGAAAATTTCAAAGATTTGTAGGATAGAATACAAAATGTCAACCAAATATAGGCAACTATTTTAGCTAAGTTTTTAAAACAGTTTAATCCTGCATTGTGGTCTAGCATACTTTCCATACATCGATCATTCAGTTTTATGCTGGTTGCATGTATGAACTTTTATCCTGTAACTCATATTATGTTCTGATCTTTTGAAATCACCCTGGGCAATTCTCTGAAAACTGAAACCAATGTACCTACAAAAATCTCGAAGGAATGTAAAAATAATGAATTGCCTAACAAATTTAAATGTCCAAAGTAGCATAAAATTGTAATTAAAAAATGTTGCGACAGAATTTAATTTAACTTTTTGACATGAAATTTCGCTCATTTCATTGACTCTAAATTATGTAAAATAGAGTATAATTAATAGCGGTTGTTAAGGGAATAAATTCAAGAAAAACAATAATAATTGTCTTAAATGGCAATCATTGTAATTAGTAGAAATTCTAAAGTTTTATAATTTTGCATTCTAAGTAAAAAAGAGTTATGAAACTAAGCTCAAAGTTCAAGTCCTTACACATGTCCTGTGAGTCGGTGTGAAGAATATATTTTTTTAAAGTAAAAATATATTTTATATTTCAAATTTTACAAAACTTCCTATTTTCTTTTAAAATTCAATCGCAAAGTGTTGTACAACTTCTAAAAACAATAGAGAAATAGTTTAAATTGTTATTTTAGAAAATACAATTGTCCAGTGCGTCGGTAATTTAATAATTGCGTAAAAGCAAGATATTTCAGTACAAAAGTATTTTGATAACGATTATTGTAGAATTCAATGTATACATTAATTATTGTAAATTCGATATGTATGTCAATTATTGTAAAATTTTCTATTTACGTCAATTATTGTAAAATCCGTTATTTATGTCAATCATGGTAAAATTCTCTATTTGCGTTAAAAACCTTTCTAAAGTAAAATCTCTTAATAAAAGGGAATCTAAATAAATCTTAAACTTGTATTAAACACCTATATATATGTGTGAGTCCCAATCATTACTCCAAATTTTCAAATGAGAGATACCCGGGAGAGGCTTTTTCATCTGGGGAATTTTATTTTTTTAATAATGTTTTTTAGGAATAGGAAAGTTTGTGTTAATGAGCTGGCAATTTCCAAGTCTTCCTTCCTACTTTTACCCAGCAGAGGAATTTCAAAATCTTCCACCAATCTAGAAACTATAAGACAGCACACTGTTTGTCTCCAAGTCACACAATTCATCAAGTTTGTAATCTTGTATTTTTTCTGTTGTTGCTAAACCATTCTGAAGAAAGATTGTTTTTTATTGCTAGGCTTTTATTAGATGTTTTGCCTAAATGCCAATAATTGTAGCTGTCTGTTGCATATGATATCCTCAACACATGAAACAGCTTTAGAAGGAAGATTCATATTTTTTAGTGTTGTTACAAATCTCGAAACCGTATCTTTCTCCTTTAGTGTTAGAACAAATCAATAAAGTTTAGCAATCGATACGAAAAAATGTGGCAAGAGTAAGCAAAAGGACACTATTTTTTTACTATTAGGCACTTTGATCCTCCCCTTGTTATTCACTTCAATTACTTATCGCAAAGTATATTTGCAAAATATGTACGTGTGGGTTTATTTTGTCATATAGTTTTAATGTATTTTTTGTAGTGTATATGTTCCCCATTTTTGAAAGGAAAACATTGTCCTTGAAAACAATCTGAGTTGATATTATTATGACATAACGATTTATTCTAAAAAGTTTTTCAATCATAATGAATTTTCAAACTGTTTAGTTCAAGAAAGAATTTGGCACAAGACATTTCATAGATCAGCAGTTACGTGACCAAAGAGCTTTGCATTCCTTGGGCGAATTTTGTAAAATGTAGAGAAAAAACCTTGATTTGAGAATTTGTTTCGTTGAATAAGAAGAATGCTTTCTTTAAAGACACAGCTGTGTAATATTTTCTTGTATTCGATTTTTCCCGTCTTTCTAAAAATAAGCAGCTGGCTATAAATCAGAATAGAAACAAAACTACAGGTCAACAGTGGCAGATGTTATGAAAAGGTGTTTGCATTGTAGCACTTAACATTGTGACATGCTCCATTGTAACTTAATATTAATTTTTAAAAATGTTTTTAATTTCAAACTGATTTTCATAATAACAAATTCTTCTAAAAAGAGTTCTAAAATGTAAGCATTTATTAGCAAGAAATGAAGTTGTTTGGGAAAATATAAGCACCACTCATTTTTTTAAGTGGAAGAAAATTTCATGTATTAGGCAATTTTAAAGCGCTTTGGTAAATATGTATCACCAAAAAAAATTCATTAATTATTTTTATCTTTTCTTAAAAACATAATTTACCAAGCACTACAAATAAGGGCCGCGTAGCCCAGTCGGGAGAGTATCGTTCTCGCAACTAGATGGTTGCGAGCCCTGAGGTTGCGAGTTCGGGCCTGGGACCGACTAAAGACCGCCGTGTTCGCTAATGGTGACTGGAGCACGTTAAATCAGTCATGGTTGCAAAGTCCTCCAAGTTCCCATACAAATCAATACCTCTGGGGGTGGCAAAGCCAAGTCTTCTGGTGGAATCTTCTGCTTGGTATTGCCTCTAAATTAAGAAGTTCCACAAAGGGTCGGTAGTGCTGCCATCTACCGGGTAGCTACCGAAAGAGGTAGAAATGAACTCTTCGGTGGCTATAGGTAGACTTGCGCACTCCCTCTCGCTAGTGTGCTCTTACATCCTGTGCAGTACTGCCCACTACCGATCTGTACGGGATATGGGGTTGGTACAAAATGCTAAAAAGCAGAGGTGCCTCAGTCCCCATATTCTTTGATAAGAAGAAGAAGAAGAGAAGAAGCACTACAAATTGTACTCTTTTCTGAATTAAATAGCAAACCCATCTACTAAAATGAACCAAAATTGTGCCCACTTTGAGTAACCAAGTAGTATAAAGTATGTCCGAATGTCCCGTGCGTCGGTTGCTTATTAAATCTACAAAAATAATCTTTTAGCTATTTTTTATAATAATGGTATTATTAACATGTACCCAAATGTACTAATGTATTTCATAATTTTAGGGCTTATATATTCACAGAAAATTTCAACTTTTCTTTTGAGCGTAATTTTCTTTTGCTCCTCTGTATCCCGTTAGTCAGTTGCCTAAAAATGCATATTTTACTTAGTTAAAACAATTATTTTTCCATATAAATTTACCACCAACTAAAATTATAGAAAAGAAAAACATAAATAATAACTTCATCATTAGTTTGTTATTTTAATTTGCTTAAGAGAAGAAAAAAGAGCACAAAATGTCCCGTGCATCAGACAGAGAATTGCCCTCCTAAATGATAAATTTAATTAAATAAATCAATTTCCCTCTTCGACTTTGGTTTCTTCAATGTAAATTAATTTAGGTTCTTCATTCTATGTAATCTATATCTGGTTTTTCCTGTATGATTTTTGTTCTCCTACTCCAACCCTTTCTAGCAAACCAATAGCGTTTCCAGAAGGGAACGGAACTGCACTGCATACTAGAAAAGTGTCTTAAACAGTCTCTGGATAAATAATATTAATTATTTTTTATAAAATAGCCTTTCAAATTGCATTTAATAGTTTCCAGGAATTGCAAAAAATATTTTTTTCCCTAAATATTTATTTAAATGTTGGGTAAGACACTTGATTTCAAATATTCATTCCAGGAAAGTCCGAATTTCGAAATTAGTTAAAAATACCGATGAGTCAACTACTTTACTTGAAGCTTTTTATCCAGAAACACGTCCTTTTTAAAACGAAAATTCTTTGAAATTGTTTCATAATTGGAAAGCGAAAGTTTTTGCCCATAAAGTGGTTTTTCTTTCTGGCAATATAGAAAAAAAAAATAAAAGTAACAATATAAACTTGCAAACCTCATTAGAATGGTTTATGAAAAATATCTCAGTAGCAATTTGCTTGGTTTGCATTTCTTATTAGGTCCTTACAGAATTCGTCGAGATAAATTTTTTTCATCAATTACTTTGCCAAGTCAGCTATCTTATAAATTATCCTTACAGTATTATTTTTTGAAGATCTCTTATCCTCCCTTTAAGCAAAACCTAAAATCTGAAATGATACAAAAATTTAAAGGTTAAGTATTTTGCGCGTATTCAGTACACCTGAACTAACATTACATGAGTATCTTAGGCCATTTTCTCCCAATTTCTAACAAAACTTCATGTATGTCTGTTGCTCCATTTCAATTTGAAGTGAGTTTTCGAACACACTTAGTTCGAATGCTACGTCGTAGTCTAATCTGCGTCGGTTTCATGCGCTCCTTTCTACGTGCCTTCCCACATAAGACAGCATTTTTAATAGATTTGTTTTGGATGGATACAAAAAGTAAGAGGTGCACACTCAGCTGTTGATAATGTACTTCAAAACTTCCGAAAATTATTCTGAGATGTACGGTGCTTAGGAATTCCTGTAACATTCGAGCAATGGTACTCAAATATATCTAATAGACTGAGAAGCGACTACAAGTTTAGGCACTTCATCAAACATATATCTGAATTTTTGATACACTGTAGAAAAATGATGAAGATACTGGTCTGTCGGGGCAAAAATGACCCAAACTGTGCAAAAATCGACTCTAAATTAATTGAGTTAAATCCTATTGCCAACTTTGACATAACTGGTCAAAAATCTAATATTTTTTATTAATAACCCTCCGTTCTTTAATTTTCAATTTTACGATAAGTATTACTTAATCAGTTATTTAATATTTATTCCAAAATTAACAGATGAAATCACCGCGCAGGTGAAATCTTCTGCACCTTTTCTCATTAGTCCTCCCCTCCCCCCCCCCCCCTTCTTCCTCTTTAACTTTCACATAAAAATGAATGCTCATTATTTGTTAAGTTGCATCATATTTGGAATCGTGTATAGATCAACTTTTTAAAAAAAGTTGGGTTTTACATAGTTTCAGACATTTTTTTCCAGACAGTCCAGCATGTTCACAATATACTTGCATGTCTCTACATTCTGTAAAAAAATCAGAATGTTATTTGATAGGGTACCTAAACTTTTACTGTCGCCTCTCGGACTTTAAATAAACCACGAAAAGTAATATGTGAAAATTTATTCATTAAAAGTGAATGTGAATTTATGCATTCACATATCTTTTATTCATTCTGATTAAAAGAATTTTATCATTTATTAAAACAGCTTTTGGTAACAAAAAAAAGTTTCTTCAATATCGGTTAAATGCTGTTTCAGCGCGATTGATGACGGCAAGTTGGTTTATAAATATTTCGTAAAAGGGATCTCTTAGTGACAGTTACAGCCCCCAAAATATGATAAAAGGCATTGTCATTGACATTGAATCTATCTGCCAAGTTTCAATCCGATTGGATGATGCAAGGGGGTAATTAGGTCTCCGCAGATTTGATATACACTATCGATATACATAGACACACATATACACAAAATTGAAGTGCATATAAAGGATTTTATAAGGACCGTGAGTAGTCTGGCGTATTTAAAATTGTTTAGAAGAATAGCTTTGTTGGAAATTCAAAAGAGTTAAATATTGGATTCTATTGTTGATAAAGATAAGATTAATTTGGTTTTCTTCATGTGTTCAAATTGATATTTATCCTATCTATAAAACTGTCAGCTTATGTATTCCACAACAATTTTTCAAAATGTCTGGATTGTTTCTGATTCTTTTAACTTTGATTAGAAAGAAAGTAGGTGTGTTGAACATCGCACGGCTTTCAATTGCACTATAATACTGACGAGGATTAGTGCTGTTCACCGTTTTCATGTTTTAAACATTCATTTAGAAAAAATTGGCAGTTTGATGATAATTTTTTTTATAAACTATTAAAAATAAATGTTTCGATACTTTTTACATTATTTCATTATCTTATTTTGTAAGTAAAATAGATGGGAGAAGGAAAACGTTTGTTGATAAGTTTATTTAATGCTCAATGGAAGAGAACTCTGTGTTGAAGACATTCTTTTTTTTCAACTTTTACACTTTTACAGCATTTTCAAGGAAATTACGGTGATGGGGAGTTCCTTAAGAGCATTACCATAGGGATTTTTTTTTTTTTTATCAAACTCTTTCAAGTCGTTTTTAGCAATTACTGAAAAAAAATGATTTTTGCAAACAAATTTTTTCAAGTAACCTTATGCACTTGTGCAAATTTGACGAAAACCTTAATGGTAGTTTCCATAGTACCCGTACACCAAATTTGAATATCGTGGATCAATTCTTTCGTAAGTTATGCTGACCTCGTACGAAGAGAAGCCTAGACACACAGACAGACATTTTTTCTAGACACTCTTTTGAAGTCAAAATGTTCCAAAACATGGAGAAATGTGAAGAAGAAAAAAAGAAAAGAAAAAAAAAAAATTAATCTAAAACATAACTTTCATTATCATATTGTTACGAATTTTTGTATATTTGTAAATATTTTGTAGTGTCGATTTTGTAATTAGGAAAATTTATGTACATTTCACATAAGGCAGTGCAATAGTTCGTCTTTAGTTTGCTTCCCCACAATGTGGGTCTTAATGCTTGATAACGAGTTTTACAGAGATAACACTGGGAAGCCAGTTTTACAAGGAGCAGTGCATTTAACATTATGGTAATGGCAATCTCGCCAAATTGGCGAGATAGAGCCAAGTTGGCGACGGTTTTGTCGACTAATTTTTGTCGCCAAATTTGGCGAGAAATCGCTAAATGTCGCCAAACTTGGCAAACATTCGGTGACATTTTCAGTCCCCATGTACATGTATAGGACTTTTCGACTACCATCTGGAAAGTTCTCCAAATAGCTACCTCTAGAAGTTTCAAGAACGTTCGCCTCCCCTATATAAGCCCAAGTCAGCGGGTGATGGAGTTAGTCGATTTTGAATCACGGAGTTAGTTGAATGGAATTATTGAGTCTCAGTGAACATTCTGAGAAGTTCTAGTATTGCATTGTCTTTTGCAGCGATTTGAGCAGTTGTGTTGTCAAGTTTTTAACTACTGTTTTGTGCTCTATTGTTGTGAAAAGAGCTGTATTGTGTCTACTAGAACGAGAAGTTCTGGAGTTGTAAGGGAATCTGTGAAGAGTTATATTGGAATACATTTCTGAAAGTTTTCATCTGCTTTGGCTTCAAATCTTTCGAACCCACCCACGCAACAATATGTTAACATATGGGTAATTGAAAGTAATAAGACAATGTGTAAGTATAAGTAAACTATTGAGAAGCGGAACTCTTAACTTTTAAATTGTTAGATCAAGAGAGAAAGAGATCTTCACTAAAAAAAAAAAAATATCCAGAAATAATATTTACCTTTTTCTTTTATTAACAATAGTGGAATTTTTATAAAGGTTGATTACAATTGCTTGATTTTTATGAAAAATTTCTTTTTAAAAAAAAACTCAAAATTTAATCCATGCATCTCTCAGAAAAGGCAGAATGAAATACATCATTAGCATAATTAGTATAATTTTGATTAACTTCTACGAATTTATGAAGAAGTATTTTCCTCCTTACGCTAAATTAATTAAAGCAAATCAACTTTCCCCTTCTAAATACATTTCTATTCAAGACATTTCTAGCCGTTCTACTATTACAATTTTCAATGCATAGAGATAGGATTATTTACTGGGCAAACGATTAATGTTTCTGTTAAATCCTTGATTTTTCCGAAAGCATTAATTATATTTCCTAATTAGCTGTTAAATAATTCTTACGCATTAGTTTTCGGTTCAAATATATTACACATATTTATCACGCTGCTTCTCTTTTCCTGGGAATGTTATCGAATTTTGATTTTTTTATTAGTTGAAATCCAAGTGATATTTGGTCAAAGGGTATAATTATTAAGTTTTGTGATAAACAGTTAATTAGTTTTAGCCTTTTTGAACAGTTGTAGAATTCTTTTCTCAAGTTTTGTGCCATATTTGAAATATTGCCATTATGAATATAATGTTTTGTTCATATTTGAATTGTAAAAATCTTTTGTTCACAATAAGCGCCATTATACCTTTGAGTGGTCCAATTGTATGTAAGAGTTTCTAGGTAAAATATTTCCATATAGAATTAAAATATTCCTTGCTTGAACAAATAGGCATGACTTCAGGCGTTGAAATTTAAGACGGAAACTGTATAAATGAATGAAGAATTTAGCGAGAGTGTTATAAATTTTGAAATACTAATAATAATGAAATATTATAAATCTGATATTATTTTCAGTTCCTTATAATTGGGGGAATAAAGTGTTGTTGCACATTAGTGAACTCTATGCATCGTAAATTGCATGAATATATTCGTAGCAAAGTTTTTCAGAATAAATTTTTATTTTTAATACAGACATAGTTATTTATCTAAAATGTTTTTTTTTTTTTTAATAAAACAACTACGGTTTGAAATATTTTCATACTTTTGTGTAATTAAAATTATAAAAAAGGTATTTAAATGAATTAATAGGAAAGGGAAGGATACAAAGAAAAAAAATATATAGAATTGTATCGAAGTTATTTTAAATATTACTATTTAGCAAACAATAAATAGTGTTGTTCCTTTCGATATATTAAGATCCTTAAACTTATGATATATTCATCTTAATCTCATTAATGTTGTATTTACACCATTGTTCCAATGGAGAAGTTTTTAACACTGCGAACAATTTTGTAACTTGTATTAGTCATTTACTTAACTAGGGGGCTCCACCCCCTGCTCTCTGACGCTCGCCAACCCCCTGGATTTCTATGCAAATACCCTTGGCTCGCTTTGCTCGTCTTAAAGAGAAGCATTTAAAATATGCCCTTGCAAAAAGCCATTTCAGCTGCATAATGCCATGAAACTGAAAACGTTTTGTTATTTTTGAAGAGCCAGAATACTTGCCACGTCATTATCCTGCTGCTGTCGAGACGCGTTAAGCAGGGACAGTGTGGCAATGTAGTAGAAAATTCTTGAAAAACAACAAAAATAAACAGCATCGTATGTATGTTTAAAAAAGATTGGTTATTTCATTGAACAATTGTAATTTACGGGCTCGTTTCGTATGAAGCGCCAAAATAATTAAAGTTGCTTATCGAAATTTCTTAACGAAGCAATCATTTGTTCACATAATTTTTTTGCGATTCTTAGAAAATAAAATAAAACAGTTGAAGGCCAATTATCCGGCATTCAATCAACCGAAATTTTTTGAAAATCAAATTTGGCGAGAAAATTAATCCTATTTCACCAAAAGTGTTTTTTTTTTTTTTTTTTTTTTTTTTTTTAAATTTCGTATGAGATTTTGAAGTTTAGTGGGTAGTTTTATTCGTTATTTTGATAGTTTTCAATTCGTAATAGCTGAATTTGCACCGATTAGAAATGAATATAGGTTCAGATTTACTGCACAGTGCCTCTTAGTGACTTTTTGAAAGTTGGCGATTTAGCACTGAATGCAACCCGGCGACCTCCGGAACATATTCCAGCAGATAACTTTTCCGAAAAGTCTGGTTTATCCGAAATTCTAATCCAAAAGTACACATTTTGGATCTATTTATTCTTGCATCATTGTAACTATTAAATCAATACGTTTTAATTAGGCAATAATTTCTACACGTAGATTGTAATAAGAAAAACAAAATATAGCGAATCCAAGTTGTTGTTGTTGCCAAATGTATTAGTAAAATTTCAATAGATATATTGTGAATGGCAGGTTTGCTGAATTTGGAAATTCGTGCATAAAGTACATTTAGAAGATACTGTGATTGAACGTTTGAAGTCGTTGCCATTTTGCTCACAGAAATACAGCCGAATTTGGACGTTACGCAAGAGAATTATATATATAGATACTTATTTGTGCCTTCAACTTTTTATTTTTATCTTTCAAAATAAAAAATTTCAAAGCCTTTTTTTTAAAGGATGAAACATATGTTGAGTAAAAATAAAAAATGACACCATATCCGATGTAAGTGTCTATGAGTTGATGTTGTTTTTTCTGTTTGAAATTCAAATGAGACTAATCTAAGTAGATGTAGTTTAGTACTACTTTTGACATGATTACAAGACAAGTCATGCAACAATCAACTCTGAATATATAAAAGATGTTTTCTATGGGTAGAAACCCAACAATTGTATGTAGAGTTTTGTAAACTTTCAGAAAATGCAAAAAGAATGTATTTGAACTTGAGGAAAAGTATTCAAGCTAGCTTTTTTAAAACTTGCATCACAAAATTATAATTTATAATACACATACACAGTGTTTGTGGATATGTAGGACGAAAGATCTTTACATTGATAATAATATATCATCTGGCTAAGAAAAAAAACAGACAATGATTGTGATTTTAACTCTCAATATATGATTGTGCCATAGTATTTTTGAATTTATGACACCAATACTTTTGTAACACAAATTTATCATTATTCGATTAAAATATTTCTATATAGCGTGGAATTTAATCTGCTAATAATCAGGCTGAATATTATAATTTGGGATATTTCTTGAGAAAGCTGCTAATATTTAAAGTTATTATATTTTTTGGAAGCTTTACAGCTGACTCTTTTGCAAGTGCAGGAAAACTACAAATAGGGCTTAATTTTAGAAGCATTAAACATTAATTAAACGTCTTATTTAATAAAATTATTTTTATTTTTCAGAAATAATTATTATATAACAATTCAATCATCATACAAAAGATTCATTGTTCAAAAGAGCAATTATTTTATTTCTTAGGAAATATGGAGGATGACATTTTGATTGCTCTCATTTACAACAAGAATTTTTAAAAATTTGGCACATTTAGGTTCTTATAATAAAGGAGCTTTGCTTGAACTTGAAATGTATTGGTATTCATTATTCCCTACGATATCTGTTAGTTTTATTTTTGGTTCATTTTCTAACGGTCTTTTTCGGATTATACGCGTTCCATAATTCTGCGAAGTACTTTGTAGAGCTGGACTTATTTCAACAGATATTTGTTCCGTTTCCGAGTAGACATTCGGGGATTTTGGGGAAGATCTCAAATTAACACCATCATCCAACAAGACATATTGTCCTTGATCATTAAAAGTGGATGGTAGGGCATCATTGATGGTAAAGAAAGAATCTTGAGACTGACTTCCAGCAACATTAGATTCTTGGTTGTTGTTCAAAGGATCACTATAATGCATGAAATCGATGTACTTGTCATTCGATGAAGGATTTTCACTTTCGCTTTTCTCGAAAAAGATTTCACCATTTTGATTTTTAGCTTTAAAATCATTTGAGAAGTCATCAAGAGGATAGCTTGGAATAAGGTAATATCTTTGGCCGGTGTTTACAGTTTCCTCGGAAGGGTTACTATAATGCATGAAATCTATGTACTTATTATTCTCCTGAATACCACTGTTTACCATGTTAGGTAATCTGGTGTCATTTCGGTTGCTAGTGTTAAGGACATTTGTGATGTCATTTACAAATTGACGTTGTGGGGTAAGATTGGACCCTTCGCCTTTGTTTCCTAAGTTCTTGTACTGAAGGTCTACATATCCTACTGGTTCAGATCGATCGTATCCATTATTGTTTTCAACAAAATTCTGGTTGTTTACCATAAAACCTTCTGCGATGTTATGGAAATTAGGATCTTCTGAAATTAGGTTGGCACTTCCACCATTGTGATCAATTTCTGTGTATTCGATGTCTCCGTATTCTACAGGTGGTGAAAAGTCGTAATAATTACGGTTATCACCCATATTTTGCGATGATGCTTGTGTCAGGTTACTACCAGAAGAGTACCTATCCTTTGAATATACATTCAAAGTATCATGTGAAACTAATATAGGATCTTGGCCACTATTTTCGATATTACTGTAAGGAATGATGTCTATGTATTCACGGAGCGGTGATAAGTCGTACACATTATTTGTTTCTTTAATGTTCTGGAATAAAGCATCAGTTGCGTTGTTTACATTTTCTCCGTTTTCGAAAACTTCCACTATATCTAATGTTTGGTGACCATCATTATGAAAATCTGTCAAAGGAATGAGATCCACGTATTCTAGGGATGGTGAAATTTCGTAACCATTATTGTTTATACCATCATCAAGTAAATAATCAGTTAAATTGCCCGAATCCAACCGATGGGTGAAAGCCTCATTAGTGTCATAACCGAAGGAGATAGTGTTTGGTAGTTGTCTATTACTGTTAAAGTCCATGTAAGGAGTATTGACTACATAATCTACAGGCAGGTGAGTTTCTGGGCTGTCAATTGCAGAATTCAGAATTTGTTTTTCAGCATAGTTATTTGAAAAACTGATTTGGACTAAACCATCTTTAGGAGATCCTTTGTTATAACTGCCTAAGTTGTTCTCAACAATTTGAAACTCAACCAAATTTCCATTTATGTCGGATGTGCCGAATTCATTCTCGAAAAAAATTGGAATCAGTTGAAGAGGTTCATCCGAATTAGCAACTTCCACATTTGCTTTGGACTCTTCTCCCACGGGAATGAAAGAATTATCTTCAACTTGAACATCAATTAAGTCACGAGAAACATGCTGCGACAAAGCTCCACTTCCATTCACATGATATCGCGCAACTTCCATTTCCGAATTTATTGAATTGATATCGTTTGCACCAGTTATGAATTCCTTTAAAAAGTCCTGCTCTTTCAATGTTGGCTCGATAGTCAATTTATTAATTACACCTTCCGCTGTGGAAGAATTTGCCAAAAGTGGATTTGTAATACTAGAATATTCTTCTACCGAAGCATTCATTGGTTCATGTAGGTGGTTTAGCGTTAGACTAGTTTCATTAGAAATTTGAAAACCTATTGAATCTACAGAACTCTTCTGAATCTCGTTATCAATTATTTCAGGTATTGTTTGATTAAACCGTGATTCAGTACGCTTCGGATTCAAAACTCGAATGAAAATAGGCATGTTGTTAATTCTATGCATGAAATCATTCATTTCCGTACTTTGGATCACCAATTCCAGCTTTGGCTGATCTTTCTTAGGGTGTTCAACTAGCTTTTCAACTTGGTTATTTAGATTTGAATTATTGGATGAAGTTATTTCTACAATTATGGTTTCATTTTGAACGCTGTGGTTGGTGCTGGATTTCAAGTCTTCTCCAATTGCATTCATTGGAGAGTTTGACACAGGGGAATCTGTTGTACCTTCAGTTGAAATATATGTGGTTGTTTCTTCATGAATGGTAAGAGATGAGACATTATCCTCTTTACTTCTGGTGTTCATCTCAGCAATGGTTGTATGATTTATATTAGCTGAAGAAACATTCAATACTGAAGGGATATTTGTGGGAACAGGAGTAGAAAATTCTTCAGAAAGTGTGGATGAAGTACCTACTTGAATTGTTGTGGCAGGTTGTGTTACTTCATTAACAGTGGTGATTTCAGTTGAAAATATGGAAGAAATTGTACTTTGGTTATGAGGGGTTCTTGTAGTGCTTGAAGTTTCCCTTTCAGCGAAATTGGTAAGTACGGCATTCAAATCTAAAGGTGTTTCTACCTCAGTAATGTACAATGGTGTCTCTCCAAAGTAAAAATCAGAAGTAGACTGCGTGCTTGTTGTAGGAGTTTCTTGATAAATTTTTGGTTTTGAATCACTCGTTGTTTCGTAGATATCAAAAAGATCTTCCAAGAAAGAAGAAACAGTATAAGATTCCTCCGTAGCACTAGGAAGAGTTGAAGACTCAACCTCAGTTGTATGTTGAGGTAATTTAGTTGTAGGAGTTGATGTTTCATTTGCATTTTTGATGTGACTTATTTGCTGTAATATTTCATCTGATATGTTAATTAATTGGTTATTAACTTCTATTAGATTTGATGAATTGTTTGGGCCATTTTCTAGGGAGGTGTTTAAGGCATCAACAATATCTCCTGCAACATCTAAATCGGATATTACTTTATTAATTGACATTGTGGCGTTCTTAGTTTTAGACTTTTCTGCTAACATGCCTAATACTTTTGCAATATTCTTCGAAGAATTATTCAATATTTTCTTTGTTGCGTTTGTCTTAAGACTTGTCTGAAAATGTATTCCTGTTTCATTCAAGAGCTCATAAAGAGCGTTTCCAGAAGAATAAACTTTCGTTTTTCCTTCCCAGTGCTTTTTAGTGTTTTGACCTAGATTCATAACATAATGGTAATACCGACCATTCTCATTAGACGTATCAAACACTGTGGACATGGGAGACGAAAGTAATGTTTTAGAAATTGAGGTCTTTGGAACTTGAGATGTGGCCAATTGCGATTTGGTTTTAAAATAACTTTTAATGCTTGCTGGTTTTTGTTTTTGAAGAGTATTTGAAGTGGAATTCCTTACTGAAGAATTGGGATTGATTTTGTCATTCGAAAGTATTTTTGGTTTGCTTTTCGTCAGAAAATTCTTTTCTTTGTCTAGTTTTTGTTGCAAAACAGGCTGGAGTGTTTGATTTTCTTGTACACTTTTAATAAATTGCACCGTGCTTGGTTTATCTTCAAGTGTTGTTGGAGCTATATTTGAGTAAGAAGGAAATTCTGAAGGAGAAGTGTTGTTGCGATTATAGTATACTTGCCCATCATACCTCGAAGGGTCGAATCTGTTTGGTGCGAGTGGAATTATTTCCAAAGGCTTTAGGTATTCAGAACTTTGGCTCTTTGGCGCATTGTCCACCAACGGGATGTATTCTGAAGTAGTACTTGACACTCTATCCGTAAATGGGATATACTCTGTAGAAATACTTGGGAAGTTTTTCGGCAATGAAGGAAGCGTCGGTTTTGGATTTTGTTTCAAAATCCGTTGCGAGTCATAATTTTGATCAGCAGGAAAAAATGGCACAATGGGCTCATTATAAATCCGGGATGGTTGATATCCTGGAGATATTCTATTTTGTAAAGTAAGAACATTTTCATTTTCATTCAATACATTTTTTGTGACTGGATATTGAAGTCTCTTAAGTGGAACAAATGAATCCGAAGGCATTGCAAGTTGTCCAAATTTTCCTACTTCCACATTAAAAGTTTGCATTTTTGGAATTATCTCATTCTCGTTTGAGTTTCGTTCTGAATATTCTTGTGGAATATCTGGTTTGATGACTGGCTGAGTCTTCAACCTGGCACCGAACGTGTTTTCATTTGAGTCAATGTTTTGTCCAAATTGGACAACGTTCGACTGGAAATTAGCTCTTGGTCCATTGTCATCCACCGCGTAGTGAAGTCTTCTTGTCTCGCCATCTTGTCCTTTAAAAGTGTAAATATCGTGAAAAGATTCAAGTGGACGAACGTCGATAAATGTTGGGATTTCCTCGTCGATTACATTGTAGGCAACATTGTTTGGATTCCGGGAGTTTTGGTTCTGTAAAGGGAATAAAAAATATACATTTAGAAACATAAATGAAAAATGTGTTGGTTACTAGCTTGTAGTTATTATGTAGTGTTACGTAGAACTATACTGTAGTTGTATTTATTCTTTGTTTTTATAATAGTAAGATGCCTTTTGAATTTATCCCACTATTTTAGAAGAAATTGTAATTCGTTTTGCTTTGGCCACAGAAAATACGTCATATCGTAACAGTTTTGGTCGTACCATATGAGACAGTTTAGTCATAGCTGGCTGTCATAGAAAATAGCCGGCCTCAATTTATTCCAAAGGAAGTAAATGAAATAAATATTTTCCTACTTATTTTAGATTGTTTCTGATCTTTTGAATTATGATGTGCATTATTTAAAATTACCGTTGTTTTGTCTTATTTGAGAAGAAAATGTAGTGTCTTCACATATGTGTTAGAAAATGTCGTAAGAAAACGAAGAAGAAAATTTACAATTTGCAAATTTAACCTCAATTGAAATGGCTTGAAATTGAAAAGAAAACAAATCACCTTGAAATGTATTTTTTAATTGTCGATTGACCAGTTTTCAACCCATTATATTATTTTACTTTTTTAAAGTATAGTTGATAAAATCGTATTATAAATATTTTAACATCAACCTACAAATAGAAACACTTTACTAGACTTTACAAACGAAAGCGCTATCAACCAATTAATTTTTTTTTTACGTTCATTTAATTGATGCAAGTATACTTCTTCCTAGTGCACTTCATATACGAAGTGCAACCCTATTATTCTATTTGGTACTTTTCAATGTTTACCCTAATTTACATTTATTTAACTTTATATATATATATATATGTATATATTTGTTTCCTACGACATTCTTAGCTTGTTTACGGGGATTAATGTTTAGCGGTAAGTTTTGGCCATATCCTTCAGTAGTAATTAAAAATGACGTCAAAGTTTATCTTGTCCTTTAAGCATTTGTAATAATTATTAATTCAATAGCAATATTTTCTTATCATTAAAAACATTCAAAGTTTAACTACAGATCATACAGAAATAATGAACAGGACATACTAAAGAATAGTATCCATGTTTACATGGTACTGGCTAAAGTTCTGTGGTCTAATTGCGATTTGCCATCACAGTATTTGGCTGAAAACTATACAGAAAGCTGGTATTGCTGGAAATGCATCGTTCTATTGCCTAATCGTTTAATTGCCTAGTGACAAGAAAAATGCACGCATATCAAAGAAGGAGGAAGGAATATCTATTGTTCTTTCTTACCTCATTATACCTCGAGATGAAACTGTCTTCTGCCAAATTCTGTGCCTGAACTACTGCTAGAAGAACAAACACCTGAAAATTGAAGAAGAACTTCAATGAATATTCCTTGGAAAGGCAATAATTAGGCATGTTGACAAATTTCTTAGTAATTGCTTCTTGAATTACAACTGGTAACTTGGTCATGCATGTGTCATTTAAATTATACTGATTTATAGGCCAAGTGGTAACTGTCAAATTTGGAAACACTCTTCAAAAATGAAGTAGACAAATATTAATAATTTAAGAATATTTTGAAATGATCGAATACATACGAATAAGTTTTAATTTCTGGATATCACACTCTTGAATTTCAAATAAGGGAAATAACAGACGATTTTGTTTTCGCACCGAATAATTTATTCGTTTCCAAACTGATCCAAGTTTGCAAGAATATGATGTCATCGATTAATATAGATTATCAAATTGGCAAGGCCATCTCGCACTGTTAGAACACATATAAAACACCATTTGACGTAATTTGCAAGGATATAGTGCAATGAAAGTAAATTTTGATTTTCGGCTTATTTTATGATAATAATAATAATAAAAAAAAAAACGTTTGGTATTGTTCGTTAAAATGTTAAAGCAAAATGAAATATACTACCAGTCTAAATTCCTATTTAGATCGCTAGCTCTGTGACGTCATCTAAGCGACCGCTGTGCCTTCTGTCGGTGATCACGGCAGAGCGCGCGTGATTGGTTGATGGGAATTGTCGGCACCAGGTGACATCACATGACGTAATAGACTGAGGATTTAAACTGGAATCCTGACTGGTAGCGTGTAAATCCGGTTTAAGTCTAATATTTTGTTTGAGGGGGGTGATAAAGAAACAGCAAAAACAGATGGATAGGATATAAAAATATTTTTAAATTCTAAACGTAGCTTTATAATCATATTTAATCTAGTAATCAATCCGTAACTAAATATTTAGTAATTATATAATAAGAGGTACTTGTTTAAAATGGTATTATTACTAAATTTCTCAATATATTCCCCATTGAACAACGGGCGTATAATGCGTATAGTTTAATATATATCAATTACACATGGCTACTTATAGCCAGCGGGAGTACATGTACAAAACAGTACACGACATGTCATTCTCTCACAATATTCTGCTATTCTAATATATATTCAATAATAGAATTTAATGACGTAATACGATTTCAATCATCGTAATAGCATTGCTTTGACTTGCATAATAATGGGTAATCATGCTTTTAGCGAATCGAAATCTAATTCAGTTAAGTTAAACACTGCCATTTCTAAACTAATCTTTCATAGTTGGTTGATTGAAAATGATCTGGTAAGTTATTTTTGGATATTTGTTCAGTAATATCTTTATTTAATATTCCAATATGAAGTCATATTTTTGTAATTAAAGAAGCTCTTTTTTAAAGATATTTAACTGTATAAATGATATGATTATGAAGAAGAATATGGTAACTCTATGATATTTGTTTAATACACCAATTGATTCGTGGAGTGTTATAATATCGTGTAATGTCGCTCTTACAATTGCTTTTTATTATCACATTACAACTTTTTCGATATCCAATTTGTGTAAAAAAAAATCTTTAATTACTCATAAATAGATATTCAGATAAAAAAAAAATTGACAAGCTGTATCACTAATTTAAATAAATAGTAAAAGCACAAGAGCTGAAAGTATAAACAATGGATATTTAATTCAATCGTGATATACGATGACTGCATAGTAAAAATACCATAAAACAAACAACATTTAATGGTAAAACAGCAAAATGTATTTGAAATATAAAACGTATTTAAATTAACATGATAAACATAAAACATCTCATCCTACCTACCGTCCAGATATCCAATAACGAAATTACTTGCCCTCTGTTAAAAAACAAAAATGGAAACAAATACGTTCAAAAACGACATCGCATCTTTTATAATGTATATTCTTTTAGAAACAAAAAATAAACCATATCTTCCAGAATCAACAAAAGCGTCAATGTAAACAAAGCTATGCAATCTTTAATGGAAGAAATTATAACTACTTTCTCATTTTGGGAAGTACTAATTTGAATATCAGTATAAAGCTATTTTGCTTTCGATGAAAAGTGTCATTCATGCACAAAATTACTGTTTATTATTAAAATTTGTCTACTTGTTTATCAACACAGATATATGTCTTGCATAAATAACCCAATTTTGCATTAGTAAATAACAACAGGCAGTATAGACGTTCGTTTTAACTTCAAAAACTATAAAACCCGCTTCCGCATTCTTTTTATTGCCCTATATCAGAAATAGTTACCAACAAAGTGCAATCAAACGACATTTAATGACTTAAATCTTCTTACCTGAAATTTCTTTTTTCAGACAAGACTCGAGCTTCACACAGTGTTACAATGAAAGAACTTTTTCGGTAAATTTTAAAAAACTTCGTGATGTAATTTTCAATTTACAAATCCTATAGACACCTTCAAACTTATATACGACACACGGGTGTTGTAGACTTAGATAATTGAAAATTATATTTCTGGTCTCAATTTCCTGTTCTTGCGGTTACGATTTGGTAAGGGAACTTATCTAGATGAGATCTTTCATTTGATATAACGCACTTTCTTGTGGAATTTGTGTTTTGTCTAAGAATGTTGACGTCACACAGATGGTAAGAGGCTATATTTGAATTTAACAATACATTAGCATATAGTCCGAGAGACGACTGCAATTTTTTGACCTCATCGAACATCTTTCTTAATTTTTTGTAGAAATTAGAGTAAAGTGAGTAGATTACGAATTCACTGGTCTGCCGTGGCAAAAATGGCCGAAACTGATCAAAAATCAACTTGGAATGAGTTGAACTAAAATCCGATTGCCAACTATGTCATAACTTGCCAAAAAGAGGACACATTTTTTCGTCTGGCGACCCACTTCATTTTGATTTTCAATTAGAAAAAACACAAACGATCTCTGATCTCTGGCTCGGAAAACTTGCATCTTTTAAAAGTAAGCCAAATTGGCAACATCAGTTACGTCATCAGTGACGTAATGTTTATTGCCATTTTGGCTCATTTGTGAAAGATGTAAGTAAGCCATAGCCACACATCCGAATTGTCTGCAATCTTCTAAATTGAAAATTAAGGAGTGAAGGTTACCAAATAAAAGAAAATTCCCATTATTTGGCAAGTTATGGCGCATTTGACAAATGGATTTAGTTCAACTTATTAAAAGTCGATTTTTGACCAGTTTCGGCCATTTTTGCCACGGCAGACCAGTGGATTCGTAATCTACTCACTTTTCTCCAATTTCTATAAAAAAATTCAGAATGATGTTCGATGGGGTTCAAAAATTGCAGTCGCCTCTCAGTCTAATACATTAGCATAGTGTAAAAGACTAATTATGAGTTTTCAGGGTGGTTTCTAAACATTATGCATTATGCAGGGTGGTTTATAACATTATAAACAACTGAGTTGCACGAACTAAAACAAACACAGAAGAATTTAAAGATTTACTTATCAACGGTAACCATTTAATATATCTTATTCTTTTTTCATTATATCTTTTTGAGATTTCTCATAATTCTTTAAAATGAAGTGTTATGCATTGCTTGTACGAAACGCCTATTATGAACAATGGACAATTCCCCCATTTTTAAATTTTTTTTTTATTCAATTCAAAATGTTTCGAAAAGGCCATAAACATAAACATTTCTGCTTAAAGCGCTTTTCTTTTTTTTTTTTAATTTGCGATCAAAATTACCTTGTGGCGAGGAAACTGCTCATTTCGTTGGCATTGAAAGGGACGTAAAGAGATCTCAAACATCTTGGCTTGAAATGCAGCAGGGGAAACCAGATTTGCAAGTTTCTCGCAAATCACGCCAACCTGTACGGAATGTGACAATGGTCTACCAACGCCAACTTTTTTTAACGATAATTATTTGGCAGAAACCTCACAATAACCATAGAAAGCAGGGATCTCTTTACGTCACGAATTTTGCTGACTGTTTTGATCGGACTGGTTTTGGCTGGGTTTTGGGGCATTTTCTTTTCTTAATATTTAAATAACTAATTTTTTTAAAGAAGTTTTGTTTAAATATTTGGAATCAGAAAGAAATTCTTCATAAATATGAACTAATTTCACTCGTTTTTAAAAATTTCGGGAACTGTCCATTGTGATGCCCCAATCTCGTAAATCAAGAAGCAAAATGCTCATGCATATATCTTTGACACATAGTTAATTGTATTTTTTAAATACATTTAAGAACTTGATAGCAATAAAAGTTAAACCATTGGATAATATTTTATTTAACCGCAACTATCCTAATAATACTGACATTTTCTTAATTGGTGATCGACTAAAACATTAACTACTTAACATGTACATAGCAATATTAAAAATGTCACTGCATTTTCAAATTTACGAAATATAAATCAAAATGACAGATGTAATAAAATTATTTAATTATCACGGAATGTAGTCAGAAAAAATTCGCATATCTTTGGATTTTTTTTTTGTTCTTGGTATTATAATAGAATTGCATTTTCTTTTCTCATGAATCTTTAAGTATCACAAAATGTCATCTAGGATCTTTTCTTTCAAATTAAATTCGTTTTGAAGAAAGAGAAAGAAATCTCAAGGCAAACTCACGTCATACTTATTTAGTAAAATCTTCGTATTAATTTTTTGCCTTATTTGAAAAAAAATTAGATATCGTATTTAAATGTCAAAAGTAATACAAACAACATCATGAAAATTGAAATAAGAAGGAGAAATAACAAGTTTGGTTCTTGAACACCCAATTAAATTATAATACATTAGATAATTTAACAAATGTACTCACTGACAAACTTATTCCTAATAATTAAAAAAAAAAAAAAAAAGGACGCTCAATTGTTTTGAGTTTCTTTGACAAAAGAAATAAAGGCTGTTAAAATAATTGAAAAAACGGTGTTAATTAGCCTGAGTAGTTCCGATAAAAACTCAAGGTTGTTTTTTAAAAGATTTTAAGCATTTTTTTCATACAGAGAATTGAATTTTTATAATTATTGAATATGTCTCTGAATTTTTAATAATCCATTCGTTTCTGTACTCCAAGTAAAAGACATAAACTGAAAATTTTAAATTTTGATTCAAATTACGTTGATAAGAATTAAAATGCAAGAAAATTTCGACGTTGATTGAACAATTGAAAGTTTTTTTAAAAAGCTATAAAGTTTGTGCATTATTAATTTTACGAATACCAACACATCGGAGATTATATCAAGCAATTATTAAGTAAAATAATAACAATCCTTCAATAATGTACGTCCTAAGTTAAGGTGGAAAATTATGATGGAGAGTGGGAGAGGTAGAAACGGATGGGCGAGCTAGAGAAAAGTAGGGATTGCTGCAGGGAGAGGGGGGAGGGGGGGATGGAGAGCTAAACTGAAGGCCTTATGCACCCCTTGGCACAATAAAAAGGATGATGATGCGGAATCCTTCAATAATTTTGAAAATGAAATTAGGCATGTGGTCATAATGACATCACGCCACTTCCAATTGAGTCACATACATATTATTTTTCTCAACTTATGGAGTTTTTGCATGGTTACAACAAAGTCAACTCTTAGGTTCGAGAAAAAAATTAAAAGTGTATTGTGATTGGATAAAGGAATGTGAAAGTTCGAATTTCTTCTTAAAGGTGTATTGCGATTGGTCGCAAACATGTCCCTAGTGTTGCCACTCGATCGTGAAGATCTTGCACTTTAGAAAATCAATACTTACAACAACAATGAGCTTTAAGTATTTTAAGGGCCTATAACAGTTCTTTTTCAATAAATAAGTTAGCCAATGTCGCACCTGAGGATATCGTATGTGAAAGTAGTTAAACTTGATATTATATAATGCACTATTATGAAAAGCCTGCAAAAAAAGAAATGTTCCTTGGTCTTAGGCTAACATGCTACAAGCTAAAAGTTAAATGAACGAGCACAAATTTAAATGCTATGTGTGAAATTAAAGGTGCTTTAGAAATGTGTTACAATTCCGAAATTCAACAGGAAGTTCTTGGATTAACTTGCTTCAACTAGGCAACGAATTTACTGACATAAATAGTACATAAAATTTAAGGTTCCAATAGGTATACAAAAATATAGTCAATACCAAGAACCTCACTTTACTTAAAAATTATGAGTGAAGGTAAAATTAGTTAAGTATGTTAATTAATAGACGTTTAGTGAGAGTAACTATTATAATCTAATTTATATACATTTAGAGCAAGTAGAAAGTGAATTTAGACTTATTATTAACCACCACTCCTCGAATAGTTTGAAAGTAAAATGAATTTTGAACTATCTTAAATTGAAATTTATTGACTTATTCCTATTGAAGTAGTCCAACTTTTTTATCATATTTCGGTAGAAATGTTTGTATTAGATTTTTTTCATTAAACTATTCCTCCAATTTCTCATTGATTTTCTGCAAAATTTTTTATTTATTATTATGACTACACTGACTACATAAACAACATGAAGGGTATAGACTTCTCGATTACCTATGAAGTAAACACGCCCAAGTTTTGCCATAAAAAACTTATCCTCGCAAATTACTAACGCATATTATAACTTCTCAATAAAATATTCTAATCTTCAATCTAAATTCCAAAAATATGAAAAGTTTCATTCCTTCCAAATTTGAAGGAAGCTTCACCAATCATCCATATTTGAAATGCTAAGGAAGTCAGATATTGTTTGGATGAGAACAAGAAAGATTAAAGGCATCTATTTTTAGAGTTACGCAACAATTTCATACTGCGATTTATATTCAATGCTTCATTCAGGTTTATTTTTTATGTAATACATAAAACACACAGTTAACTATTCATATAAATTGTTTCCTGTGTGTATAAAATCTGGAACTTCAAAATTATTCATACCAATCTATTTCAATTTTTTCAGAACGAGGTGTTTTTGTTAACTTTTTTGTTGTTTCGTTATAAATTTCAATTAATGCGCCAATGTTGGTCGATTATATGATGAGATAGTGTTTCTAGTTTCTTAGAATATAAACTTTACTGAGTTTTCTTAAACTAGTTCTACCATTTTTATTTTCTTCTACACAAAATAAAGGAAAAATATCAGTAGTATCAAGTGTAAATAAATTATTTTAAAATTTACCTAAAAACTTCTAACCATATAATAGATAAACTATTGCGGCCTTTGTTTAGAGCGCAATTGAACGTAATTGCACTCTTTGATTGAAAAGACAGTACTTAGTAACAATTTAGAAGAGACAGCAATGGATGATTATTGGTTCATTCGTTATTGTCTCGACAAATAAAGTACTTTATTTTTAACTTTAGATCAAGGGTCTCATCCATGTTTCGCTGACAGTGCGTTGTCTACATAAGTTGACTGGAGCGTTACTAGATTTGACTATTAAAATATTTATAAATACAATGATTCCGATCATTTCTTTGGTAACGAGTAGAATTTGAAGTAAACTTTAATGTCTTGCCATATTTTTACTTTTTGAACCTTATAGTGGATGGTAATTACTAAATTACTCGGTTTATTGTTCATTTCAATGATGCTCTCTTTGATATCAGAGTAAGTAGCTAATGCGATATAAATATTCTTTATCAAAAATTGAACGCATGATCAGACTGAAGACATTGTATTTTCGTTCAATATTTTATCTCAAGTTATGAAAAATTTGTGTTATTCTATAATCTTTCCCCGGGATTTGAACGTGTGTCTTGTAACATGTGCCAACATATTCGCATTAAATTAGTTTGATTCTTAAAGTTTGAAACGAAGACCTAACTTTCTTCACTTTTGAGTTGTGTTCATTTTACGACATTTTGTTTTGAATAAACAACAGATATTATCATTCAAAGATTCTTAAAAATCATAGAGGTTTAACTTCTACAAAATAGACAAACAACTACATTCACACAAAAAAATGATAATTATTTTTTTCATTTCACTTAATTCTCTGTTATGGTTTGAAGGGGTTAAAGTTAGAGTAGTGTAAGTTAATTAATCATTTTATAAAACAAGGTATTAATTACCCTTAACAAATCACGTGTTTTGTATTGCAATTCAGCCTGATGGTGAATTACTAAGGATGTGACAATCTACTTCTACTTTCAAAAGTTTTACTCTTATAGATTATATGGCTGGACACCCTATATGCTTAATAAAGATGATATATTTGTTGAAAATGGAAATGGATTCACCGTTGAATTTAAATCCATCAACCGATTTCAACTTGAGATTAAATCATATTTTAATTAATACATGCGAAAAAGATGTTATCCCAAGTAATCTAATGAAACTTTGGGGAGAGGGGCTAGAGTGAAGGTTCTCGACATAAATATTATTTAACGTTGTGGTCTGCAGTTACTTTTAAGGTAGGAACCAGTGCTTTATATTAAGACGTGGATTCATTTAAGACTGCTTTGAGGAATTACTTTTTTGGAAGTTAATTAGATATAGATATTGCATCGAATTTTAAATTATATCGATGTTTGTATGCTAAACTTATAAATGGAATTCAAGTGCCACACTTGGATCATGAAATTACAGTTTTAATACAAACCTGTAATCATTTCAAATCACAAGTTTCTATACCACTCCTTTGCATTTTTAACTGCGAATTATCAAAAAAGTACAACTTAGGGGGAAAAAAAGGAGATAAACAATAATAATTCCCATTTTCTTCGATCTAAGTTTGACTTATACCACTTTGACATATCAAGCAGATCCTTACTAGCCGGTTCATAAGAAAGTACATATCTTAATAAAGACCACTATAACAAGAAAATTACATGTCTCAATAAAACACCTCTATGTATTCAACTCTCTAAGGATCTAGTCTTCCAAGTACGATGATACATTCTGAGACGAAGGATATGTTTCCGATAACATCTATTCGAGAAGCATCGTTTACGTAACAATCAGCATTACTAATGTATTTATTCATCCATTACAGTCCAATGAGAACTGGACGGAGTAATGTATCCCTGAATCTAATATGCCTTATCGATCCTTATACCTGGAATATCTAAGATGCAGATATTCTTATTCAGTATCTAAGACAAATGTCTTAATTGGCAGAGCATACTTTTTCGCTATTTGAATCTACTGGATCTTATAGAAAAGTATGGTTAACTTTGAAATGATATAAATTATACAACTGAACGATTAATAGGTGGATTGGCAAAAATGTTGTTGAAAAATTCCGAACATAAAATTCGAGAAAGGATTTCATTGTAATATTGTGTTGTATTCCTGTAAATATTATAAGTGAAAGGAATCATCACAGAGTTTGTTACTTATATCATACATTTTGTAATTAAACTTATTTTTAGTTAGAAACTTTTTCAATTATGATTGCGAGTGCTGTACTATCGAAAAAGGACATATACTGGCACTTATAATTCGCTTGAATGAGCTATCACAGGGTAAAAGTCGGCATTTATAAATATTTGTACAGTTATTAGTAAATTTATTCTTACAATCCATAAATAGTTCGTCAAACAAAAGTTTGACTCTATGTTACTATGTTAGGAAAAAAAAACTCTATGTTCAATAAAATTTTTAAATCCTACAATTATGATGTTTACTTTTAAAATGGGAGGCATGGCAGTACCCAACTATTTTTCAACTTTAATTCATTATGTTTATTGGAAGTCAAATAATAGTTATTTTTGGAAAATTATCAAGTGCATTGACTGCAATGGGATAAAATACAGTTTTGATATAAGAGATGATTAATTAAAAAATATATTCTTTGTCTCTTTTTATGTAGTGTAAATATTTATAAAGAGTAGAAGCAAAGTATACTTTAAAATTTTAATTTTACAAATTACTTCTATGTAGAGAGAGAACGGTGTAATAAGTTACCCTATAATTAGTTAAATTTGATGGTATCACGATTACTATAATATAGTATTATGTTTTCAGATTTACTCGAAACATTTTTATAAAAATTAAAATAATGTTGCATAATAAAGCTGTAATTGGATGATGATAAATATAAGGTGGTATTGTAGGTATGCAAAAAATGAGTAATTTTTTAATTTTAAATTAACTTTCGAAAATATATTCTGATGTAAAAATTTATCCTTCGTGAATCATAGGTTGCAAAAATTCTAAAATTAATAGATCATAGCATTTTTAATGAGCAAACATTGACAATTTATTTAATATTACTCATAAGCGAAATATATTAGTTTATTTTCTAAATATTTGATATATATATAGATTTTTTATTATTATTATGTTTGCCTTTCTTTTACAGTTAGTAGCTGTAAAATATATATATAAAAAAAAAATAAAAAAAAAATAAAAAAAAACATTTACAATGAGTGAATAAAATTATTTTTCCTTCTAAAGGAAAGAAATCTCCGAAACTAGTAGTTTTAAATTATCGTTGCCACTTCCAAAATTTGCAAAAGTAATTTTTCCATTTTTGCTAAATTAACAATTTTGAAATGGACTGTGGAATAAACTTATTGTATAAACCTATGTATTGTTAACTTAAGCGGGTAAACTGATTATTTTTTAAGGCAATACTTCTGGCAAAATGCATTTTTAATCGTCGTATCTCCCCTCACGATCAATATATTAGTTCTTGGAAGGTTTATTTCAGTTGGATTTTTTATGGAACGGGATTCTGCAATTAAGGTTTAGGTATTAAATAAAATTAAAAGTAGAAGTTAGTGACAGTAAGAAAACAAACTAGGTTTGTTTAGCGTTATTCTGGTAGAAAAAGTTTAAGTTTATGTCAGTTCTAAAAGAGATTAGTTGAGGATATTAAATTGACCCTAAGTTTTAATTTGCTAAAATATTTTTCAAATCACAAAATTTTATTTTTGTGGGTACTTCTTTCGAATTAACCTTTCACTTTCATTAAATTCAGGTACGTTTGTTTAAGTTATTACAATCATAATTTACATACACAAAATAAAGACCCAAACATTGAATTTAACATTTAAAGCTTATGATAGACGGATTATTTGATACAAAAAAGTTACAAATAGTAAGCTGAATTATATTTTTAAGTACTACTGAAAACGTTTGAGAAGATTTTGGTTTTGTACTAGCTATATTTGAACTGAAAACTTACCACGACGGTTCTATGCTTCAGGTAATCCATTATTGCAGTTCATTAATGTGAATTCTCCTTTATAATTAACCTTTCAGTTTCATTAAAGTCTTATGCAATTTTTTTTAAATGATTACAATCGTATTTTACAAACATAAATTAAAGACCCAAATACTGAACTTAACATTTAAAGTTTATAATACGTGGAATATTTGATAAAAGAAGTTAGAAATATTAATCTAAATTAAATTTTTAAGTACAACTGCAAACGTATGAGACGAGTTTGGTTTTGTACTAGTTATATTTGAACCGAAAACTTACCAAGACCGTTCTCTGCTTCAGGTAATCCATTAGTGAAGCTGCTTTCACAAACAAGTGACATCTTCCATTGCGTCTGAGGCTTATATACCGCTTTGAAATTTTTCTATTTGTTTTTCTTCTTCGAAGATTGTGTCCTTCTAAATTATTTGTATTATTTGTGGTATTCGGGTTGTGCTGATCGCCATTGTGCAGGTGTCGGCGACATGCAAATGAAGGGTGTGGAATGTTCTTGAAGCAAATACACCATCTCAAGAAGAGGTGAGGATTATTCTTTTTTCTTTGCCTGATTTTGGAAAATTTACCGCATGAGTGACCAAGTGTCTGCGAAGAACGTTTCTAAGCATTTTCGGATTGTCTGTTTGGGTTTTAGCAAAAGGATATTCTCAAAATTCGCTGACTTTTGTACAGACTCAACATGAAAACAAAATATCAAAAATTTCAAAATAAATTTTGTGGCTATTGGTGTACGCAGAGATATATATGCATATATTTTTATAATTTTCGGATGTATGAAATTTAACTGTGCAAGAAGTACTACTTACTTGAAGAACTTCTTAACTCTCGTTCCTAACGCTTTGTAAAAACTTGCTGTTTCTTTACATATTTTTATGTATTTTAATAAAAAAAATAAAAACACGGTGTGGAATGGGGGTGGAATTAGCGGAAGCCTAATTAACCCCCTTGCCGTCATCCAATCGGGCTGAAACATTGTAAATAGATTCGATGTCGATGACAATGCACCCTATCAAATTTTGGGGCTGTTACTGATACTAAAAGGCCACTTTTACCAATTGTGTTAAAATAGCATTGAACCGATGTTTGTTAAAACTCTTTCCAGTTGCATTTTTTTAAATAAATTTTAAATTACTTTAATCAGAATAAATAAATAGTATTTGGATGTGAGAGCACAAATTCACGTTCATATATTTTAAATAAATCTTTAAACGTAGTTTGCCGTACATTTCGGTGATAGAACTGTTTTTGATATCGGCGCTGTGTTAATGAATATAACTAGGGGGGGGGGGGGGTAGAAACATTACACTGCCTTAAATTACACTATATAATATTGGTTATTGCAGTAAAATTTAACCTGGTGTTATACTTACCATTTTCTTATTTTCCCTCATTTAAATAAAGAAGGCCAGTTTGGCGATATTTTTGGCAATAATTTTTGCGTGAGAAAAAAAACCCGTCAAAATGGCAAAATTGGTAGTTTTATTCGATAGACATTACATTGTCCTTGCTTCTGCGTGAAACACAAAGAAATAAAATGTTGATGGACGACACTCAAGGGCAGAAAGTTCTGTGTTATAGGCACTCGTTTTTCAACTTTTTACGCTTTTTTCGAGGTTTTTATAAGAAGTTTAGAAGAGGGACAGTTTAGAACACCTTCAGAGGCACTACCACAGCGATTTTGAACAAAAGAGTTTGAGCCGTTTTTTAGCAATTACAGAAAGACATGATGCTTTCAATGGCAAATACCTTACGCGCATCGCTATTTTGATGAAAACCTTAATAGTAGGTCCCTGTGCCTTCACCAATCAACACATCAAATTGGAACATCGTATGTCAATTTTTCCAGGAGGTATGTCTGTGTGCACGTGGAGATATGCTGTCCACGTGCACACAGACATACATTTTTTCTAGATCACTTTTTTGAAATCAGGATGTTCCAAAACGTAGAGAAATGCAGGGGAAAAAAATCGAATTTTTTGTTTACCGAATACAATACTTTCATTACTCTATGTATACATATGGGTAACTGAAAGTAAATAATGACAATGTAAATAAAGTATTTTTTTAAAAATTCTGTTTTCATAGATTATATTATTACCCAAGTAATTTATGCTTACCATATAATAATGTACACTGTTTAAAATTTTGTTCTACCTTGTACCAAAAATTGGTTCTGATTTAGCTGCAACCAACATTTGGTGCTTAGTTTCACGATTTAATTGTGCTTGCGGTAAGAGGTTGCACCATTAAATCGTGAAACTAGGCACCAAATGTTGGTTGCAGCTAAAGGGAACCAATTTCTGGTGCAAGGTGGATCTAAATTTTTAACAGTGTATGCAAAATGAATTATATAGTAGGCGAAGTTATATCGTTGACGGAATATCTTCACATTTATTTTGTTGAGGGTTCCCGTCATTGAATTTGAAAGTCCAATGTTGCAAACTTAACGCGTGAAATAATTCTTGCCAACATTTATTTACGGAAAGCCCCTATAAAAGCAAATGCTTACACAGCATGTACTACCATATTTTCCAGTAACATTTCTGTCTCTCAAGTATAGTTTTCACTTTCAATTACCCGTATGCTAACATAGGGTAATGATAGACATTGTTTTCGGTCAATAAAAAAAATCTCGATTTTTTTTTTGGGGGCATTTCTCCACGTTTTGAAACATCTTGATTTCAAAAAAGTGGTTTAGGAGTGTGAAACATCACGCAACTTTTAATTAGACTATTATACTGACTTGGATGGCGTTATTTAACGTTTTCATATTTTCATCATTCACTTAGAAAAGAATGGTTATTTTGGCGATATACCATCCGATAATTCTTACATCAGTTTTTCTTGTAAGTGAAACAGAGGTGAGGAAAAAATGATCGTCGATGAGCGATGCTCAAGGAAATAGAACTCTGTGTTGAAGACAATCGTTTTTCAACTTTTTAACAGGAATTTCGGAGGAGGGGATATTTAGAACACCTTAAGAGACATCGCCACAGCGATTTTGATCAAAATCGTTAGAGCCGTTTTTATGGTATATTTTTATGGATCCAAAACCAGCTTACCTTATGCGCATGCGTAATTTTGATAAAACTTTAATGGTAGATCCCATTGCCCTCACTAACCCATACATTAAATTTGAACATCGTAGGTCAATTTGAGAGCTATGTCGACCACGTGCACACAGACACACACATTTTAGACTACTTTTTTAAAGTTAGAATGCTCCAAAACGTTGAGAAATACCTAAAATACCTTTCAATTACCCTATGTAAACAAATGCTAAATTGAAAGTTAAAATTATTTGAAATCAAAGGAAGTTATTTTTTCTTCTTACGAAAACCTGTTTTTTAGAGTTCCCTAAACAGTTCATAAAATTATCGTAATAACTATTCTGTTGTTACCTAAAATTAATTTGAAATCACACCGTTTACGCAGTGGAGCTAAGTATTAGGATCTGCCCATATCAAAGCAGTATTGAAACGTTTTTGGAGTCCCTCTTCCCCTTGCAAAATATTGACTATGCGGTTTTTAATTGAAAAACTTTTCAATTGGAAAATTTTCTTCCTATTACGGTTCTTTCTTAAAAAATGGATAACATTTTGAAAAGACGTATTTCTTCCAAAGATTTTTTTTAGAAAATTCTATTAAAAAAAAGTCTTTTGTCGTGTTTCTTGTATTTTCCCAAAGTTCTATTTTGGTTCATAGGGCTCTTTGTGCTCAATTCTTTCATGTTATTTTTTTTTAAGTTTGGAAAGTTACTACAATGCCCATTATATTTAATGTTTATAAATTTAATTTGTAATCACACATTTTAAGGTAAACTCAGAAGGTACTGCATTAAAATTCCTTCACTATTATTGTCGTAATTTTTAAGATAATTATTTTTCGAACACTTTTACATAAAAATCTAATCTCCTAAAAAAACTTTACGCGATACTTTTTTTATCAATCACAAACAAATAAAGCCTCAAACGTTTTAAATTTTGGGAAACTTTCACTGATTTTATCACTGACTTCCAAGAAACTAATCTTTTCCTTGTATGTGCAAGATTTTTTTTTTTAACTTATACGTTATAAATATATACGTTATACACTTTAAATACATTATAAATTAAATAAAATTTGCAAGATCTTTATAAGTTAAATAAAATTATTCCTTCTTCAATTCCTTCTCAGAAAAAATATCTGTTCGGAATTTTTTTAGATTTGATTTCACCAAATAGAAGCAAGGAAAAGTTGACGTCTGGAGGGACTGTGTCGTTTCAAGATATATAAATACGATTTAAGAAAAAAAAACTCGCCAATTAACTATTTTTTACACCATTTTGGCAAAAGTCTAATTAAAAATATTTATAAAGTTAAAAATTTTGCTGACAATTTGGCGAGAAAAACTGTTGTTAATTTTTAGTTTTGACTAATAATGACGCCCTTGTAACAAATTTTGAAGAAGAAAAAAAATCTTTCATTTTTAGAAATTGTGTTGGTAGATATTTTCTCCTTGAGTCTATCTTTTTGTCATTTTCTTCCTTCGTCTTAATGATTTTTCTTTATCCTGTTTCTGATTTACCGAATGCTCTTAGCTCAGAAGCTGAATATTCACCTGGAATGCCAGATGAGATATATTAAATTACCAATGTATCATCGATCTGAAAACGTGACTTGCAAAAAACTCATCAGTCTTGACTGCGGTTGTAACAAATTGCCTCTAATCGATTGCTGACCTATATCTTGAAAGTTTACTCTCTTTTCTGCCACTCATAAAAGAAAGATACATTTCATAACATAACTAGTCAATATTGAAATTGGTCGATTGAAGTAAGTCAAATAACAGAAATACACTATAATTATTCATCATTTAATGCTTTGGCTAATTATCTATAACAGGGCTCCCACGGTCATTGAAAATCATTAAAAGTGCTTAATATTTTCAAACTTATTTTCAAGGCCTTGAAAGTGCTTGAAAATGCTTAGAGGTGCTTAAAAGTCCTTGAAAATACTTAGAGGTCCTTAAAAGTCCTTAATTTTTGCCAATGTGCAAAATTTATAAAAATACAATTTTTTCTTGGTATTCCCGAGTGACTGCCATTTATTCGCACCGATATATTTGTATTACACATTCACCAACTTGTAACTTTTTTGGTAGTATATACTTTACTAAAAATTTACATATAGACATGATGCCTGAAAATAAATTTTCAACTGTCCTTAAAAACATTTAGGTGCTTAAAAGTCATTGAAAAGTCATTGAATTTCATTCTGTGATTTGAGTGAGAATCCTGTATAATATGTCTAAAAAATTCACATTTTAAAAGTTCCATTGTATTTTCGTTTAATACATTTAAAAAATCCTGAAATCAGAATTTTCACGGTGGTTAAAAAATTTTACTTTTTTGTACCCAGTTCTAAAGAGTAAAATAATATAGTTGAAAGAACCATTATAACATCAGAATGTAACGTTTTGAAAGATTTCAAAAGTAGTACATGATATTCTTTTTAAACTGTATCTGGCGTGTATGAAAAAATATTTCGAACATTTTATCTCGCAATGTTGTGAGTAAAAAACACAAATATACGCATAACATGCATACTTTTATGCATTGTCTCTTGCATTGAAGTAATGGAGAAACGCGCATTGCATTATTTCCTACTATTTTCTTTTTCTTGTTTCAGTCAGCCGGCTGCAGTGCTTTATCTAGAGATTTATTTAGCAGTATCTAGGATCTAAACTGGTGGTAAAAAAATGCGCATTTTTATCACTCACAAAAGCAATTTCATTTATTATTTCATCTCAAAAATCTACAGCACCACTAAGATTTCAATGATTTGATTTCCAAAATGCTTTTTTCATGGATGAGATTGTCGGAATTGATGAATAATATCCCTAGAGTGGAGTTAGCAATTTATTTGTCCAATTTGGCCGAGTTTCCTTTACAAGAGCAATTACGCTGTCATGGTACCGGGAATGAATCTTGAAAAGGAATTGTTAGTTTGGATAAAAATACCTCTGCTCAGCTTTATCTGATATATACTTAAATGTCTGGAAAATGTTTCACTTTGTGACTGATTTTGTAACGATAATTGTTTGATTTGGTAAGATAGTTACTGTTAAATAAATAATTGCTATGTAGTAATATTTTTCTATATTCAAGCGAAAAGTTCTCATCACTAAATCTGATACTTTTGAAATAGCCAGAACTTTAAAATCTGATAATTATTTTTTTTAGGCTGTTTATAGAAAACTTAAATTATTTATAATAGCTACAACATTGACATAACGTTCAAAACGGAGATTAAATCTTACTTCCTTTAGAGACAGGACGTTGAAAAAGATAATTTTCAATATTTATCAACTACTCTCTTGAAAGATGCGTAAATTAACCCCTTGCCTGTGGAATATATTTGAGAAAACGTGCCAAAAATTTTAAAAAAAAAAATATCTTTAATTTTGTTCGTTATTGTCCTCAAAATGTTAGAAATAGGTTATTTTTGAAAAAAAAAAAAAAAAAAAAAAAAAATTAAAACGAAATAACTACTATATTCAATAATTTCACATATATGGGACATGCAATGGATTACAGTAATTTTTGCTCAAATTATAGCAAAATAAATCAATCATAATTTTCAAAATAAATATAATAAACTAATACAACAATATTTTATTTTCATCAGCTGTCATGAATTCTATGTCCCTCTGATTCCTTTGAATTTCACAAATCCTTTGTTGGTTGGTATAGGTTGGTTGGTTTGATGAGGTTTAACGGCGCAAGGGCAACACGAGGGCCATACTGCCAAACTGAGTTCAGGCTTCACGTAATTGAAGCACCGATTTTTCTTTTGCCCGAACTCAGGTCGGGCATTCCAAAATCGGCGCACTTGCGTTGTCCGAACTGAGTTCGGGACTCACAGGCAAGGAGTTAATGTATGAAGTCATTCTTTCTGTAACAATTTCTGTTAAATAAATAATTGCTACAAAAGTAGCAATATTCTTCTATATTCAGGCAAAAAGGTCTCATCACTAATTCGATTACTTTCGAAATAGCCAGAACTTTTAAATTTGTTATTTATTTTCTTAAGGGTCGTTTATAGAAAAAGTAAATAATCGTTATTTATAATTGGTACAAAATTGTCATAATGCTTTAAACGGGACATATATCTTGATTCCTTTATAGCCAGGACGCGAAAGAAAGGTAATTTTTATCAACTAGGCTCTTGAAAGATTTGTAAATTAATATCTGAAGTCATTCTTTTTGTAATAATTTCGATTAAATAAATAATTGCTACAAAAGTAGTAATATTCTTCTATATTCAGGCAAAAAGCTCTCATCACTAATTCGATTACTTTCGAAATAGCCAGAACTTTTAGATATGATACTTATGTTCATAAGATCGTTTATAGAAAAAGTAAGTTATCGTTATTTATAATAATTACAAAATTGACAAAACATTCTATACGAGGAATATATTTTACTTCCCTTATAGCCAGGACGTTAAAGGAGATAATTTTAATTATTATCAACTAGGCCAAGGGTCGACAGATTTTACTACAGCCAAACATTCAATTATCAGAGAAGAAATTTTTTAAAGAACCGCAAAGTATAAGCAGTACAAATATCTATTAAAAACAAATATTTTTATAACACTTTTATGGTATAAATATGGTACAAATCGGTAATCCTTTTTTGTTTCGTATAGACACATAAAATTCAATCTGAACTTTTTTAAATTCAAGATTTTTCTTCATTAACTATTCTTTTTCTTTTGGACTAATTCGAGGCCATTATCGAGCAAAAGATTTGTTGGTTGACTTTTAACGGTACAAGGACAACAAGTGGACCATACTGTGCCAAAGGCAAAAGGTGTTTTAACAGCGCACGTAACCGTGCAAAGTTTACAGCTAAAGATACTAACTTCTTCAGTCGAAAACGAGAGAACAACAAACATCAACTAAAGCTCGATGCAACTGAGATTGTGACGTATCGTAGCCAAACTCCTATTGAGAATTCTGATTATTCTATAATTCGACTGAGAAGATGCAAAGTGGCGTTGTGGTCACACATTTTAAGTTGTTATATAAGAACTATGTTACCAATCCACTCCATCTCTTTGTTTCATCGCATTTTCATTTTTTCTCAGGGTAGAGATTACGCAGTAAGTTTATAATGGGTTTCCCCAAACAAAGCACATATTAATTACCATTTACTGCTTCATCAATTTTTTCTTTGGTTGAGTTACTTAGAGCTTGAAAAGGCTCAAATCTGCATGAGAAGAGCAGCATGCGGCTACGGAGCCGTAGTCTTCCGGCTTCTGAACTAAGCTCTTGAAAGGTGTGTAAATTAATGTTTTTCTGTAATAAATCCATAACGTGTGTTTCAGGCAGCGTCAAAACCATTGGAAAATGTACCATATTTTGACAACGAAACAGCGATTCAGCAAGGCAGCGTTCTTTTTCATTATTTAATTTATGGGGCCTCAAAATGGTTAGCTTGTATTAGTGCATATTACTTACACGCTATATTGAAATGCTTTAAAAATAAATTTCATTAAGAATTTCAACAACAACAAAAAATTTTAAGTTTGTTTCCATGCATCATTTCAGTTTATTGCAGAAACTTTTATGTGTAGTGAATCTGATTATTTACCAAGATAGTTTTTTAAACTTTTGAATATAAACTATATTTTATAATTATGTTTATATATACACTGAACGACTATTATATTATGACAATCCCTCAACAGCAATATGCCGTTGAGCCACCTTTTGCCTTTATTTTGGTGTTGATTTTTCGTGGACAGTTATACTTAGAAACGACCCTTAATTAAGATCTGCTGCAATCTACTGTACCGTTACAGTTCCGTCCTCTATCACATATCCAAAAATTTTCGTTCCTTTGATCACTAAGTTACGATAACAATTCGTTCGTTAAGATCCAGTTCTTGTCTAAAATTCTAGTTTTGATACAATTTCACCACAGCTGTTAGCAAACATTTTACAAATACGGTGGTTTTCTCTAATTCCATTCCCCATGGTTCCGAACTCCTACTATCATCCCATGTTCAAATTCCGTCAGATAACATTTTCTTTCATTTATTCACTAACATTTAACCTTTACTTTTGTCTCAGGAACTTAGCTTTCATATATTAGGTAACTACATATGTTTAGAGCTGTCAGATGTTCATAATAGAGTGGCCACTCAGTATATTGTCAGTCTATCACAAAAATAGTTCCCTCCAAGTTGTCTAATATTGTATTTTCATTGAAAACAAAACTAGTTCCTATTTCCAAGAGCTCCAGGAGAAAAACATCTACATTTGGCATATTGTAATTTTTGGGGCAAAAGTTTTTACAGACATCACCCCTATTCTAATTCGATGGATCTTGTTTCCATAGCAACCGCCACCATTTGACTATCTAGAAGGAAGCCACTCTCCTAATATACATGCATTAGCAATACACAGATAAAGTAATCAAGATAATAAGTTGGTTGGTTGTTTTCAGATTATCTGGCGCCGTCAGCAACACGAGGGCTATAATGCACCGAAACATTCGTCATTAGACAAGCCAACTTACATTTACAAACATCCATGCCTAACACGAGACTCGAACCCGCAACCTCGCGGTCTAGAAGCTAGCACGCTAACCACTATACCGTTTGGTCATCAAGATAATAAGAAAAAAATGTCTAAAAAGTATTTATTTTTATTATAGAGTATGAATGGATCTAAATTGTACTTTTTTTCTATCATTTTCTTTAAAATAATGGTTTGTTGTTGTATTAGTTAGAACAGCGCTACATTACATTTTTAAATTATAAATAGTTTGCTTATTTTAGAGCTACAATCTAGTATGTTTCTATGATTGAGGAAACATTTTGCTATTTGTTTGTACATTGAATTGTCACATGGATATATATATATATATATATCCATGTGACAATTATATATATATATATATATATTGTAACTAATGATTTCTACCTACTTTTGTAAGCTTTGTGTAATACCTAGTGGTACACAGGATTTTCAGCGTTGTTCAATAAAAAAAATCTAGTGTGTTTTTCGCTTTTACAATTTTTTAAATATCTAATCCGAAAATCTGATATTTTAATTTGAAAAATGATTCTTAAGGAATTCAAAAATTATGAAGTTACTTTGAAAGTCTCTTTCAACGTAAGATGTTACATCGTCCCTTTAAAGGGAATTCAAATTTTTCGTCCGCTTTCATGTGAAAGGATTTTTTTCCTTTGCTAACTACTCTTCCGTGAAATATTTTTACAAACCGAAAGAGAAGCATTTCATATCAAACATCCGAAGTAATTTCAAATAGAGTAATTTTTAATTTTAAAAGACGTTGCTGCACTTATTTTTATTTTAAGAAATTTAATAGAGCATTTCTTTGAAGTATTTTGAAAATGTGTTGATTGCTTGAAACCTTTAAAGAATTTCACGATTACCACTAATAAAAACATAACGAATGAGTACTTTCCTTAAGAAATGAAGAGGCCATTCAAGTTAGAATAAACTTTTTTATTAAATATTTAGCACACTTCTTTGAATACATGAACACAAATATAGTGAGACAAGTATTTGATTCCGGCCTTACGCACATAAAATACTTTATTCAGCCTGAAGGCGCTAACGAGCAAAATCGACATTGAAAATGGTAATCATGTCATCTTGACATTTATAAATCTTGAAGTACAGAATTTTAAGCTCGGTTAAAGTAGACATGAAAACAATTAAAGTCACTCTTAAAAAAATTCTAAAATTCATACAATTTTTTCTTACACTTACAGGCTGTATTTTCAGTATTTTATGCACGTGCTATTCCATGGAGCATGACATATATTTAATAAAGCCTGACGGAACAGTTTTATTTTTATCATTCATTTTTAAACAACAGTTGAGTTTATTGCTCAAATTACATGCATCCATTCGATTATACTATACATGGTGTTATTCCTAAACTCCTTTTCATCCATCGTGAATTAACTAGAGGTCGGCGATATATCGATATTTAAAAAAAAATATCGATACAAATCACCGTTGTATCGATATTTTCAAACATTTTTAGTTTTTTGATGATCGTTTTGTAGTTCCATGTTTTTTTTTGTTTTTTTTTTTCTTTATTCTCTTTTCAAAAACTTCAAAACTAAAGTTTGGACTTGGCTGAGAGACAGTTAAAAGGGCACCCTCCCCCCCCCCCCCAAAAAAAAAAAAAAAACATAATGTAATTGAAAGATAAGATCATTTATTAGTAGTCATGAACATAGCGCCGTTTCTGTTGCCAACGTGTGTCTGGAATTTGCATCTAATTATAAATATTAAAAACATCTTTATCAGCAAAATATGCGGTAAGCTACTTATCAAAATTTATTCTTTCAAAATAAATGTGAATTTATACATTGTCATCCAAATGTATTTTATTTATTCTGATTGATAATATAATTTATAAAAACAATTTTTATAATTTTATTTATTAAAACAATGTTTATAATTTATTTATTAAATTTTTTTTAGCATGAATTCATGAAGAGTAGAAAATTACGAAAAACTTCGTTTCTGGCAAAATTGAAAATCAAATAAGAAAATTAAAAATCATGTATCGATACATCGATATTTTTTACTATGCACCGATATAGTATCGATATTTTTTTTATCGATATTTCCGACCTCTAGATTTAACACCGAGGAACAGGTTTCTTAATGCAGGACGAGCCTATTTTCAAGCTTTGAGTAGTCGATAATTCCAACCAAGAATATCTCGGTCAATTTTACAGATAATTTCATGAAACTTTTTCCTGTAGTTTTGTTTTATTATTGTGAAAATTTTTCTAACTGGCATTTTCTGTCTCCCTTTTTTAGTTTTAAGTTATTTTTGTAACTTTCGTAAATCGCCGCTAGGGATGCTGTAATCTTTCTCAAAATATATATCTAGTCACCTTATTACAGGCATACGTTACTTACTCGGTTATACGGGACGTGGTTTCAAATTTAAAGGGCTGAAAAGGATGGATTTAAGGAATCACCATGTATAAATGCTCTATGGTACTTTTCCCTTATAGACACATGCCACGCTCTTTGGCGCTATTTGGCACCTTTGAAACAGAACTCAAACACACGCCGAAAGCCGCATTTAGCTATTTTGGCGATTGTATTTAAATCGTAGATATTTTATCCAATAAGGGTCACGAAACGATTGAGCCAGAGTTCGCCAAAATGCGTAAAATCTGCATGAAGACGCATTGAAAATCCATTTCACCCCATAGAATTAACCGCATGCATGAATTCACGCATCGGCACCACTGATTTCTACTACAACTTCTGGATTGCTTATTAGCGGTTTCTTCTCTGCAAGCAGATAATGTCAATTAAATACTCCCTCCCATAATGCTTTGAAGTAGGTTGCCCATTGTTACAAACAAATTTGAACTAGTTTTGGGGGAAATTGCTATAGTAAACTTGAACTTAACTTGACATCACTAGACGGTAGATCGTCACAGTGCTCATAGGTATTTAATCCATTTTGGCGGCATGAAAGCATAATGTTCGCCAAACCAGAACTCTGTAGAGAACAAAAGGCTATAAGGTTTGGCGAGAATTATGTCTTCACTCAACTAAAATGGATTAACTGCCTATGAGCACGGGGAAGATCTATCGTCTAGTGATGTCAAGTTAAGTTGGAGTTTAGTATAGTATGGATCTCTTTGGTGATTATTAAGCCTTCTTCAACTTCAAGTCAGTAACCAAGCATGCGCTATCCAGAAGTTGTAGTAGAGATCAGTGATCGGCACATCATGGTTAAATTTATAAAAATAATCTTCCCTTTTATAAAATCAGAGATCATGCTAGCCATTTTTTGAAGCTGCATTTTCCGCTACTTCCCTATCTTTTCTTTAAAAATGACGTCCTTTTCCAAAAAATAATCCGAAATTTTCGTTTATTTTCCAACGAAAGGTTTCGAGTTGTCACAGCTATTTGCCCGATAGTTTTCGCGGGACACTAGGTAATAGTTTAAGGTTTATAACCACGAGTGATTTTTAGCAAGTATTTAAAAAGCATATTTCCACTAGCGAAATCGTGATCGTGTATCACTCTTGTTGTTGTAGTTACTAATTTTGTCAAAAGACTTATTTTGCTTTAGTTTAAAAAAAAGGTTAGTTTAAAAAATACCCTTTGTATTTTAAAAATACCCCTTAAAATTTAGAGAGGGAGTGATAATGCTCTTCCAAAATAGTTACCTGGTAAATACCCACTGGAAAACTGATCATTTGCCAATTTGCTTCTCCTGTGCAACATTTGCCAATTAAAAATTATGACCATGTGGTATGATTGAAACGGAAAAGTACCAATTTTGTTTCATAAGAAAGAAAAAAAAAGTTTAATTAGTAAAATCTATTTTAATTTTTTCTACATACCTTTCGGCATAACCACCAGAAAAATACACGATAGAGCACTGAATCTCTTATCTATCTCATCATTTTACCAACACTATCTGAAATACTAATCCGATAATTAAACTCCTCTGAATATTACTAATTCAAGCTCACTCAGATTTCTTTAAAAAAGCACCAGTTATAATAATATGTTTCGCATGCAGTTACTCCTTGTATTGATATCTAGAGCACTTCAAATATTAAATCTATACTACAATCATAAAAGTCAAAATGTACAGATAACTACATTACCTAATAAGATATATCCACTTCATAAATGTAATATATTTTAGTATATAATATCAAATACAAAAAATAAATAAATTATTTCATTAAATATGTATTTCAACTTTTTCAGCACCTTTACATTAATTTACACTTTAAAACTTCTCTACAGATCTCCATTTGTAATGGCCAAGCACTATAATACACATAATTTTTTTTTCTTCAAAAACTTTAAACTGGTAATTATTAAATAAAACACATGAATATCAATTAAGGTTATTTATATTTTATTTACACTAACACTCCTTATATTCCGCACCACTATAAACTTTTAGTTAAAATATACATTTCCAAATTTCCCTATTCAAGTTGACCGTAATAATATTTTGGTAACTTGATATTTATCCATGATTTATGTAACTAAGATATATAAAATGACATTTTTAGTAGGGATATATGTTTGAGATGTTTGGATTATTACAACAACTCGATCAATCCTTAATTTTCATCCATATTAAATCACACAATCATTTTGCAAATAGTTAAGGTGTCTTGATTCCACGTGGAAGCAAGTCTGAGCTAAAAAAATTTCACACTAAGAAAAACTTTGAGAAGATCAACATGAGTATTTTTTAGTGTTACAAATGCATGTAATCACAATTAGAGCCGTATCAACTTGAACCGTGGTAGCTCAAATACAATGGTATGTATATGTATTCGATTCAACCATGTAGTTTGGACTGTCGAGAGGAAAATCACATTCTTGTTCAGCGTAAATACCTTTGGTAATAAGAAGAACAAAAAAGTGTGGAAGAAACTATATAAAGCTGTCTTTCGAACAGTGTTTAAGCTGGGGTATAAAATTTATTTAGCAAAGAAAGCTAAAACCACGATGTTCATTTCAGCAAAATGCTAAAACGATTACGCCTTCCATCACACGTGATGTTTAATTTGTCAAAGCACTTTATATTATAAAATCTTTGTTAACATATAAATATAATGCTAATTTATACTGATCAACTGGAAAAATACTTTCAGCCTTCATCTTACTTGTTCTTTTAGGACAATGACTAAACTTGAGAAAACAGAAAAGGTAATTTTGCACATTTTGTGTCAAAAAGTTTTAGCAAAATATCTAAACTGCACTTGCTAATTTTGGCATTTAAGTAAGTTCTTAAGCATTGTGCTAAAAGAGCACCCACAGCTTAATCACTGCTTTCAAATCTGGTAAATTATTTTAATGATAAAAGGTTTTATAAAAATGCGTCCTAAAAGCAATCACTGGGTAGGGATTCCTCGACCAGGAAACAAAACATCTGTCTAATTCATCGGTCACCAATTTTTGACCAGAATTCAGCATCCTTAACTTAATTTATTTCCAGCATCTGCCGATAGTAAATTCATCTAGAAAAGTAACGTCAACGCCATCTCTTGCTGATAAGTTTTCGAATCTGACAACACAGCATTAGCAATCTGTAAAATCATCAGATAGGTAAAATCCTTATTTCCATCGAGTAATGCATTCATATTCATCTGTTTTCATCGAACACATCAGTATTTGGTCGAATTTTTATCAAAACTCAAATAAGAATTTATCAGATACAGATGCTCCATGAATGATCAACCGAGGAAGCACTTGGGTCCAATAGAGGATGAGTTAATGGTTTTGGTGAGAGGCAGACGGTAGACCCCAAACCTTGTCATCGAGAGCGAAGAAAGTCCTACCATCGGCATGAGAGTAATTGCTATTAGGGAAGTTGGGTTGTTTTGAATTACCGACATTGGAGTATTTAATAAGTACCAAGCAGGTATGAATCAATGCTGTGAGTATAAATGAAGAATGAAAGTGAAAAAGATTTGCAGCACTCAAACAAAACATATTAAGCTAAAAATTAATGTTATTTTTATGTAGATTCACAGCACAATTTTGCGTAGTTGGCATATAACCTAGAGTATTTCTAATTACAACTAGCAGATAAAGATATTGGGATTTATCGAGGTGTTTTCTCATGTTAGTCATTGGCCATCTATAACACGTAGAGGAATGGTCAGCATTGATCTGTTTTCAGCAACATATCTGCCATATTCAACTTTTGAATTAAAAATATGATTCTCCAAAACACCTATGATAATTTTGAATATCTTCGTGTAAGTATTAAAATTAATTTCTGTAATAACTGTTTCGGGAAAGAAAAAGAAAAAGAAAAAAAAAAATGATGTTCGAGATTTGAACTTCCTATTGAGGACCCTGTTTTCAATTTAAAAAATATTATAACCGTATTTTCAATTTAAATGTTAAATAATACGCAGCTCTTAAGGATACTCGACAACAACTGCCATTTTGTGTACCTAGAATAAGGGCATATTTCTTGTGTACTTACCATATTTTACAATTTTTTAATTATACAGTATTATTACTAGGGATGGAACGGATATCCGGCAAATATCCGATATCCGGCATATCCGGCTGATTTTTCAATATCCGAAACCTCGTCGGATATCCGATTTGAAATACCGGACATCCGATAATTTCATTCGGATATCCGGATATATATCCGGCCACCAGGTATCAACAAGAAATAATTTTTTTCAAAAAATAATGATCTTTTTCGGACAAAGAGTAAACCGCATCCTACACTTTTTTTTAATTTTTTTTTCTTGGACATAAATTGCTGTCAAGTTCGAAAACGAAAAAGTTCCTTCGTGAGAACTATGCTTTAGCATATCCCTAACTTCAGAGATGAGCTAGAAGATGCAGGTGCATTTAGTTTGAATTCGAAGAAAGAGGCACCGTATTATTGGCGCCGAGTTGATAAGCATAAACGATTCCTCCAATCTTTTTCCATACACATCCTTCATACGTGTTTTGCAATATGTTCTTTTCATTCCAAGTTTATGATCTGATTAATTCCAGATGTTATATTTGAATGCCTCTCCGTAAAACACGAACCGAAATACTAATAAATAGTACTTTTTTTCCATAACATAAGTCTTCTCACTTCCTCCTTTTTTTCTGACATTTGCTAGCGAGTAAAAAGCAATAAATAGCCAATGCGCACTCCCCAATGTTTTTTTGTTTTTTTTTGTTTTTTTTTGTTCTATCGACGATAATACCCTACCCCTTTATGATGTGAATGGTATGGTCTAATTTCTGATTTTTCATTGGCAGAAGTTGAAAGCTGGTATATTTTTTCTGACGTAAAATGAAGTATTGTAATTTTTAGGTCTTTAACACAGCGCCACAATGTGGAATTATATTTAGCTCTCTAGAATGTCTTGAATCATAGTTTTCTCCAATTACAATCCAATTTATAATTTTTAATAACGGTTCATTTAAAGTCACCCATTTGGAAGTATTTTAAAATTAATGGAAATGACGAAAGCAAAGCCCTATGTGTTACTTGCTCCACAGAATCGTTTAAAAAATATATTGTGCGCGGCAAAAGCTCAAAATCCTTTTCCACAAAACCCTTTTATGGAACCATTTAATGAGTGTGCATAAGGAAATTCACCGAAGCTTAAAAGACTCACTAAATGCATCAAATAGTGATGAACAAGAAAAAACAATTCATCAAAACAAGAAATGCACGCAGACAACATTGGAATCGACAATATATGTACCAGAATTGTGGAGTTTAGATGATCCTAAAGCAAAAGCCTTAACCACAAAAATATGTAAGTTCTAATTTTGTTTGTTATCACCTTGCTGTGTGTTTTTCGGGTAAAAGCTATATAGGATATTTATGCAGACTTGAGGAAGATTATCTTATGTTTACATTACATGATACAAGGTAAGAAGAAGTTGAGTAACAATTTACAAACGTATTTCTGAAATATTTTCATCACATTGCAGAATGTTTGGTACAATTTTAAGTAACACACAAACAAAATGGTGATGAAGTTTCAAAATTGTTCAGCAAGTGTAGGTATTGGCATCACTAAAACATCGTTTCATCAACTAAAGTTTAAATAAAAAAAAATTAACTCAGTGGCGTGACAGTCCGTGTGGACCAAGGTCTGCTGGGCCCAGCTCAGCTTTCTTGACTGTGGCATTTGTGTGTCACATAGCAGATGTTCCGGTCAGATGGTCATTCTGACCCCGAACCCCAGTGTTTAGATCCCAAGCATGCATGGTCCTCCTCAGTTTATTTATTTCAGGTATAAACAGCTAAGTCAACCTTTCCCAGTTCGCGAATCAAACCATGGACCTGTGGCATACAGTGCGGTGCGCTAATCACTAATTATAATTTACTTGATACTTCATATCATGACCATTTTTTTCGTATAGCATATCGTATAAATATCGTTTTTAGTATATAGACCGAATATCCGGCCGGATATCCGGCGAAATCCGTTTCGGATATCCGTATCCGGTAGACATGGTACCCCGGATATCCGAAATCCGGTATCCGGCAAAACTCACATCCGTTCCATCCCTAATTATTACTTTTACGGTGGCATATAATCTTAGGTCATGAATGGAGAACCAAGTTCAGCAAACAGTTGGTCAAAGTAGACAGGTTATAAAACTTGATTTTATTTTTTTAAATTTATTTTTTAATTATTTTGGTATGTTGGTTCATTGCAAGATAAGCATACAAAATGGTTTGTCCACTTCGGCTTTTACCTTTCTTTCTCTGTCTATGACACAACTGATGTTCAGAACTATACCAAAATCAGCAATATCGTGGCTGTCACTACCACAGGAGACCAAAAGGTATAATGTGATATTCAGGAGACCAAAACGTATAATGTGATGTTTCACTCGCAATACCAAACTTCATATAATCTTTTGTTTTCTGTTTACAATTCCTGCAAACAAGAAATATATAAATGTTAAATACACAATATTTAATTATTATGTTATGTATTTGTTCAATTAAGCTGGCTACAAAAGTAGCGATTCCATAGAAATGTTTACTCTGGTCACTACCAATTTCGTAGATAGTTCCAATGAATAAATCTTAGATTTATACTGTGTTACAAGTTGATATTAGTTATCAAGCTTTGTAGAAATTACAAATGATTCACCATGTCTTAAAATAACCTACCGATGATAACCTACAGATATCGGATTACACAACGAAAACTGATAATTCTTTGGATTAACATCATAATGTTAAATCCACTTGTCAAACATCAAACTTGGTCATGAGGAAGTCAGAAGGACGTTGCAACGTCACATTTTGATTACGTCACAACTATAAGTTTATGTGATATTACAATATTATACTAGAGACTATTGGCAGGGATGTATCAGAAACTATTAATGAATTCCAAGTTCCTGTCAGTGTGAAAAGTGAGTAAGGAAATCGAATAGATAAACCTGAGGTTAAACATGTTACAGCAAGTTGAGCATGTTGTAACAGTTCTAATTATGAATTCTCACAGCAATAACGATAAAATACTCCGTCATAAATTAATCGAATTACTACTCTTCATATTTCACATAATAGGAACTAAGAGATTTATGTCGTTTTATCGCCATGCTTCTGTGACATTACTTCGCAATACTGTGATCTTGCTACACAATCCAATGATCTGGAACAACTCTAAAACGCTCACGTGACATTTTAACCATCCCTGAGATATTACAACATTGCAATGCGATGTTCTAGATATATTCGAAAGGTCATAGATGCACTGCACAGAATATCTCTATAGAGATAAGAGAAAGATTAGGACTTAGAGGACAGTGTCAGATAATACAGAGCTCGTCATCATTGGATCACAATGTTACCCCACCCATTTTTTCCACGTATCAGGAACGTCCTAAATGTTCATGTTGCATCTGTGACGCCTCTGAGACATCATAACATCGCATTGATATGATCTACATCACAAGGTCATCTTTGAAACATTCTCATTGCATTCACATGCGTCCTTGAGACATTACAACATCACAATGCGCGATTCTAGATATTTTTCAAGGGCATTAATGAACTGGATACCAAATAGAGATAAAAGAAAAATTTGGAGGTAGAAAGGGCCATGTCAAATAATGCATTGTTGATGGAATGTTTCCAAATCACAGGTTCTGCAAGTTGTCGCACGAGTTGAACCTGAACTCGCACTTGTGGACGAATCTGTTCCACAAGTTTTTAGCTCTGGATGTGAACTTGGCGTGTCGTCTGCAGGAGAGTGCGGCTGCCTGACGAGCTTTCAGTCTTAGTTGACTCAGTCCGCCAACAAGCAATTCGTCCACGTTGTGGTGGATAGTAACTGAAGTCTCGATGAACTTCACGTCATACTTGCTGGCTGCATTGCGACCCGCTGAAAAGAAGGGATATGGGCACGAATAGGCATTACTTGAGAAAAATGTATATTATATACCGCATTGTAGGCCTGGGCAATGTTAACATTTCTGCATCGCGATATATCAGGAAGAAAACATCACAATGTCACGATACATCACGATGTTAACTATATTTTTTTTTACAAAATACTATAAAACAATGTTTTCATAACATACAATATAACTATGTAGCCGAAAGATATGCTTACTTAGCTTTGCAACATTTTATTGAATTCTTTTATGGAAGTTTATTTTAAATAACATGAGCAGCGACCGAATTACTTTCAGAGGGATACACAAAGCACCCAAGCCGGATATTTTTTTTTTTTTTTTTGGTTTAATCCGGATTTTTCGATTTCTCTATCTTAATGAAATTTTACTTTGTTGTTATCCACGGAAGGAGGGGGGGGGGGGGGAGGACAAGTGCACTTTCTGGCGGTGCACATGTTTCTTTAGTTATTGGATATTCTTAATTATTAAATCAAAAACATACTTTATAATGAATATTTTATTACTTACTATATACAATATAACTATTAAACAATAAAAATAAAATTAATTCATAACATTTATAATTCTAATGATCTTTATTTTGTGCCAAAAAATTCTGCATTTTAGCATTTTTAAGAAGCAATGTTGGATTGAGTAATTAATCTTATGGAAATAAACTTTATTCAAATCGTACGAACTGAAAAAAAAATTATAAAACATTTATATACTTACGAGTCAGAAGAGAAAATCCTTCAACGTAAATGGGGGAAAAATCGTTTATAAGTATTTAAGCAATCAAACTAGAGAAAGAACTGTGATCCGTCCATGCGCTAGTTCATATTGATTTTGGCAAATATAACAAACCATCATAGTAATAAACAACCTGATTATCTTAACTGGGTAAGAACTAGACAGAAATTACCACGCAAGAATACCGCAATCCCTTTGAGTTAATAAATAAAGTAAAGGGTAAAAATGTTGGATAAAAAAATCCTGAAGTATGTGAAAGATTTAAAAATACAAAAATGTAATATTTTATTTTTTCCAAGTTAGAGAAAAAAAAATCAAAAATGAAACACAAAAAGTTTAGGAAATACTCAATTGAATTCCAAAAATAGGATATCAAGGTCTTATATCTGATAACAAATTAAATACAAATCAAAAAGTTTTTCATGAGTTGAGAGAACAACAAAAAAAATGTTCAAACAATAAAAGGAATACTTCTTTCATCGAATCTCCAATATTACTAGACTAACTGGCGCCTGAAAACCACCTCCTAATTTCAATACTCAGCTGTAAAGACAAAATAGGAAATAAACGCGAAACCTTAAAAAAAAAAAAAAAAAAAAAAAATGCATCGTAAAATTGAATTATAATTTCAACATGTCATACGTGCTTTTTTTCCCTTGAAATGTGCACTTTTTTCCAACTTTATTTTAAATTTCAAAAGCCAGGGGATGCAAAAGCGAATGCAACATGTAATAAGTGATTAAGTGCGCTATGCCATCTGTGGCGTTTTGTTTCTATTCAATCATGGAAACATCGCACATACCGGATACGATTACCACAATGCCGATACAGCAAAAGCAAATCGTCTCAAACGGCTCGGTGTAGCTGTTACACTACGTTTCTATACAGTCTTGGATACACCGCGCATATGCAGGGAGGATTACTGCGATGTAGTGAAGTATCGTGTCTCAAACGGCGCGGTGTCGACGGTTTCAATACGTTTCTATAGTATTTTAGAAACACCGCCCATGAATCATGGCATCATTGGTTCTTCATCCTTGAAGTGCTAGGCAATGAGTGTATCGCGCTCTCGTCAAAAAAGATCGTGATGTATCGGTTTAGGGAAAATAGTGACACCGGTTGGACGATGTTGATTTCACACCTGTTTTAGACGATGTATCGATACATCGCCCAAGCCTACCGCATTGCATGAATGAATACAGGATTATTCATATGATTATTTGTTACATATTCAGCCACATTACATGGAGTATTTTGGGATGGTACATTTTCGTGTGGGTTGTTTCCTAAATATTTCATTATTTTTTTTATTAAAAATAAGTCGACAATCACTGCATTTCCAAATTGTGCTCCATTTAAGGTATTGATATCAATTTCTAGCTGTTCCCTACTGCCTTAACACTTTCAAGAAATAATTTTTGGCGTTGTGCACATTTCCCATCAAGTTCGAAATCTCTTGCGTTTTCTGAAAGTTAACAAACAGTGCAATGATTGTGCTTTTAGCCATCGTAATAACAGAAAATATGAGCAATACCTAGTTTATCATTATTATAAAAATTTCTTTTATTATAAAAAAAGCAATATATTAAGCTCCATTTTTAATGTATTATGTTATAAAATAAAATGGAAAGCGCATACGTACCTTCTGTGGTGACCGTTCTGATCCTGGCCAAGTCCGCCTTATTCCCGACCAGTATGACCGCCTTGGACCTTAACCCTGGTCCTAAGGGAAGGCAGGTGACTGGCTGTGTATTGGCCAAGTCCCGAAGAGTGGACAGGGAATGGACAGCACTCCGGAAGCTGCCCGTGTGCGTCACGGAGTACGTCATCAGAATTATATCAGCACACGAGAATTCCTCCAGGGTCAACTAGAATGAAAACTCATTACCCAAAGGAATATTATTAATGCGATACTGTTTCCTTTTGATCCTTCAAAAGAATCATTAGTCATATTGTGACGTCTGCATTAAATCCTTTTCAGGGAAAAACATTTTTTATAGTTCAACATTGAAGACATCCCTCAAGTTTCAACGCAATTACTATATCACAAAGACACCAAAGACGACACACTCTGACGTAGCATGTTATTTTTATTTTGACAGTGTATATTAAATAAACGAGAGAGATAATTTTTATAAAATACAAATTTCATAGGGTATTTTGTTAAGAATCATATCATAATATCAAATGTATTTTAAAGGTAGAAGGTATATATATATATAGTTTTCAGTTCTAAGCTGGAAAATTTAGACTATAAGAATGTTTAATACTTAAAAAATATTATTAGAGAAAGAATAAGACTGTGTGCCGTTAAAAATAGTGCAACAGAATATGTTTCTTTGAGAATAAAGATTTAAGAATTACATTCCATTAGTGTTAAAATAAAAAGGATGCTGTTAAATATTTAAGTTTGTTTCCTTCCTAACTTTCATCTTAAGTTGAGCTTCATTAAATGGATTTAATAGATAGAATGTTATAGAGGGATAATGATTAAATGCTAAATAGGACTGAGCCAAATTTTAATTATTGTTTACAACCTTGTTTTTAAAAATGATTAAGGAAAAAGTACGAACATATTTACTCGTCAACTGCGAGTTAAATTGAAGTGAACAGTTTCGTGTTCCCAGTTTTTACTTTACAATTTAAAAGTATTATCAATAATTTAAGCTTGAAAAATCAATGCTGCGCACTTTTCACAAAACAGAAATTTGGAGCTGTGTCAACATTTATTATTTACAGTTGTCTGATATTTGTTCTAAAACCGTTCGCTTTATTTGTAGCTAGTTAAAGTGTCCGAAGTTGTCCTGGTTCAAATCGATGCAGCCCGGCGTTGCACCTAGTTCAGTCGATTGTAAGATTTGGACATGCGCTCTTTCATCCCCTCCCCATTTTTGATTTAGGTACTTTAACTACAAATCATCGGATAGAAATTTTGTTCACGATATTCTGTGTTAGACAAGAGATATATAGAAAAATTCAGTTAAAATTGGTTTACTAGATCTCAAGTTATGATCATATCCCTTTAGGTGTTTAAAAGGCAGAAAGTGAGATGTTAAGAAATCTCATACAATCAAAAACCTCTTATTTTGAAAATAAAGTGTACAAAGTTTCTTAAAAATCGGAATAAAATTATAGATTTTCATAAAAGACAGAAACATAGGCACCAAAAGACACTCTTTATAAACATAGAGATTATACAATTTTAACAATACTTTCAACATATTTTAAAAACTAGTTTTTATTAAATTGAGTATTTTTTTAACAATATTTAGCTAATACAGTCCTGCACAAAAGCTTAGACACAAAGGTAATTCACGAAAAAGCAATAGTATTCATTTGATTTGCACTAGTTTTTTTCAAATATGTATTCTTAAAAGTCATAGGTAAAAAAATGTAGGGTAAAAAATTTCCAGAAAAAATTAAATAAAATTGTTTAACATCAAAAAGTTGAAAGTTTACAAATTTTCCGTGCCTCAAAAGTATAGGCACAAACGTAAGATTTATATAAATTCTTGAGAGGAAGTGATCACATCATCAAAGGGGAGTGTATTTAAGTTACTTTTAAAAGGTTTGAAGTAATTTTCACTGGTTAGAATGATGCCTAAGTCTAAGCAATTTTCGTATGTAAAGATTTTAAGAATTTGAAAGTTAAAGGCAGAGATAAATCCATTTCTGATATTTCAATTGCACTAAATCGTTCCAAAATAGGTATTTATAGAGTTTTAGCACATAGTGACAAATATCAACCAAAATAAAGATCTAAAAGGCCTGGAAAGAGCAACAAACGGGATGATCGACAAATTATAAAACTGGCTTCAAATCAACATTACTCTGCAAATCAGATCAAAAATATAATTGCCATTAAAGTTTCAAGGGAAACTGTACGTAGAACAATTGTGGAATGTGGGTTTTTAAAAAAATCTAAACTTAAACGCAAGCTGCGTTTGCAGTCTCATCACAAAGAAGCAAGACTGAATTGGGCTCAGCAGCACGTGTCATACAGTGATGAGCCGACCAAACGGTATAGTGGTTAGCGTGCTGGCTTCTAGACCGCGAGGTTGCGGGTTCGAGTCCCGTGTAGGCATGGGTGTTTGTAAATGTATGTTGGTTTGTTAAATGACGAAATGTTTCGGCGTATTATAGCCTTCGTGTTGCTGACGGCGCCAGATAATCTGAATACAACCAACCAACCAACCATACAGTGATGAAAGAATACAGGTGTTTTTCAGTGATGCAAAAAATGGAACCTAGATGATCCAGAAAGATTTTCCTACTACTGGCATGATCTTCATAAACATCCTGTAACTCAGTTTAGCCGACGTCAAGGTGAAGGTTCAGTCATGGTTGGAGAGGATTTGGATTCAACAGCCTAACTTCCCTAACGTTTTTAAGGGGGAAATAAAACTTTTAAGCCTACCAGGAAACTCTAGACAGTAACTTACTATTATTTGATGAGCTTTTAAATGGACCGAAATAAAAATTTCTACGAGACAATGCTTCTATCCACACATCCAGGTCAAAGAAAAAGTGGTTTAAATCCAAAACAGTCATGGTTATCGATTGGGCTGCTAATAGTCTCCTATCGAAAATGTAAAAGGAATAATTACAAAAGTTGTATACCTTTGGAAAGCAATATTCCACCATTTTTGAACTTAAAGAAGCCATTGAAAAGGCGTGGTATGGAATCAAGCCTTAAATCTTTCAAAAGCTCGTGCTTTTAATGAAAACCGTGTTTTTGATTTGATAAAACATCGTGAAAGCTTAATTGATTGCTAAAAATTTTCGCTTGCTTATAAAAAATTTCAAAATTTAGTTTGTGCCTAAACTTATGTGCAACAGATTTTTATCGTTTTTGTTATTTTTGCGACTAATTCTCTACAGATTTGTTTTTCAAATTTCTATTTAAAATGTAATACGTGCATATTATTAAATGATATAAAGATTAAATGTTCTGTCTTAATACTATTTTATAAAACACCAATTTTTTGTTGTGTCTAAACTTTTGAGCAGGACTGTAAGGACGATTACATAGCACTAAATCTGCCTATTTGTTTCACTCTACGATTGCAGTTGCTCTGAAATGTATATCCCCATTTTGTAAATCAATTACCTTGATACTGTCATAATTTTTTTGAGGGGGAATTATATCACGGAAGTTGAAAAAATAACTTCTTTATTCTTCTTAAAAAAATTTTACAACTCTTGAAACAGCAGCAACGAATCGCAAACAAACCCACCAGCCATTCTACCTCAACAGCATCAAAACCACAAACTTACTTTTGTTCACAAAAAACCAAAGCTGCATTCACAACACCTTAATTCTAAAACACCATAAGACAGACCTGAGTTGGACTCCCGGCCCAAACCCCTTTTCTCTCATACAAATCATACTGATCGAGTCAGGTGATACAGTCTATCTTTCATAAGTTGACTGCTTTCGACAACTTTCCAGAAAATTTCATACAACCTAACCTTTGACATTACCTTGGATTTTGGTTCCTGCTATTCTAATGCATGGCTATATCACAGTTAACTACTATATTCGGGGAAAAGTGAAATTTCATTGCGATTAGTTAATGGAATACGAAAATTCGAAATTTTTTTTTACGGTGTACTGTGATTGGACACATGTATGTCCCAACTATTGCCATACGATAGAATCAATCTAACAATATTGACTTGTATAAATACAGTTACAATTTTTACACACAAAAAATTTATTACAGAATAAAAATCGAATGAAAATTTATGAGGTATTAAAACTATGTACATTTATTTACAAAATATCCATCACAACAGTGAATTTTTGAAAAAATATCAAAGAAATTAGATTTAAAAAAAATTGTATTAATATATAATAACTCAGTTTCTACTAAGTCAAGTTATATATATATATATTTTGAGTTTGTGTAATTATTCTAAGAAAATAAGATTAATTTCTGTTTAAAACTTACGGTTAGTTTCCTTGTTTCTATGCAGTCCAGGTCTGCCTCTTCGCCATCCAGCAGAATAGAAACAGTCGCATTCACGTTTGTCACGTCTGAAACAAAATTCAAATCCTGTTACAGAAATTCAATTCCTGTTAAGGGGGAAAAAAGAAATCTGCACTTGTTCAAATCAATTTTCCCGACTGGTCAGTACAATTTCACCTCCAATTAAGGCAAAAATAACGGCGAAAATTGTTTTAACTTGAAATTGCTTAAAATTTCTTGCCTGTTACGAGTTATTACATATCCGCCATCAATTCAATTACGCGTGTTATTATTTTTATCACCAATGGACGATTCCCGAATTTTTTTTTTTTATTCAATTCTAAATGTTTCGAAAAGGCCATGAACACAAAAATGTCTGCTCAGTGCGCTTTTTTATTTATTTTTTTAATTTGCAATCAAATTTCTCCTGTTATTTTTTGGCGAGAAAACGATTCATGCGGCTCAAATTTAATGTGACGGCAAGGCTTCCCGAACTTCTTGGCTTGAAATGCGGCAGCGGAAACCAGTTTTGCAAGTTTATCGCATATCGCGCCAACTTGTACGTGATAAGGCAATGGTCTACCTGCGCCAACTATTTCAACGCTAACTATTTGGCAGACACCTCACGATAACCATAGAAACTGTAGGAACCCTCGATATCACAGATTTTATTGAGTGTTTTGATTGGACTGGTTTTGGCTCGGTTTTGAGGCATTATCTGTTCTTAATATTTAAATAACTAATTTTTTTAAAGAACTTTTGTTTAAATATGTGAAATCAGAAATAAATTCTTCATATATATATAAGCTAATTTCACTCGTTTTTAAAAAATACGGGGATTGTCTATTACGCTGATGAATACGTTTCCTTCCAATTTCTTCTGTAAATAATTTAATGAACATTAAATGTATGACAATTTCTTTGAAATTAATGAGGATTCACAAATTTATTTGGTTGTTTATTCAATGGAAAATAATATTTTCGGCACAAAAGCTATTTTTGATCCAAATAGAATTTTATATAAAAATCGATTATGACAAATCATATAAAAAGAACACAAAAATATTCTAAAAATATATTGCACAGTCTCTTCCCAAGAAAGTCAGTAATTGCTTTCTTTTCAAATATTTAGATATTTATTTGCTATATGATAAAAAAAGGATGCTTTTACGATCTATTTTATGACCTTTTACGATCGTCTTTATATTGTGTCGTCAACATGGCATTTCTAGGAAAACAAGGTTTTCTAATTTCAATAAATAAAAATGACCTTGAGAAATTCGTAATCCAGTACTGTAAATACATAAAAGTATTTGATACTTTACGAATGCATATTAACCAGTACCCTTTATTACATATTTCGAATCAGTTTCATACACACAACTTTTGTAATTACAAAATGATAATTTATACATTACAAAATGAAAACTATGTAGCTCACTACATAGCTTTCTTTCATACGTTGATTTAGACCAAAAGTTAAAATATTTAACTATTTGGTTATAAAGAAACTGCATGGGTTTTTGGTTTGTAAGCTCAACAAACTATTTCTGTGTACAATAACAGCTAATCAGGCCTGTACCTACAGCTTAATGTGGATTCCAAACCACAATAAACATCCATGCCTAATCCCAAGATTCGAACTCGGTATCTTCAGCATGCAAGGCAAGAACACTTAACCACATAGCCGACAGATGGACAAAGAAACTGCATATGGATATAATGACTAATACATCCAACTGATAAAAAAGGATTCAAAAGCTTTTCAAAATATGTAAGAGCTATTTTTAAAATTACTGGAAGATGTACCCTGATCACTGACTCACTCACTGCCTAACTAACTGACTTTGTAACGCTGCAAGTTGAATTTCAACCGATCATTGTTGAATAATTATTTATGCAACTAGTGGGGAAAGTAATGCCTTTTCAAACGAGATAAAACGCTTAATTTAACGAGTTTAAAAAAGTATTTTTCCACGTGTTGCATACATTATTTTTTATTATCACGTGCATAAAATATTTTTAATACATATATTTATTAACGTTGGCTACTCGAGTCAATGAATTTTTTCAGAATATATGTCATTTCAATGCCAAGACTGTTGCGTGTTCAATATATAAAACGTATTAATTAAACGTATAATTCCTATTAATTATATATAAAACACACTAAAACGTAGCGTATAGAATAAAACGTATATTTTGTTTTGTTTTGAAACCACCGACTGTCTATTTCTGCCACTTAAAAAGTGCTTAACACAGCCAAATACGTCTCGTAATTTTGAGCATCTAGAAGAATACGATATCGAAATCTTCTAGTGTAAACTAGGGATGGAACGGATGTGAGTTTTGCCGGATACCGGATTTCGGATATCCGGGGTACCATGTCTACCGGATACGGATATCCGGCCGGATATTCGGTCTATATACTATAGTTATACGATATGATATACGAAAAAAATGGTCATGATATGAAGTATCAAGTAAATTATAATTAGTGGTCAGCGCACCGCACTGCATGCCACAGGTCCATGGTTTGATTCGCGGACTGGGCAAGGTTGACTTAGCTGTTTATACCTGAAAGAAATAAACTGAGGAGGACCATGCATGCTTCGGAACTAAACACTGCGGTTCGGCGTCAGAATGACCATCTGACCGGAACATCTGCTATGTGACCAGGCCCGTGCTGGACCCCTTGTTAGGGCGATGGACGGCCTTGACCAGAGGGCGCCAGCACTATGCAGGGGGAGGACTACCGGGGGGTATGGATTATAATAACTAAAGCTTTAATCGCACATGACGCTGGGTTCAATATGCTTTTCTGGCAACAGGTCACGGTACGAAGGGACCATCGCACTTATACATATCGTACCGGTATTTGTCAAACAAAATGAACATGCATTGTTTGCTAAATTCTAATGTTCATTTGATCCATTTCAAATATTTGCTATGTCTTAGTGTGAAATAAAAGACAAAGTAGTAGTTGAAACAAAATTAGTGTAATTTTGGTATACTAACACACATAGAAAATTAAGACGAGATAATTTAACATTACATACATTTCAAAAAATGTTACCAGCATTTACTACTTAATTTCTTAAGGAAAGTAACAAAAACAAATATGTTCACAAATGTAATGTTCTTTGATGGAATTTACAAACTATACCTGAAGAAGTCTTCTTAATTCGGAGCTGGAGTGGCAAAGATAATGAATAACGGTGTCTGAATCTATGGAGTTTAAAATATCAGCTTCTGAGTGCATTAACAGTAAAGATTCTAAATTTTCGTTTGTCAAAGACGATCTCAATCTGGTTTCAATAAGTTTCAATTTATAAAATGCTCGTTCGCAAGAATCTTGAGTCAATGGAATGGTTAGAAGAAATTTATATACTTTTAGTGCGTCTGTGGGCGAGGTCAACAAAACGGAAGTGATTTGTGAATAATTATTACAAAAAGGTCAATTATGGCCAAAATATTGACGCACTAATTCTGGCAGTGGGGATTCTGAAAGCACTCATTGAGCACTAAAATTTGGCACCGAACATACAATTAGTGCTAGATAATTAACATCGGTTTAAGGCTCGCGTACATTCGGCAATAAGCTAAAATTGGCGATTTTGGCCAAAATATTGACGCACTAATTTGGCAGTTGGGTATTCTGAAAGCACTAATTATGCCCAACATTTCAACATATAATTAATGATGATTGCTTTTATGGGCGGGGCCAACGAAACGGAAGTGACAAGTGAATAATTATTACAAAATGGTCAATTTTGGCCAAAATATTGACGCACTAATTCTGGCAGTTGGGGATTCTGAAAGCACTAATTATGCCCAACATTTTAACATATAATGAATGATGATTGCTTTTGTGGGCGAGGCCAGCAGTTTGCCTGCCTACCCTCAATTAACCTTGAATTTTATGAAAAGTAAGGACGCACTAATTTTTTGAATGATGGATTCTGAAAGCACTAATTGAGCACTAAAATTTGGTACATATTAAAAAATTAGTGCGTTTGTGGGCGGGGCTAGCGTTTCGTTGGCCCCGTCCACGCACTTCTTTATATTTCTCCGTAAATATTGATGCAATTTTTTTTTAATGCTGGATTCTGAAAGCACTAATTGAGCACTAAATTTTGGTGTATATTAAAAAATTAGTGTGTTTGTGGACGGGGCCAACGAAACGCACCTGTCCATTCAGTAGTAGCCTACAGTCCCTACACTCAACCCGGCCGCTCGGCAACATCGACGATAAGCCTCGTCATAAAACTTGTCAGTTTCGGAACAGGAGGGCGCCAAAATGTCCAGGCTGAAGGGCGCACCGGGATACGTCCCGGTGTCCCGGCGGCCCAACACGGGCCTGTATGTGACACACAAATACCACAGTCAAGAAAGATGAGCTGGGCCCAGCAGGCCTTGGTCCACACGGGCTGTCGCGCCACTGAGTTAATTTTTTTTATTTAAACTTTAGTTGATGAAACGATGTTTTAGTGATGCCAATACCTACACTTGCTGAACAATTTTGAAACTACAACGTTTTGCCGTTTTTAATAATCTTAAAAATAGCCAGCTTTGTTCCTGAAATACAGAGATAACTATCAGAAAAAAATTTAATTTGCTTATAATTTAAAAGTGGTCAACAACTATGTATGCAACAAAAAAAATATTAATAAGAAGAAATTGAACAGAAAAAAAAAGAAATGTACTGTAAAACCAATTGATTGGCGACACTCAGTAACTGACACTTCCGCACATTTCTATTACAATACACAAGGGTCCAGATACTAAAAACGTACAATTTGACAATATTTAATAACTGAAATTTTCCACTGTTAAGGGTGATAACATACAACAAAAACCCTACCAATTTGGATATTTTCATTAAAAAAACGGTTTTAAACAATTTTAAAATACTTCATTTTACGTCAGAAAAAATATACCAGCCTTCAACTTCTGCCAATGAAAAATCAGAAATTAGACCATACCATTCACAGCATAAAGGGGTAGGGTATTATCGTCGATAGAAAAAAAAAAAAAAAAAAAAGCATCGAGGAGTGCGCATTGGTTATTTATTGCTTTTTACTCGCTAGCAAATGTCAGAAAAAAAGGAGGAAGTGACTAAAACTCTTAACAAGTAACTTATGTTATGGAAAAAAAGTTCTACTTATTAGTATTTCGGTTCGTGTTTTACGGGGAAGCATTAAAATATAACATCTGGAATTAATCAGATCATAAACTTGGAATGAAAAGAACATATTGCAAAACACGTATGAAGGATGTGTATGGAAAAAGATTGGAGGAATGGTTTATGCTTATCAACTCGGCGCCAATAATACGGCTCCTCTTTCTGTGAATTGAAACTATTTGCACCTGCATCCTAGCTCATCTCTGAAGCTAGGGATATGAGAAAGCATAGTTCTCACGAAGGAACTTTTTCGTTTTCTAACTTAACTGCAATTTATGTCCAAGAGAAAAAAAAGCTTAAAAAAAAAAAAAAAAAGTGTAGGATGCGGTGTCCCCTTTGTCCAAAAAAGATCATTATTTTTTTGCAAAAAATTATTTCTTGTGGATACCTGGTGGTCGGATATACAGCCGGATATCCGAATGAAATTATTGGATGTCCGGTATTTTAAATCGAATATCCGACGGTGTTTCGGATATTGAAAAATCAACCGGATATGCCGGATATCGGATATTTGCCGGATATCCGTTCCATCCCTAGTGTAAACCCCTCTCTCCGACCCCACCACACCAACGAGAGGACATTGAGGCCACGACAGATTTAATGTGCACCAGCCCCCATTAGGTACACACTGATATTTGGCGGACCGAGGATAGAACCCGCAACCCTCCTGTTACAAGCTCGATAGAATTGAAAAATCAACCGGATATGCCGGATATCGGATATTTGCCGGATATCCGTTCCATCCCTAGTGTAAACCCCTCTCTCCGACCCCACCACACCAACGAGAGGACATTGAGGCCACGACAGATTTAATGTGCACCAGCCCCCATTAGGTACACACTGATATTTGGCGGACCGAGGATCCATCCCTAGTGTAAACCCCTCTCTCCGACCCCACCACACCAACGAGAGGACATTGAGGCCACGACAGATTTAATGTGCACCAGCCCCCATTAGGTACACACTGATATTTGGCGGACCGAGGATAGAACCCGCAACCCTCCTGTTACAAGCTCGATACTCTACCGCCCATACTATCGGGAGCCCACGTATATTTTTATTTACAAGAAATTCCAAGTTACCTTTATCCATGTTGCCAAACGATCTTTTTAAAGAAAAGAAAATAAACTATAAATCTCACAGTCTGACGTCATGTAGTTTCTCCACAAAGATTGAATGATATTTGAGCACGAGGCGTGCTAGAAAATACTTTTTCACATTATAGCAAAAAAATTACTTTCCCGCACTCCTTGCGAAAAAGTGTTACTTTCGCCACTATTTTTTATTCATAATGAATAAAAAAAAAGTTTATTTTTGTGCACATTGTCATAAAAAGTCTTTTCTATTGTCAAAATTGTTTTAATCAAAATAAATAAAATACATTTGGACGTGAATGAATCAAGTCGCGTTTATTTTTAATAAACAAATTTGGAAACGTAGCTTGCCCCATATTTTCTGTCAGGGAAGTTTTTTACTTTCAATTACCCATATGTTAACATAGTTATTATTTAAAATTAGATGCAAACAGAAAGCACACGCTGACAACAGAATCAACACTATGTTAACGAATAGGAAGATAATCGATTTGATTAAGGTTAATTCTCAAATCTATTATAGCACTAATTCTATTGTCAGTGAAAATACAAAAAAATGCACTTAGTTTCCCTGTTGAATTCCTGCTCAATGTTGAAATTTTTTTTGAATTTTTTTTTATCATCTCATCTATACATCAGAAATTTTCATTTACACAATATTAAAAGAAAAAACTAAATTTTTAATGAATACTTCGTATATATTAAATCAAAATGTTTGTCATATTCCACCTTTTAAAATCCCTTATATTAACTTCTATAAAATGTGGTTTTGTCCATGGCGGAGGAATCTACGGAGGCCTAATTAACCCCCTTGCCGTCATCCAATCGGGCTGAAACTCGGCAGATAGCACCGATGTTGATAACAATGCATTTTATTAAATTTTGGGGTATAACTCTCACTAAAAGGTCGCTTTTAAGAAATACTAATAAACCAATCTTCCGTCATCCAATTGCTTTATGCTTAATATTTTTGAACTTGTTTTCAAGGCCTTGAAAGTACTTGAAAATGCGTAGAGGTGCTTAAAAGTCATTGAAAATGCATAGTGGTCCTTAAAAGTCCTTAATTTGTGCGGCTGTTGTGTGCCCAAATGCAAAATTTATAAAAATACTACTTCGACTTGCTATCCCTGCATATCCGCACCATATCAGAATTCTCTGATATATTTGTAGTACACATGCGCCATCTTGTAACTTTTCTGGTAGAATATACGTTATTAAAAATTTATATAGAGACATGATGCCTGAAAACAAAAAGGTCCTTAAAAAACATTATTTAGGTCCTTAAAAGTCATTGAAAAGTCAGTGATTTTCTTTCTGTGATTTGAGTGGGAACCCTGTTTAAAGTAACATTGAACCGACTATTGTTGAAACTCACCCCTGTTGCCAAAATATTTTTAATAAATAATAAAATTGTTTTAATCCGAATACATTAAAGATGTGGATTTGAGTGTGACGTTCATTTTTAATAAATAAATTTTGAAACGTAGTTTTTGCCGCACATTTTTCTGATAGAAATGTTTTTGATATTTAAAATTAGATGCAAACAGCAAGCACACGCTGTTTACAGAATCGGTGCTGTGTTAACAAATATAAATATTGGAAATGGATATAAAGGATTTAATTTAAAAACTTTGTTTTTATGGGTTATATTATTTAACGAGTGCCTTAGTCATCATCCAACTTTCTCTAGTTTACCTAGATTAAATAAAACCCATCCTACTCATTCAATTTATTGACACAAACTGAAAAAATCGAGCTAACGTTCTCGGAGTTTTTTCTCTTTAAATCATTCATTCTTCAGTAAATACGGTTTGCTTTTGCCGAAACTATTTGTCATTCCATTATATTGTATGTGACATTTCTCCAGATGTCGGTCCGAAATGATTTCCGGTCACTATATTAGATTGTCAGCAGAGACAACATTGAGAGATGCCCTGAGAAAAGATGTTACGCTCAAAGAAAATGTGTGTGAATGGGTGCTTAGATGGGAAGGGAAAAGTATATTTAGGAAGAATGCACTGATATAAACACGTTCTTTATAGAGTAATAATTTTAATGAGTGTAATTTTTTTTTTAAAGTTAATTGAACTATATAGTTTGTTCAACGAAACGAGACTGATGTTTAAAAAAAATATTCGATAATAAACAACTGCCCCACTAAAGTTTCAGGAAGGAACATGCTGCACAAGTTTTTTGTCTTTAGATTTAGTTTTAAAATTTGTTCAGATTTTTTTCATGAAAGGAATTTATAAAGTTACATTATTTAATTTTTCAGCATTTCAAATTGATATTAAATCAGGCATATAGTGGTTTTGAGAAGAAAAAAAAAAAAAAAAACTCCACGGTATATTTTATGGATATTGTTACCATATTGTTACCATATTGTTACCATAAAAAAAAAAAAAAAAACTCCACGGTATATTTTATGGATATTGTTACCTAAATTATACCATCGTCATAAGGGCAATTCAATGCTGTAAACACGAGACATTTTAGCTCTTTTTTCTACTCATAAACAAATTAGAATTCTAAAGCTATAATGAATCTAGCAATTATAATTTTGTTTTATATAGCTCTACTTGGTGACAAAATTATATGGAAAAATAATTATTTTAACAGTGTCCCGTGCGTCAGACGATATAAATGCATATTTGACCTTGTTAAAATAATTATTTTTCCATATAACTTTGTCACCTAGTAATATGATATGAAATGAAAACATAACTATTAGATTCATTTTAATTTAATAATTCTTATCTGTTTACGAGTAGAGCCAAAAATGTCCCGTGTGTCAGCCAGAGAATTGCCTATAAATTGTATTTCTATGATATTGTGTCACAACAAAAGAAAAAATGAAACAAAAAATTCAAAATCTTACAATGAAACATTGCTTTACAAAATCATCAAAGGAATGTATTTTTTAAAATAATTTTGTACTTAACGTATTAAATAAATTATATAAGAAACATTTAAAAATCTCTAGCTTAAATGTGTAAACATATTTTTCGAGTGGTAGTAAATCAGTTTAGTGATAAGCTCAAAATTGTTTACTACAATATCATATCTAATATGTAATATAAAATTAAATTTTCACATAAAATTGAGAATAATTGAACTTGAATAAAAATATTTAAAGGTGAAACTTATTTACATTCCTTATAAACAAACTACGCTATTTCTATTCACTGAAATGGACAATTTGTCTAATAGATACCATAATGGATAAGAAATGCCTTATAGATAACTTTTCGATTGATTAACCTTAAATAATAAATAAAAGAAAAATTACATAGTAGAATATTTTAATAGTATGAATTACTTGAGATAATTAATTTCATTCTATAGTGACGAGCTTTGAATTATAGAGATTTGAGAGGTGATAAAGTTAGGATTTGAGAGGTGATAAAGTTAGGTGATACAACCACTCATCTAAACAGGCATTTTTTTTTTCATACCAACCAAAATGTTGTTTCTAACCATCAAACACAATTTGGCGAAATACTAGTAGAAATTCTCTTCTAAATTACTTAACTGTAATGTTTGTATAATAAAAGTAATTCCGTTTAACTTAAAAATTCTTTACTTAACAATATTTTTACGTGTTCCTTAACGCCAAAATGGCGATTTTGGCAATATACTTTTCTATAAGTCTTGCATTATCTTTGCTTGTAAGTGAATCAGAGGAGTGGAGAAGAACGGTGTTTGATAAGCGATGCTCTAGGGAAGAGAACTCTGTGTTGAAGAAATTCATTTTTCAACTTTTTACGCCTTTATAGCTTGGTTTTTTTCAGATTAAATGGCACCGTCAGCAACACGAGGGCTATAATGCGCCGAAACATTCGTGATTTGACAAGCCAACATACATTTACAAACACCCATGCCTTACACGGGACTCGAACACGCAACCTCGCGGTCTAGAATCTAATATGCTAACTACTATACCGTTTGGTCGGCTACGCCTTTATAGCATTTTTACGGGAATTTTGTAGGTGGGGATTTTCCGAACTCCTTAGAAGGCATTACCACAGACATTTTGATCAAAATTATTAAAGCCGTTTTTTTAACAATTACTGAAAAACATGATAATTTCAAACAAATTTTTTCATGTTACACTATGTGCATGCGCAAATTTGATGAAAACCTTAATAGTAGGATCCTATTGCCATCACTAATCCAAACACCAAACTTGAATATCGTATATCATATCGTTCGAGAGTTGTACTGATCACGTACGCACAGACAGACATTTTTTTCTAGACCACATTTTTTAAAGTGAAATTGTTCCAAAACGTGGAGTAATGCATATATATATATATATATATATATATATATATATATATATATATATATATATATATATATATATATATATATATATTTTTTTTTTTTTATAGACAACGCATTTTTTCCAGCTACTTTCTGTACCTTATGCTTAATGTTATGTTAAAATATGGATACTTAAAAGTAAAATTAGTTACTTTCAAAAAAGTTTCAAAAATTTATTGCACAT